>NW_020870016.1:532982-537982 GCF_003789085.1 Penaeus vannamei
ATTATATCAAAGTCCCTTAACGAAAGCGAAACCTCATTTATTAAGTTTTAGTTTCACAAAGCAATTATATTCAAAGATTTACTCATCACGAAGGCTGGTTTTGCTCCACCATGACGTCACTTTGTTTATCATATTCGTCATGTTTAGTTACCCCTGAAGTCCAAGTTTTAGCATCCGAGGGTCACAGAGGACAGAATACATAAAAAATTAACATGGAGACAGACAGAAGGATAGACAGACAGACAGAAAATAAAAAATTAACATGGAGACAGACAGAAGGATAGACAGACAGACAGAAAATAAAAAATTAACATGGAGACAGACAGAAGGATAGACAGACAGACAGACAATAAAAAATTAACATGGAGACAGACAGATTAGACATAAGAAAACATGGAGACAGACAGAAGGATAGACAGACAGACAGAAATAAACAGACTGAAGGATAGACAGATAGACAGACAATGGACAGACAGAAGGATAAACAGACAGACAGACCATAAGAAATTAACATGGAGACAGACAGACGGATAGACAGACAGACAGACCATAAAAAATTAACATGGAGACAGACAGACAGACAGGCAGACAGCTCTATTTAAATTGTTTTCATATTCTTATTCGGATTCATTACGAGAATCCGATCCCAAAATACTCTTTTCATCTATTTTAAGAAATTCTAGCAAAAACGAAAATAAATTTGATCCATCACCGATAAACAATTGGATAAATGACTTATAATTCTGGAGAAAATTAAATTTGAATAAAGACAAACGAACAAACAGCAGTTAATCGATGGTTCATTCCCCCCCCTCCGCCCCCCCTAAGAAAAAATAAAAGGGAGTGAAAATAGCTGCCATAGGATTTGCCTCCCAAGTGATCCCCTGTGGCCAGTTCACTAAGCACTCCACCGGAACTGGCACTCTCCCCTCTGTGCTATCTGATTTCTCTCTTCTTCTCTCTCCTCTCTGTGTCTCTGTCTCTCTCTCTGTCTCTGTGTCTCTGTCTCTCTGTCTCTCTCTATCTATCTATCTATCTATCCCTCTCTTTCTCTCTCTCTCTGATGGTGATAAAAAGATACATATATCCCCCTTTTCTTCCTCCTCCTCCCCCTCTTTCTCTTCATCATCTTCCTCTTCCTCATCATCATTATCATCTTCCTCTTCCTCCTCCTCCTCCATTCTGCCTCTTCCTCCTTCTCCTCTATTCTGCCTCTCTCTCCTCCCTCCTCTTTCCTCCCTAATTCTCCTCTTACCCTCGTCCTCCTCTCCTAACCTTCCTCCCTCCTTCCCTCCGCGTGTGTGTGTTGTACGTAATAGGGAGGCTTTTGTTGGACGCTACGTACACAGGTACGACCGGAACGACCAGGTAGGCTCTCCGTTGGAAAACGACTGGAATGAGACTGCAGGGAGATGTTTTTTTTTTTTTTTTTTTTTTTTTTTTTTTTTTTTTTTTTTTTTTTTTTTTTTTTTTTTTTTTTTAGGAGAGGAGGATAGAATGAGGATTGGGAGGTTAAGGGAAAGGGAGAAGGGGCGTGGAACGAAGGAAGAGTAGAACAGGAGAATGAAGGAAGAGAGGGAGAGGGAGAGGGAGAGGGAGAGGGAGAGAGAGAGAGAGAGAGAGAGAGAGAGAAGAGAGGAGAGAGAGAGAGAGGAGAGGGAGGAGAGAAGAGAGAGAGAAGGAGAGAGAGGAGAGAGAGAGAGAGAGAGAGAGAGAGAGAGAGAGAGAGAGAGAGAGAGAGAGAGAGAGAGAGAGAGATGAGAGGAGAGAGAGAGAGAGAGAAGGAAGAGAGAGAGAGAGACGAGAGAAGAGAGAGAGACAGAGATAAAGAGACAAGAGAGAGAAAGAGAAAGAAAGAGAAAGAGTGAGAGAAGAGCGAAAGAAATAACAAAAGAAAGAAAGAACGAACATGTGTTACTAAGAATATTGCAAAATTATAACATCGCGCATTTATAATTTTTAATCGGGAATATATAAATGCAGTTATGAGTTTGTTCGATGTTTCGTCCGGCATATTAAGGAAGGAATTATTAATCGTATGATATTTTTGAAGTTCAACTAAATTTACTGGTCTGTCCGTAATTCTTTTTTTAATCTCTATGTATATTCCATGATATCTTCCGTCTTTTAGTTGTATGTTTTCTTCAGATGTATGAAGATTTTTTTATGATATGTATTAATATACACACACATACACCTACATATATATTTGTATACACACACACACACACACACACACCACACACACACACACACACACACACACACACATATATATAATATAATATATATATATATATATATATATATATCGTATATCTATATTATATAATATATAATAATGTATAATATATATATATATATATATATACATATATAGTATATAAAACAATAGTATTCATCACACAAACACTCAAACACACACACCACACACACAAACACAATACGACATATTATAATGTATATATATAATATATAATATATTAATATAATGAGTATATATAAATAATATATATATATATTATATATAGTATACATCACACACACACACTCACACACACAACACCCACAACACCGCACACACAACACACAAAACACACCACACACACACACACACCACATATATATAGACTATATATATATATATATATATATATATATATATATATATATATATATATATATATATATATATATATATTATATATATATATATTATATATATATATATGCACCCGAAGATGGAATCGAGGACGATTCCGAAACTGTTGTCTCACTTTCCTCAATAAAATCTAGTTTGTGCATTGTGGGTTTTCTACCATAGTATCAACACCGGTAGAGTGTTTTTCCATTCAGCATATATATATATTATATTATATATATATAATATATATAATATATATATATATATATTATATATATATATATATATGTATCTTTCCTTTACATGACTAAACCCTAGAAAACCAACCTTATCCCCTACAAGGAAGAAGGAAAAATGGAAAGAACTGAAAGAAAGAGAGAAAAACACAGAAACATCAAAAAAAGATCGCGAACCAGAAGAGATAATTGGAGAAGCAAAGGTGGAAAATCCTTGTCATTAAAGGGAGAAGATCGACCTTATCATCCTGCTGAAGCCAGGGTATGGGGAGGGGGGGAGGGGCGGGGCTCGGAGTCTGGGAGGGGTATGGGGAGGGGGCATGGGGAGGGGTATCGGGAGGGGGTATGGGGAGGGGGTCTGGGGTCTGGGAGGGGTATTGGGGAGGGGGGTATGGGAGGGGGCATGGGGAGGGGAAGGGAGAGAGGCTTGAGGTCGAGGGTCATGGTATGGGGTATGGGGGTGGGGGTTGAGGTAAGGACAGGCACTCGAGCTTAAGGGAGGGGTAGGGACATGGGCATAGGGTAAGGTAAGGGTTGGGGTATGGGGTAGGGGATATGGGGTAGGGAAGGGGGGGTTGGGGTCGAGATATTGATATATAATGAGGAACGAACGAATGACTGCACGCAGGGAACGGAGCGGAAGAAAGAAAGAAATGAATTAGGAGAATAGAGGAATAGGAAGAAGAGGAGAGAACAGACACATAAATAAAGAGATCGAGATATGGAAATAGATAAAAAGGCTGGTTAGATATTCACTTGACAGACAGCACAAAGATAGGCAAATAGGTACATCCTTATCTATCTGTCTATGTATGTATGTATGTATCTATCTATATCTATATCTATCTATCTATCTATCTATCTATCTATCTATCTATCTATATATATAATTATGTAGCACACACACACACACATATATACACAGTATATATGTATATGTATATATTTTACATATATACATATAAACACATACATATATATATGTATGTGTGTGTACATATAAATCAGGACACAGCGAGAAGGGAGAAATGGCGAGAAAGACGGAAACGCACCGAGAAAGGATAAATCAGAGATGAAATAACACCCAAGGACCCAGCCTGAAGGAGGGACACTGTGCAGCAAGACCGGCTCAAAGGCGTGACAAACAGGCAAAGTGTTTACAGAAGAATATGCAAAGATATGTGGCCCGTGAGAATTAGGTCTCCTGGTCTGTGTTTACGTGTTCCCAGCTGTTTTTGGTGGGCGGGGCTAAGGAAGGAGTGTTTCACTCTCTCTCTCTCTCTCTCTTTCTTTCTCTCTCGCTTTCTTTTTCTTTCTTTCTTTCTTTCTTTCTTTCTTTCTCTCTCTCTCTCTCTCTCTCTCTCTCTCTCTCTCTCTCTCTCTCTCTCTCTCTCTCTCTCTCTCTCTCTCTCTCTCTCTCTCTCTCTCTCTCTCTCTCTCTCTCTCTCTCTCCTCTTCTCTCTCTCTCTCTCCTTTCCTTCTCCTCCCCCTCTCTCTCTCTCTCTCAATCTCTCACTCACTCACTCTCTCTCTCTCTCTCTCTCTCTTCTCTCTCTCTCTCTCTCTCTCTCTCTCTCTCTCTCTCTCTCTCTCTCTCTCTCTCTCTCTCTCTCTCTCTCTCTCTCTTTCTGTGTGTCGCTCTTATCCTCTCCTAAGCTGCAGGAGTTTAATGAGAGCGACGACTTGCAAGAATATGCGATGTGCAATATACAAGAATATGCAAGATAAACCCTTACAGACCTTTCTTATCGGCATAGTATTCTAATCCACAAAAAGGAACAGATAAAAAAAACATGCATAGATTTTGCAAAATAACTACAGCTGATAGTGAGTCAGTTGTCATGCATTAGATTATACCATGCAGAGTGTAACAAAATTCACGTGAAAGTTAAGGCTGTGTCTAAGATCTATGTATATATTTATAATAGTAAGTAATATAATGATAATGATAACAGCAACAACAGGGATAAGAACAATAACAAGGATATCGTTATTAATAATAATAACAATGATAAGAGTAATAATGATGAAGATAATGATAAAGAGAATGATGATGATAATGATAGTGATGATGATAATCAGTAAT
Organism: Penaeus vannamei; assembly: GCF_003789085.1. Classification (NCBI taxonomy): domain Eukaryota; kingdom Metazoa; phylum Arthropoda; class Malacostraca; order Decapoda; family Penaeidae; genus Penaeus; species Penaeus vannamei. Next base: position 537,949 of record NW_020870016.1, read on the forward strand.
GATACCAATATTGATAATGATAATAATGATAATG
>NW_020870016.1:542982-545482 GCF_003789085.1 Penaeus vannamei
TGAAAAAGCGCTTTTTTTTTATATCGAAATTGTATGGAGGTGCTTGCTATACAGAAGTCACAATGGCATGGGAGTGGCAGCGTCTGGCGAATGCGTGCATGTGTGTGCGAAGTGGTGGAGGGGGGGGGGGGGGGTGAAGAGAAGGTGGAGGGAGGGGGGGAAGAGGTGGTGGAGGAGGGGTGGGTGAGAGGTGGAGGAGGGGGGTGGGGTAAGTGGGGATATGATGGGGATGTGGAGATTGTGGGGGGGGGGTATGGGGTGCGATGAAGGGGGTATGGGGTGCCGGGAGGGGGTGGGTGGAAGGGGGGGGTATGGGGTGCCGAAGGGGGGGGTATGGGGGCGAGGGGGGGGTTGCGGGGAGGGGGGGCGGGGGAGGGGGGTTGCGAAGGGGGGGGGGTATGGGGTGCGAAGGGGGGTATGGGGTGCGAAGGGGGGTATGGAGTGGGGTGCGAAGGGGGGGGGGTATGGGGTGCGAGGGATGTGGGGTGTGAGGGGGTGGGGGTAAGGGGTGCGAAGGGGGGGGGGCGCGAAGGGGGGGGTATGGGGTGCGATGGGGGGGGTATGGGGTGCGATGGGGGGGGGGGTATGGGGTGCTAAGGGGGGTTTATGTGCGAAGGGGGGGGAGGTATGGGGGCGCGAAGGGGGGGTATGGAGGGGGCGCGAGGGGGGGTATGGGGTGCGAAGGGGAGGGGTTATGGGGTGCGAAGGGGGGGTATGGTGGGTGCGAAGGGGGGGATAGGGGGGGAGGGGGGTATGGGGGAGGGGGGGGGGGGGGAAACTTAAGGGGATCTATTCACACAAAAGGATTTACGAGACATTTACTCAACTCTGTCTCTCTTTTTCTCTCTTTCTCTTTCTTTATTCCCATTCTCTGTCTCTGTTTCTCTGTCCCTTCTCTCTGTCCGCCTGTCCTTTTCTTCTCGTCTCTCTGTGCCTGTGTGTTCCGTCTGTCTGTTTGTCCTTATGCTCGTCTCCATCTGTCTGTCTGTCTATTTCTCTGTCTGTCGCTCTTTATTTCTTCGTTTGTCTGTCTGTCCTTTTATCACTATGTGGGTTTGTCTCTTTCTCAGTACGTCTCTCTCTTTCTCTCTCTTTCTCTCTGTCTCTCTCTCTCTCTCTCTCTTTCTCTCTTTCTATCTTCTCTCTCTCTCTCTCTCTCTCTCTCTTCTCTCTCTCTATTTCTCTCTCTCTGTTTCGGCTATTTATCTATACCTCTGTCTCTCTCATTTACTGAATATCTGTCTGTCTGTTTGATATATACATTTTGCAGTTTTAATATATACCCCTCACACACACACACACACACACACACACACACACAACACACACACACACACACACACACACACACACACACACACACACACACACACAGAGGACCCTCACCCCCCCACTCCCTTCACAGTACCTTTCTACCCTCTCCTTTCTCTTCCTTCTCCTATTACCCAACTTTCCCTCACCTCCTCCCCTTATTCTCCTCTGCTCTTTCTTCCTCCTGTCCGTAACTAATTGGGCTTTGGCGCTGTTTCCTTTCGTTTATTCATTGGTTCTTTCGCCTCTCTTCGTTGGAGCCTTTTCATGTATGTCAATTATTGGTATCTTTTTATCTATCAATTTTAAGAGCGTGTCTTTTATTTATTTATTTATCATTTGTTATTATATTTTTAGAATCTTAAGAATTATTATTTGTGGATTCTTAAATAAGTACAAAATGTTTGGTGGTTTGTTAACATTCTGATTTGGAACGTACAATATTATCATTATTACTATCATCATTATTGTTGTTGTTGTTGTTATCATCGTTATTTTCGTTATTATCTTTATTATCATCTTGGCATAATCAATATTATTATAATCATTGTCATTATCATCAATAGTATTATATATTGCAATTATAATGATGATGATAATGATACTAATAAAAAGATAATGATAATAGTGATAATTATTATTTTTTCATTTCTTTTTTTGTCATTATTATTATTACATTAATATCATTATCATTGTCCTTACTATTACTATTTTTACTATTTTTGTTATCATTTTCTTTTTTTATTCTTATTATTATTACTACAATTTATTCTATTATTGTTGTTATTAATATTATCATCTTTATCATTATTACTGTTATTATAATTATTATAATTAATATTATCATCATTATTGTAATTATTATTATCATTATTGTTATCATTATCATCTTTATCATTAATATTACTACGATTCTCATTATTACTGTTATTAGTGCTATTATCATCACTATTGTTATTAATATTATCATTATTATTATTATAATTATTTTCAATATCATTTTACTATTACCATCAGCATCATTATCGTTATTACTCTTTTGATTGTCGTTGTTACCATGATAATGATAGTGATAATGGTAATGATAATGATGATGATAATAATGATAATAATGATAATAATGATAATGGTAATGATAATAATGATATGGTATGATAATGATAATAATGATAATAATGATAAATAATAT
>NW_020870016.1:562982-572982 GCF_003789085.1 Penaeus vannamei
GAGGAGAGAGGGGAGGGGGGAGGAGGGGGAGAGGGGAGTGGGAGAGGGAGGAAGAGGAGGAGAGGGAGGAAAGAGGGAGTGGAAGAGAGGGGAGGAGAGGAGGAGAGGTGAAGTGAGAGGGAGGAAGAGGGAGGAGGAGGGAGAGGGAGGAAGAGGGGAGGAGGGAGAGGGGAGGGGAGGGTGGGAGAGGGAAGGCCAGAGGAGAGGAGGAAGAGGAGGGGAGGAGGGAAGGGAGAGAAGAGGGGGAGGAGGAAGAGGAAGGGGAAGAGAGAGAGGGGAGGAAGAGGGAGAGGAAGGGGAGGAGTGGAGGAGAGGGGGGAAGAAGAGGGAGGAAGAGAGGGAGGGGGAGGGGAGGGAGAGGGAGGAAGAGAGGAGAGGGGAGGAGGATGGAGGAGGGGAGATGGATGGAAAGGTGAGGAGGAAGAAGGGAGGGGGATGGAGAAGAAGAGGAAGGAGAGGGAGAGGGAAGGAGGAGGGAGAGGGGAGGAGAGGAGAGGAAGAGGGGAGAGGAAGAGAGAGAGGAGAGGTGGAAGATGGAGAGAGAGGAAGAGATGAGGGGTGGAGGAGGGAGGAGGAAGGGGAGAACGAGATGGGAGGGAGGGAGAGGAATGGATGCTGGGAAGGAGGGGAAGGAGAAGGAGAGGGATGGGACGGAGAGAAGGGAGGGAGGGAAGAGAAGGAGAGAGAGAGAAGAAGAGGGAGAGGGAGAGAAGAAGGTGAGAGCTAAGGAGAGGGAGAGAGAAGAAGAGTGAGAGGGAAAGAGGGAGGGAGTTCTACTGGGGTGAGGTGGAAGGGAGGGGATGAAGGGAGGGAGCAAGACTCATGGTGGAGGGAAAGGGAAGGAAGGGAGAGAGAGGGAGAGTGTGGTGGGGAGGGAACAGTATGGAGGTTGGAGGAAGTGGGAAGGATGGATGCGTGAGGGAGGGAAGGGATAAGAGGAGATGGGGAACGAGGAGGTAGAAGGATAATTATCATCATTATTATCATTATCATCAATATAATTGCTGTTGATTCTTATTACTATGATCATCATTATTATTGTCATATTATCATTACTTTCGGTATTCATCATTATCATTACTATAAATTTTATGATCACTATTACTATTAATATCATTATTATAGTTATCAACACTTTTATTATTACCATCATCATCATTAATATTATCATGATTATCATAATTCTTGTCTTTATCATCATCATCATTACTAACATCATTATCATTATTTCCACAATCGTTCTGAATATCGTTGTCTTATTATTACAAATAAAACCACCATTTTTCATTTTACTTAAAGATTAATATCTTTATAATTACTGCCTTTTTTGTAACTCGTGATTTTATTATGATTATCTTTAGCTGTCGTCAGCCGGGGAATCCACGATTTGGAAATCCTATTACAGAACAAAGAAAGACAGAAAAAAAGGAGACAGAGACAGAGAAAGAATAACAATAAAAAAAGAAAGAAAATGATTTTTTTTTTCTTTTCGGACACGTATTTCCCTGGGTGTATTTCGGTCACTTTGACGTGCTCGTTATTCAGTCAATTTCTCTTTCTTGTTCTTGTTCTTTTCGTTCTGCTTTTTGGCCGTCTCTTTATTCCGGTTTCGTTTCTGTTTGCATTCATTTGTCTCTTTCTTTTTCTCTCTTCCTGTTTTTTTTTTTTTTTTATTTTTTAACTCTTTGGTTTGATGTTTCCGTCTCTCTGCCTGTCTCTTTCTCCTTTCTTCTCTATCTCTCTCTTTTTCTTTCTCTCTTTCTTTCTGTCTCTTTCTTGTCTCTATCTCTCTCTCTTTCTCTCTCTTTCGTTTTATCTCTTTCTTTCTCTCTCTCTCTTTTTCTCTCTCTCTTTTTCGTCTGTCTCTTTCTCTCTCTCTCTCTCTCTCTCTCTCTCTCTCTCTCTCTCCTCTCTCTCTCTCTCTCCTCTCTCTCTCTCTCTCTCTCTCTCTCTCTCTCTCCTCTCTCTTTCTCTCTGTCTTCTTTCTCTCTCTCTCTCTCTCCTTAGTTCTGTCTCTTTCTTCTCTCACTTCTCTCTATCTTCTTCTCTTTTCTCTCTCTTTCCCTCCCCCCCACCCTCCCCTCCCTCTCTCCTTCCCCCCCCTCTCTCTCTCTCTCTATCCCCTTCTCCTCTCTCCTCTCTCTCTCTCTCTCTCTCTCTCTCTCTCTCTCTCTCTCTCTCTCGCTCTCTCTCTCTCTCTGCTCTCTCCTCTCTCTCTCCCTCTCTCTCTCTCTCTCTCTCTCTCTCTACCGGGGAATTTCCGCTTGCATTCTCCAGCACATGTATCCTTGGATATTCTTCCCCCCTCCCCCCTCCCCCCATTTCTCCTTCTCCCTCTCTCCCCCCTTCTTTAACAAAATAACCTCTTTACACCACTCTCTTTTTCTCCCGACGTATATCTGTCCGCCTCTTCATTCATTATTCTCTTAAAAATATATATCAGTTTTATTGTCGCTGGCTTTCATCTCTCTCTCTCTCTCTCTCTCTCTCTCTCTCTCTTCTTCTCTCTCCTCTCTCTCTCTCTCTCTCTCTCTCTCTCTCTCTCTCTCTCTCCCTCTCTCTCTCTCTCTCTCCTCTCCTCTTTCCATCTCCTCTCCTTCAGTTTCTAATTTGTTCTTCTGACAGTCTCTGTTTTCTTTGATATTGTTTCAAAGAAATAGTGAGGATGATGCAAAGACAGAAAGAAAACACACACACACCACACACACCACACACACACACACACACGGCGCGCATATACATATGAGTGTGCGTGTGTGTTGTGTGTGTACGGGTGTGGTGTGTGCTAGGNTAACCCTGGATGTTATTCGGACCTTGGGGTCTGAAAAAGGAAAGCGAGAGGGAGGAGATCACTATGGAAGAGGGATTCATGACGAAGGCAAAGCATTAAACGGGAAGCGAAGGGAAAGAAGGTTCATGTCGAAGGATCAGCGTCTCACTATCTAAAAGGTGGCGGCCAAAACAGGCGAGCGATCGACGCAACAGGAGGGGAAGCGAGGAGAACGAGCGATCAGGCAGGCACAAAACGATCCTGCGTTAAGTAATGGTGATCATCATCATAATGATAAAGATATAATAACAATATTATAAGGGTATAATACATAGACGAATACATCAAATAAAACAACAACAAAATAATAGGGTTAGCCTATATAGTGCGTACTGATTAAGAATCAATAAATAATTCTTAATGTTAAGCATGTGTGGGAAATCAATAGATAATGTACATAATGAAATAATAAGTGATTACTAAGGGTAATATATCGAATATAGATTATGTAGTTACAATTAAACTAATCATTCAATACACCAAATATTACAATTATATTTTTTTTTTGCTCTTGCTATTGTTATCATTATATTTATATCATTATCTTTTGGTTTATCATTATTATCATTATCATTGGGTTCTACATTATTATTATAAAACATGCATCAATCAAATTTATTTACTATTCACAACATATCTACTATCACATTAGCGCACATTACACACACACAACCAATCTATCATAAACACACATTCATTTATCATGATCATGATAATAATAATGATAATAATAATAACAACAATAACAGCAAGTCAACAAAAGTAATAATACCAACAATAATACCAATTATAATTATGGTAACAGTAACAATAATAATGATAATAAGAATAATAACAATGATAATAGTAATAATGATAATAATGACAATAGTGATAATGGTCATGAAAATTATTCTAATGGTAATAAACATAATACTGTTATCTAAATATCAGTATGACCAGATAGTCTTACCTAAATCCAAAGCAGAAGGTATAGCAACCTACAAATTGTGATAAATAAGAAAAAATATTACAATTAATGAAGGAATAGATGTAAACCTATTTCACTGTACACAAAGAAAATCATGAAACAGAATTTCACCTGAAAATATGCCCTAAACATCTCGAGAAATTCCACGTCCTTACATTTCACATTTTAAAAAATCGATATTTTGTGGGAAAAACAGGAGAGACTTCTTAATATGGCGGCTAAAATTGGGAAATATCGTTGAAGCTCGACTTATCATAGTTGTTATTATTTTGGTGCGTGTTCCTGACCTCGGTTCGGTAAATCGGAGGCAATTTGTCTTCTCGTGTCTCTTTTTTATATTTCTGCTTCTGTTTAGCCAGTTGTGATTTACCCTGAGAGATAATTAAATTAGTATGTTATGCTTTCCTTGCCAAGTATAGGTCTATAAATCCTCATCTGGTAGTGCAATTTTACTCAATAGTAACTATACTGAATTCTTTCGAGCTCACGAATCTTGGAAATCTATAATGTGCTATTGTTAGAATTTATGTGGTATAGTGTTTATGGCGTTATATAGTGTTTTGTTCTATTGGCCTGTATCTAATTTTTGGAAAAGAAATAATTCATACATATTTTCTCTAATGTGTTGTACTTACCAAAAACATAAATAACTACTAATACAACTCAATTGCAACATGTGTTTAATAACATACATACACACCCTAGACTAGCATCGATGACTAATCAATAACATACACTACTCAACTAACGCACGACATATATCTATAATATATATATATATATATAATATATATCATATGTGTGTGGTGTGTGTGTGTGTGGCATGTGTCGTGTGTGTGTGTTGTGCAACATCGAGATTATGATGTTGATTGATGGTGCGTGTATTACATGGTTCATTACGTATGTCTTAATATCTAATATAATATCTCTAGAAATCTGAAGGACAGGTGTTCTAGATAGTGTCAACACTATAGAATCTTACGCTACATACACTTTCTCTGAGTGCTGTTGAATGATCACCTAATGCACTGGAGAAGTGACTGAACACAGCGACCAGAGAGACAGAGGCAGTACGGCACGCGACATGGCAGATAGATAAAAGCTAGTGACCTTGTCCTTTCATGCGCATTTACGGATGTATTCAGATTAGAGAGTGTATACGTTTGTAAGATGTGATGTAATTGTGTGGTGTTAGTGATTTGTGTAAGTATGTGATGTGTTAGTTGTGTGTTATGTAGTGTGTGCATCGATGATGATTTGTAGTGTATGTTTTTGATGGTGTGATTGGGTGTATTATTTTGTGTGTGTGTTGACGTGTGTTTATTCAAATATTATAGCATTAATTATATTTATTTATGTAGAACGAAATAAGTGACATCTGTAATCAGTAAAATTTTTAGGATTAAAATGATAGGTTAATGGGTTAGGTGAATGATGTTATAGCGTTTTCATGTGTGTTAGTGTGGGTGGTGGGTGATATAGTGGTGGTGGTGTGTGGTCTGATAGATGGTGTGATGGATGATTTGACAAATAGGTGTTTATTATGAGGATATCTAGTGAATATATTGTTAATTATATGTGAGTATCATAGTACAAAGTGATTTAATTTAATTTATACTTATAATATCCCGATTAGTTATACTGTGTGATAGCATTTTGAAAACTATTTAATTAATTATACCTATGTGAAATTTTATTACTCAATACATGCCAGTTATTATATTACCATATATATATATAGATATATATAAAAAAAAATCTATGCTTAAATGGTTAATATATTATCATGAGAGATAATGTTCCATTAACCCGCTGTCTATAAGCAATAAACATCCTACTATAGGAAAATGTTAATAAGGTTGTATTATTTACTGTAACACGCAGGAGAACATCTGCTAGACGTAGAGAAGGCATATAGGTAAGGAAATTATAATATATATTTAGTTATAATTTGTATAGTAGAGTAAATACCGTATTTGTAGAGGATACACACCACCAATTACACTAATTTTTCGACACTAAATTGCACCAACGACTGCAAACACACCAACATATCAAGATCGGCACAAGCTATCCACCGATAGACAGAGCAAACAAGCGATATCAACTCGAGCAGGAAACACATCACTATATTTTTCGGACTGATAAAACACTTAAAAAAATAAAAAAAAACGAGAAAAAAACGCAATTGTGCAAATTATTATCGTTTTTCATGATCAACTATCTATATAGTAAAGATAAAGAAAGAAAGAAAAAAGTAAATAAATATAATATATTAGTAAATACAAAGTAAAACTTGTCGGTTTAATGACATAATCATCTATAATCGTTCTGACACATAAATGATAGAAAAAGAAAGAATAAAAAACCAGAGTAAACATAAAGAAAAAAAGAACACAACCGCAGCAAATCATCCACATCGTTACCGATCACACACTAAAGAATGAAAAAAGAAAGAATTAAAAAAGATAAATTATATATTATAATATAAGTAAAAAAGTAAAAACACGCAAGCCAAATCATTCGTTATCTTGACACACTATAAGGTAATAAGAATAAAAAGTAAAGAAATAGAAAAATAAAGTAACATATTAATGGTGAAAATTAAAGACATAGCCCTACTGCTTAATACGAAAATGTAATTATTTAAGCTAAGCATAATATTATTTAGGGTATCACTTTATCCGAAAGACGCTCAGGATTGCTGACACCATATATTTATTCTAATCTATTGGAGCTGGAGCATCACTCGCCATAAATTCCCCTGTGGGAAAAGCAAATCACGCCCATCGGAGAATATCCCTAGTCATATTTAACGCAAAAGTTAATCCTATACACCTAAAGTACATATAGCAATCGAATTCCCTTGCCTCATAGACTCAACAGTTTAGTCAAATGTAGATAATAACGAAGCCAAAAGAAAATGGATTTTATATAATATATGAAAGCGAATTTCTATCAGATTTTAAGGCGCTATATAAATTCAGTGAACTGAAGCTAGCGAAGGTACCGCAATAAAAAATTTAAGATTTATTCTATGTTTTGGACCAGACTTTAACTGGGTTGGGACAGGGATAGTATATTCCTGGGAATACAGAGTGATAAGCGATTATTTGGTCTCATTCACTTGACATGGTCTTATGTTATGTTGTTGTTACTTAGATATATATATGCTGATTGTTAATATATTAATGTTTATTTATCATGCTGATAGGATGATTATAGTGATAATACATATATATAGAATATGATTGATTATACATATATTTATATATTATTCATTTTACATAATGAGTTATAATAAATGTATAAATATTTAGATAACGTATATATTAGATGATGATAACGATAATACTGTTAATGATAATAAGATTTAATGTATAATATGTATTAAGATATATAATATGATAATATATAAATGTAATGATAAGATAATAATTGATTAATATATAATAAGATAATGATGATATAAGTGTTAATTAGGTATATAGTAATTTAGTATAATTTTAATGATAATGATACAATATATTAAGTTAATTATATGAGCAATTAGATAATATTATAATGATTATGATAGTGATAACTAGACTCATAAAGAATAATAAATGTATCACTGAAGATAGCCTAATTGAAAAGGACAGCTCCCAGGGGTCGATATCCACGATGACCTAATAGGAATGATAAGTAATAGAATCAGTAAGAGTCATCCAAATAGCACATACACTGTAATCGTATAGATTAGAGGATTTAATATCACGAAATGAGACTCGAATCAACTCCGCATTAAAGAACATTGCGGCAGAAGATCTAAAAGCACAATAAACTCAAGTGTAAAGCAATAGACAACTACGGATCGATAGTACACCGTTGTCAAGAATTTATGTGTGCTACTCATTGCTGCCTGGGTATGGCCTCGACGAAGTGCAATGGAACGGAGAACACGCAGCACCTAGTAGAATGTTCATGATTGGTCTAGAAACCAGAGAACCTGGGAGTGATTCGCAGATACAGTAATACTGAGAACAAGAAAGAGCATAAACCGCGCGAAGAGAACACATAGCCTGACTGGGTCATATTACTAAGTCTCCACGATATGAGTGTAATGGATTAATTAAGAGCGTGGGGGGGTAAGGGGGGGAGGTGTAGGGGATGGAGGGTCAGTAGAGGTAAGGGTAGAGGTGAGTGGTGAAATGGACTGGAGGCGGGGAGAGGAGAAGGTAAGGTAGGGGGTGGAGATGGGGGTAAAGAAAGGAGAGGGAAGGAGGTTGGAGGGACTGGATAAGGAGGATGGTATGTGGATTGGATGTAGTTGTAGTATGTGTATAGTGGATGTGTGTATTTCTTTTTTTTTTTTTTTTTTTTTTTTTTTTTTTTTTTGGCGGTAAATCTCCTTGGATGGAGAAAGACGGGAACAGAAGGGAGAAGAGAGGGAGGAGAGGTAGTGCTGGAATAAGAATAGAGAGTGGAGCTGAGGCTGTGTTCGTGGGGCGGCCATTTTCACTTAAGGCGAGGAAATCAATGATGTTGGGTGTGTTATTGAATAGTGAGGCACAGGGGACTAGGTGGTATAGCATTCCAAGCGAAAAAAGGAGGAGGAGTAATTAGGAGGTTGAGTGTAAGGCAGAGGGGGACAGAGAGAGTGTAGGGAGACGAGAGGAAGAGTGCGATACGGTGAGAAGAGGAATCTGATAGAGAGTGGGCAGATCAAGAGAGGATGAGAAAAAGAGGGAGTGTGCGTATAGTTCGGAAGGGCAAGGAAGGTAGGGGTAGAGGGGACGTACGATAGTCAGGGCAGGGGGGTGGAGGCGCACTCGGACCGCGGTGCGCTGATGGGTACGGATCTGGCAAGAGAGGAGACCGAGTAGGAAGTACTGGAGGGAAGTAGAGAGAAGAGGCCTTTCTGGAGGAGTGCAGCGGTTAGGCCGTGCGGGGAAGGATGAAACTTGGAGAGAGTGAGGTAGACGCAGGGATTGGGGGTGGGTGAGAGTGACTGGAGAGGCTGGAAGGGCCGATTGGAATAAGGTTGACGGAAAAGAGGATCGCAGCGGTGCGCGGCATTGGAGTGGGTAAGGCGCAACGTGGAAAGAGGAGGAGGCGAAGTAGAAGAGGCCCGACCTTGGTAGGAGGGTGTGGAAGCCATGTGAGAAGGACGCACGGAGAGGTGGAGGTAGGCGAGGAAGTACAACGACGACAAGAAGAAGAGGAGATCTGAAAACCGAATAGTCGCGTCGCACGCGCATCAGGAGTGCGTGGCAGACACGGTGAAAGAGCTAATCTCATCTCTGAGGGAGAACCTCCATATTTCACATCTAACCGTCTCATCACACATATATACATAATTACATGAATAATAATATAACAACTAACAACAACAGTCATAATAAAGATAACTATACAATAATTATAGAGAAGTAATGCGTAATTTAAAAGGAAGAGTAGGAGTAAGACGAAAAATAAAAAATAAAAGAAGAAAGAGGGAGCAAGAAAGAGGAAATAAAGTAAAAGCAATAACCCACATATGAGGACGAAATGTAATAAATGAGAAAATAATTCATAACTTTTATGACTGCGTTATAAGATAAACCTAATAATATTTAACTTATACGTTCCATTTTTCAGTTGTTTTAATTATTTTTTATTATTTAATCAACTAATTGTGTCCAATTTATTCCACATACATATAGTTAAAATCATAAGTGATCATTATAATGAAGTCACATTAATTAATCATTATAATATATTTAATGCATTAATACTTATAGTGATTGTTAATACTATAATATTTGGGCCATCCCACCTACACCGTATACATGCATTGCTATTAATTGGTAATGTTATTTAGTTTATATTTAATTATTATATAATTATTATATTATCATTATTAGCATTGTTACATATATTGTTGATTAAAGACTCATCAACATCATTTCTATATTTGTTAATTTAATTACTATATAATCCAATCAACTCTAACATTATTATTCTATTATTCAATTTCTTACACTCATTATATTATATCAATCACTTATCCCACCTTTATCGCTATCTCTTCACCACCACCTCACCTCTTCAAATAGACCTGATATTCCGGAAGTGGTATCTCACCTCCATACCTTTACTACTTCCTCATATAAACTGACATAAGCGATGTGATTAATATTATATTATTATATATAATATGATTTCACCACCACAGACAC
>NW_020870016.1:581192-583692 GCF_003789085.1 Penaeus vannamei
TGTCTGCGTCGAGCAAGGTATGTGTGTATGTTGTAATGTGCTTTTAAATCTGTGTGTGTGTGTGTGTGTGTGTGTGTGTGTGTGTGTGTGTGTGTGTGTGTGTGTGTGTGTGTGTGTGTGTGTGTGTGTGTGTGTGTGAATGTGTGTATTTGTGTGAATGAGATGTGTGTGTGTGTGTGAGGCTGGATGTGTGTATTTGTGTATGAGGTGTGTGTGTATATCATAGAAGTGTGCGTCTTCCTTGTCCTAGTCAAATAAGGTACCAGTGTGCATGTCTGATTTTATGTGAGACTGGGTCTGTGCATCTTGGTGTGTGTGTCAGCTAGTGTGTGCGTCTGCTTTTGTGTGCGTCTGCTTTTGTGTGCATCTGCTTGTGTTTGTGTGTGCGTCTGGGTGTGAATGAGTCGGTGTGTGTGTGTATGTGTGTGTGCATATCCACGTGTCTGCATATAAGTGGCTGTAAATGTCGTTAACATCTGTTTATCTAGATATCGGGCTGTCTAGGCGCGTCTGTATATCTGCCTTGGTGTGTAAATTGTCTTTCTGTGTCTAGATGTCGGGCTGTCTCTACCGTCATCCTAAATAGTTTAGAAATCCGTCTATACCTGTCAGTCTGTCTGTTTGTCTAGATAACTGATTGTCTCCGTCTGTTTGTCTGTATGTCTGTGACTAGTCTGTCTATACCTGTCTGTCTGTCTGTCTCTAGATAGCTGTCTATCTGTTGTGTCTATATAGTCTGGAAGATTATATATCTGTCTGTTTAGATAACTGACTGTCTCTTGTCTTAATAGTCTAGAATTCTATGCGCGTGTGTAGGAAGACGTCTTAGGCAGATCAGGAATCTGTCGTATGTGTTTGTCTGTTCTGTCTAGATATCTGTCTGTATGTCTGTGTGACTAATTGTGTCTGTCTGTATGTCTGTGTGACTAATTGTGTCTGTCTGTATGTCTGTGTGACTAATGTGTCTGTCTGTATGTCTGTGTGACTAATTGTGTCTGTCTGTATGTCTGTGTGACTAATTGTGTCTGTCTGTATGTCTGTGTGACTAATTGTGTCTGTCTGTATGTCTGTGTGACTAATTGTGTCTGTCTGTCTGTGTGACTGTCTGTCTGTGTCGTGTCTGTCTGTCTGTCTGTATGTGTGACTAATGTCTGTGACTAATTGTGTCTGTCTGTCTGACTAATTGTGTCTGTCTGTAAAACTACAAGTTTATAATAGATAGGAATTGAAAGTCAGACATAGGTGAATAATTTTTTTTTTTTTCTTTCTTTCTTTTTTTCAATATCAAAATTTGTTATAAAGATAAAACAGTAAAAGGATTGCAATAATGAATGATACAAAAAAAAAAAAAAAGATGTATATATGCATATACTAAACCAAAATGCGGGAACTAGAAGAGAAAAAGTTATATATATATATATATATATATATATATATATATATATATATATATATATATATATATATATATATATATATATAAACTATCTTTTTGGTATGAATTGCCAAATCAGAAATACAAGTACGAAAAAAATATGAAGAAAATGTATATTTATATAATTTCCCAAATCAAAATACAAGAACTATTTACTACAACAACAACAAAAACAACAACATAATTCTAACAATGAAGATGTATCACCTCTAACCTTTAATTCCAGGAACACCAGATGGCAACACCGAGCGTACCTTAGATTACGACGCAGTTTTATTGCGATTATTAACTCTTATTGACATATATCAAGCCTGTATTTTGCCTTTGTAGCGTCATGCACCGAGGAGAACCGTCATGTTTATATATATTATATATATATATATTTTTTTTTTTTAGTGTATTGTTCTGTATGTTTGTATTTTTTTTCTCTCTTCTTTTATTTATCTTTCTTATTCTTTCTCAGCTTCTTTCTCTCTGTCTCTTTCTTTCTTTTTCTTTCTCTTTCAGTCTTTCTCTCTCTCTCTCTATTTCTTTCTTTTTTTTTTTTTTCTTCTTTTCTTCTTTTCCTTCTCTCTCTCTCCTCTCTCTCTCTCTCTCTCTCTCTCTCTCTCTCTCTCTCTCTCTCTCCTCTCTCTCTCTCTCTCTCTCTCTCTCTCTCTCTCTCTCTCTCTCTCTTCTCTCTCTCTCTCTCTCTCTCTCTCTCTCTCTTCTCTCCCTCTCTCTCTCTCTCCTCTCTCTCTGTCTCCCTCCTCTCTCTCTCCCCTCTCTCTCCCCTCTCCCTCCCTCTCTCCCTCCCTCCCTCCCTCCCTCCCTCCCTCCCTCCCTCCCTCCTCCCTCCCTCCCTCCCTCCCTCCCTCCCTCCCTCCCCCTCCCTCCCTCCTCTCTCCGTCCCTCTCTCTCTCCGTCCCTCTCTCTCTCCGTCCTCTCTCTCTCTCTCTCTCTCTCTCTCTCTCTCTCTCTCTCTCTCTCTTCTCTCTCTCTCTCTCTCTCTCTCTCTCTCTCTCTCTCTCTCTCTCTCTCTCTCTCTCTCTCTCTCCTCCTCGTCATCGTTGTCGTCATCCCCCT
>NW_020870016.1:592309-594809 GCF_003789085.1 Penaeus vannamei
ATTTTGTATCAACTTTTTATCATTATCATGGCAAATTTACATCTTTATTTTGTTGACATGATATTTATTACTCATTAAATATTTATCATTTAGATCCATTAACGCATTATTGATATTTATTTTATCTATTATTATTGGTATTTTATTATTATCATTTGTATTTATCATTATATTATTATCATAAGAGATTTTCACACAAATATTTGCTGAATTCCAAATTAACCCTATCGCATTACATATATATATTCTTTTATAATTTCATTCAATTTATTTTTAGCTATTCCTTAATTAATAGTTAATAATATTAAATATACAATAATAAGAAATTACCATTCATTATTATTATTCTAACACTTAATTACTATATCCCTATTATTATTTATATTATCATTATCATAATAATACTCAATTATACATTAAACATTATCAATTCTTACTCTTACTTCCTTAATTATTATTAAATAAATCATAATATTATTTTAATTATTATTTATCATTATTATTACTATCATTAACATTATCATATTCTACATAATACATTATTATTAATATTAAATACAAATTATTATTTAAAAAATTATCATTATTATAGTCAATATCATATATCGATAAATTATACCCTATACAGTTATCAATGTGATTTAATTCACCAAAATTACCATCCCAAATCCGGTAATAACCATTAGCACTGAACGTCTAAAAGCATATGATATACCTTTCATTTGTCTAATGGAGCTTTGGTATAATACCTGATCATAACTTGTCACATCAAGAAACATTTTCGGTTTTATTTCTGGAAATGTTTTTATTATTGTTATTAATACATAATTATTTTAAATTTTCATATTCTTTCACTTTTCAGACATAGGAATTTTCACATAATAGCAGGGAGAAGAGAGAGAGAGCTAGAGAAAGCAAGAGAAGAGAGAGAGAAGAGAGAGAGAACAGAGAAGAGAGAGAGAAGAGAAGAGAGAGGGGGCGAGAGAGGCATGAGAGAAGATGAGAGAGAGAGAGATCGGAGAGAGAGAGAAATCGGCAGACGAGAGAGAGAGATGAGAAGAGAGATAATGGAGAGAAAAAGCAGAGAGAGAGATGAGGAAAGAAAGAGAGAGAGAATAGAAGAGAGGAGACACGCACTCCACACGCAGAGAGAGAAGAATAATAGAAGAGAGAGTAAGAGAGAAAAGAAGAGAGAAAGAGAAAGAAAGGCAGACAGAGATAGAGAGAAAAGAAGTAAAATTTAGACTAATGAGAGAAAGATAAAAAGAAATTAATTAAATAAAAGAAAAAAGTAAAAGAGATAGAGGAGAGAATCAATAGTTCCAATCTTAAACACCTGTCCTCTGCCGATAACGTACTTTATTGGTTCATGGACGTTAATATTTAATTGTAACAGAATAATAAAAATAAGATTAAAAATATAAAGGGAAAGTAATGACAAAATTGAAGGTTATAATAGATTAGTTATCTGCCGTTTATGAAATAGTTTTTTTCTTTCTTCCAAATCATTTTTCTTCTAATCTTATCATTCTTATTATTTATTCATTTTATTTTCTTTCTACTCCTTCTTGTTGCATTATTCTATTTTCTTCTTTCTTCTTTTTTTATATCATTATATTTTTACTTATTCTATTACTTCATTTCTTGTTCTTATAAATATTATATTCACTTATTCTTTCTATCTTCTTCTTTCTTTTCTTTTCTTTCTTCCTTTTTTCTTTACATTCTTTCCTTTTATTCTTACTAAATAAAACATCGAAATTTACTCGTCATCATTAATGTAACTCCCGATGAAATAAAATACAAAGATAGTGTATATGTGCTGATATTAATATTTAATGGATAACCTCTTACCTCTCTTTATCTTTTCCTTGTCTTCTCACCCCGACCCGTCATTTCTTTCGAAATATATATTTACTATCTATTCATTAAGTTAAAATATCTTTTTTCCCTTTCTCTTTGTCTTCTCTTCTTCCTTAACATATATTGACTAATCCCTACCAATTCTTACAATTATTTATTTAAAATATACAATCCTAGCCAAATAAATAAAACTTAATTTTCGCCGTAAAATTCAAAAAAATAACCTAATTCATAATATTCCTATACCTCTCTTTCTATTTTTGTTCTCTTCTTCTTCTCTTATATATACTGAAAAAAAAAAACAAAATTTCCTTCCCATACTCCCCACAAAAGGAAAATAAAAATCACCACTTACCTTTTTTTTAAAAAATTTCTTCCAGATTATTTAATAATTTTTTTTTTTTTTTTTTTTGTTTTTTCTCCCCTATTTTAAATATCAAGGAAACAATCTAAATTTTATTTTTTCTTTCTTTTACTTAAACTTCTTATTATTATTACACAAATTCTTTCATAATTTTTTTTTTCTTCTTTCCTGTCTCCTTTCTCTTCTTATCATTTGATATTCATTTCAATAAAAAAAATAACTATACATTTATTACATTTCCCCCTCACACAAATATATTCCTCTTCTTCTCCT
>NW_020870016.1:637309-639809 GCF_003789085.1 Penaeus vannamei
CAAGAAAAGTAAAAACAAAACAAGACGAAAGAGGACGTGGGAGAAAAACGAATTCAGGTAAAAAGGAAAGCGGAAACCAGACCTAAAGAAACGGAAGAGAAAGCAAGAAAAAGAAGAACAAAACAAAACGAAAGAGGACGTGGGGGGAAAAAACGAATTCAGCCAAGCCGGCCGGGGGGGGGGGGGAGGCGCGCCCATCAATTCAGAAAGCCGTCGAACCCAAATTCATATATGCATTCACAATTCATGCAATATGCAAGCACCCAGACCCTCGGCGAGTGTTCCCTTTCCGGCGCCAGTGCAACTTTGCTGATTGCTCCATTTACATAGTGAGAACCGGAATCTGCAAACTTTCCGCCTTAATTTCTGCAATGATCTCGGCCTGGTGACTAATTCGAAGGCGGGATCCATCACTTGTTTTTTTGCATAAATTAATCATATTGCGAAAAAAAGAGGAATAGATGAAAGACGGTGATATTGGATCTGCGGGACTTTTCTGATGGCAGAGAGGGTTGCCATATTTATTCATTTTCGCACGTCGATCTGTGTTTATGGGGAAATCGATAAAAAGAAGGATTCTTATAAACATTCATAGGAAACTGGCAACATTTTTGGAGTGGAAATAGGTAAAAAGAAGGATTCTTATAAACATTTATAGGAAACTAGCAACATTTTTGGAGTGGAAATAGATAAGAAGAAGGATTCTTATAAACATTCATAGGAAACTGGCAACATTTTTGGAGTGGAAATAGATAAGAAGAAGGATTCTTATAAACATTCATAGGAAACTAGCAACATTTTTGGAGTGGAAATAGATAAAAAGAAGGATCTTATAAACATTCATAGGAAACTAGCAACATTTTTGGAGTGGAAATAGATAAAAAGAAGGATTCTTATAAACATTTATAGGAAACTGGCAACATTTTTGGAGTGGAAATAGATAAAAAGAAGGATTCTTATAAACATTTATAGGAAACTAGCAACATTTTTGGAGTGGAAATAGATGAAAAGAAGGATTCTTTTAAACATTCATAGGAAACTGGCAACATTTTTGGAGTGGAAATAGATAAAAAGAAGGATTCTTATAAACATTCATAGGAAACTGGCAACATTTTTGGAGTGGAAATAGATAAAAAGAAGGATTCTTATAAACATTTATAGGAAACTAGCAACATTTTTGGAGTGGAAATAGATGAAAAGAAGGATTCTTATAAACATTCATAGGAAACTGGCAACATTTTTGGAGTGGAAATAGATAAAAAGAAGGATTCTTATAAACATTCATAGGAAACTAGCAACATTTTTGGAGTGGAAATAGATAAAAGAAGGATTCTTATAAACATTCATAGGAAACTAGCAACATTTTTGGAGTGGAAATAGATAAAAAGAAGGATTCTTATAAACATTCATAGGAAACTGGCAACATTTTTGGAGTGGAAATAGATAAAAGAAGGATTCTTATAAACATTCATAGGAAACTAGCAACATTTTTGGAGTGGAAATAGATAAAAAAGAAGGATTCTTATAAACATTCATAGGAAACTAGCAACATTTTTGGAGTGGAAATCGATAAAAGAAGGATTCTTTTAAACATTCATAGGAAACTAGCAACATTTTTGGAGTGGAAATAGATAAAAAGAAGGATTCTTATAAACATTTATAGGAAACTAGCAACATTTTTGGAGTGGAAATAGATAAAAGAAGGATTCTTATAAACATTTATAGGAAACTGGCAACATTTTTGGAAATAGATAAAAAAGAAGGATTCTTATAAACATTCATAGGAAACTAGGCAACATTTTTGGAGTGGAAATAGATAAAAGAAGGATTCTTATAAACATTTATAGGAAACTGCAACATTTTTGGAGTGGAAATAGATAAAAGAAGGATTCTTATAAACATTCATAGGAAACTAGCAACATTTTTGGAGTGGAAATAGATAAAAAAGAAGGATTCTTATAAACATTTATAGGAAACTAGCAACATTTTTGGAGTGGAAATAGATAAAAAGAAGGATTCTTATAAACATTCATAGGAAACTAGCAACATTTTTGGAGTGGAAATAGATAAAAAGAAGGATTCTTATAAACATTATAGGAAACTAGCAACATTTTTGGAGTGGAAATAGATAAAAAGAAGGATTCTTATAAACATTTATAGGAAACTAGCAACATTTTTGGAGTGGAAATAGATAAAAAGAAGGATCTTATAAACATTCATAGGAAACTGGCAACATTTTTGGAGTGGAAATAGATAAAAAAGAAGGATTCTTATAACATTTATAGGAAACTAGCAACATTTTTGGAGTGGAAATAGATAAAAAGAAGGATTCTTATAAACATTTATAGGAAACTGCAACATTTTTGGAGTGGAAATAGATAAAAAGAAGGATTCTTATAAACATTTATAGGAAACTGGCAACATTTTTGGAGTGGAAATAGATAAAAAGAAGGATTCTTATAAACATTTATAGGAAACTGGCAACATTTTTGGAGTGGAA
>NW_020870016.1:649809-652309 GCF_003789085.1 Penaeus vannamei
GCTTGAAGGGGATAAGGAGAGAAGAGGGATAATAAGCCAGTTTTGGAGGACTGGCAGTGGAAAAGAATGGTGAAAGAAAGAGATGGAGGGGAAAAGAGAGAAAGGGAGGGAGGAGGAGGGAAGGAGGAAGGAGGGAGAGAGAGATAGATAGATAGAGAGGGGGGGGGGGGAGGGGGGAAGAGACAGACAGAGAAAAAATGAGAAACATACAATCATTCAGACAGACAGATAATCAGAGAAGGAAAGAGAGACAGAAAAGGAAAGAACCAGATAAAGAGGAAAAGCAACAACCAGAAAGAGAAAGGAGATAGAGAGAGAAAGATAAAAGAGACAGAGAAGGAAAGACAGACAGACATCCATATAAACAGAGACATGGAAAAAGATGAAAAGGACAAACGAGAGAAGTGGAGAGTAAACAAAGAGAAAAGGAAGAGAAGAGGCGTGTCTGTGGGCGGAGCGAAGCGTGGAAGGAGAAAGCGCTTCGTCGCTTAAGAAAGGAGAAGGGCGTGTACAGAAGGAAAGAGAAAGAGGTCGAAAGTAAAATAATGAAAGTAACTGAAGGCATCAAAGCATCAGTTGCTAAAGATAACTGAGAAATTATACTGTGAAAATAAATATAGTAGACAAAGATAACTAAGATTTTCCAAAAACTAGAGTAGAGAGAAAAAGAAAGGGAAATAGAGAGAGAGGGAGAAAAAGAAGGGAAAGAGAGAGAGAGAAAAAAAGAGGGGAGAGGAGAGAGAGAAAGGGAAAGAGAGAGAGAGAGAGGAGGAAGGAGAGAGAGATAGAGAGATAGAGAGAGAGAGAGAGAGAGAGAGAGAGAGAGGGAGAGAGAGAGAGAGAGAGAGAGAGAGAGAGATAGAGAGAGAGAGAGAGAGAGAGAGAGAGAGAGAGCAAGAAAGAGAGAGAGAGCAAGAAAGAGAGAGAGAAGAAGAGAGAGAGAGCAAGAGAAGAGAGCGAAAAAGATAAGAGAGAGAGAGAGTAAAAGAAAGAAGAGTAAGAGACAGAGAAAGAGAATAATAATAGTAAAAGAAAGAAAGAGTAAGAGAAAGAGAGAGAGAATAAAAGAAGTAAAGAAGAAAGAGTAAGAGAATAAGAAAAGAGAGTAAAGAGAAAAGAGAAGAGAGAGAGAGAGAAAGAAAAAGAGAGTAAAAGAAAGAAAGAGTAAGAGAAAGAGAGAGAGAATAAGAAAAAGAGAGTAAAAGAAAGAAAGAGTAAGAGAAAGAGAGAGAGAATAAGAAAGAGGTAAAAGAAGAGGAAAGTAAGAGAAAGAGAGAGAGAGAATAAGAAAGAGAGTAAAAGAAAGAAAGGTAAGAGAAAGAGAGAGAGAGAATAAAGAAAAAGAGAGTAAAAGAAAGAATAGAGAAAGAGAGAGAGAGAATAAGAAAAAGAGAGTAAGAAAGGAAGATTAAGAGAAAGAGAGAGTATATAGAAAAAGAAGTAAAGAAAGAAGAGTAAGAGAAAGAGAGAGAGAGAATAGAAAAGAGAATAAAGAGAAAGAAAGGTAAGAGAAAGAGAGAGAGATAAGAAAAAAAAAGAAGAGAAAGAAAGGAAGAGAGAAAGAAAAAGAAAATAGAGTCAAAGTAGAGAAAGAGGAGAGAGAATAAGAAAAAGAGAGTAAGAAAGAAAGAAAGCAGAAAGAGAGAAAGCAGGGCGCCGAGATCCAACCCACCTGCCGGAGGTCTGAGCTCCGTTGCGCTCCTCCTGGTGCCCGAAGTCCAGCCTGTTGCCGGCGGCGTCGTCGGCGTTCACTGCGTAGCCGAAGTTGTACTGCGCAGGCGCCTGAGGGGCAGGTGGAGGGCGTTAGAAGGAGAGGCTGATTGTTATGGGATTTTTGGCGCTAGAAAGAGCAATTAATTATTTTTGATTTTTGGCGTTAGAAAGAGCAATTATGGAATTTATTTATGATTTTTTGGCGCTAGAAAGAGCAATTAATTATCATGATTTTTGACGTTAGAAAGGGCAATTAAATATTTTGATTTTGGCGTTATAAGGGCAATTAATTGTTACGATTTTTGTGTCGTAATGTGGCATGTGGTTAAACACTGTTTGAGATTACTTCCTATATCCGGTTTGGTATGCTGATATGCGTTTATTTGAGCTTGATTCATTCAGAACAACATGATGGGAAGAAGAAGAAGAAGAAAGAGGAAGAGACAAGAAGCCGCCCACCTGAGGACCCTGAGAGGCGGCCCCTTGGAAGGCCTGCTGTCCGCGCACGCCGGAGGACCCAGCAGCAGGTCCTTGGTACAGAGGGGCAGGTGCAGCAGGCGCAGAAGCAGGCCTAGGGGCAGCAGGAGCAGCAGGTCTAGAGGCAGCAGCAGGAACAGCGGAAGGAATGGAGGCCAAGTTAGCAGAAGGGGCCTGCTGGAATCCCAGGCTAGCGGAAGGAGCCTGCTGGAATCCCAGGCTAGCGGAAGGAGCCTGCTGGAATCCCAGGCTAGCTGAATCCCCTGCCGGCGCTGGCGAGGTCCTCCTCGGCCGTGAAGGGGATGGCCGG
>NW_020870016.1:687309-702309 GCF_003789085.1 Penaeus vannamei
ATCATCATCCTTTTTAATTCAATAACACTAATAATAATGACATCAACAATTACGTAATGATAATAATGATGATAATGATGACATAGAATAACTTGTTTAATGTTGATGTTTAGCCTTTGTTGTAATTAGGCATAAATCCATCACGTTTTTAATAGTATACCAAACAATAAAGAGCATTGTAAAAATATATTAGTTTCCCTTTCAAAGTTATTCTTGTTTTCTATGAGTCCATCCACTATTCTATTCGCAGCTTCGTTAGCTAAAATTAAGATAAACTTAATTAGAAACACGTATATTCATTAATTTTTGTCGAAACCACAGTTTCTAACATCTTTCTATACCCAATCATAATTTCATAAAATATTTTGGTGTTCAAGAACAAGAAAGATTGTGCAAAGATATGCACGTGGTGAGGTTGGCCATGTGGTAGCTATGAAGTCGTGATGTAATTATCAAATAGTTATAATGCATAATGATAAAAAAGTATCTATATTGAAAAAGTAAATTTATCACTTTCTTCAGGAATTATCTTTCAAAGAATATTCATTTGTTCAGCTTGTGCATTTAAGATATACTTGAGTTACCCCTGTTTTTTGTTGATACTAAATCTAAAAAGGAGATAATAAATCCTCAAAAAATCACATTTCTCTATTACATTTTTCTTTCTAGTACTTGGATCAATTGACAAATATAAGTTTACATATTACTGCAAAGAAAGATTTTAAATATTAATTGTTGTTAAGATATAATAGCATAAGTTTTTGGGAGTTTTATAATATTCGCAAACCGTTTGGATGTGGGGGACTGTACACAATACTAATTATAAGATCCTTCTTACGGTTATAGGGAGGTGATGAGACGGGGTAACATGCGTCTGCATGATACCTGATTCCGCACCTGTTACGACAGAAGTCAGGTAAAACCCCTCTGATCCCTACAAATTGTAAGAAGTTATAAGACTTTTATTCTTTTGAACCGCCCAACCCGGGTGACTAATACGAATGGATTTACTGTAAAATCAACTGATGTAGTTCTGCAGACGTCCTGATCTAAGCCATTGCAGCCTCAAGAGAGTAAACGAGATAGTTTAAGACATTAGCAGCCTCTAAGAATAAACGTTAAAGATATATTTTAAAATTACTGTAAATGTCTTTGACTATTACGTAAGGTAATATCGAAATTATTCACATTGGGGACACTGAAACAAGAAAATCAAATGGGTCGACATTCCTCGGAAAGGAATGTGCTTTTGTCTTTGCTATGCATTCTCCACAGGCCTCGTTCTTATGAAGGGAAATGAACGTCTAGGTCTTGCCTCAGGTGGTGGAAGGAAGGACAGAAAAAACATTTAATTTGAACTGATTTGAAAATGTCTTTATCTACATTATGTATATTATTATATAAAGTCCAAATGTTTTCCTACATACCCCTTTAGTCACAACTTTTAATCAAGAATTACATTAAATGTCTACAATTCGAATGATCATTACATTATACAAACTCATCAATACAACCATTAATACGTCAACAAAATACCCGTCAGCGGTATCACCAGGGTAATGATGATTACCATACTCGTTACTAGTATTATTAGTGTATCCATGTATATTATTTTTCTTTGTCTTCAGCAGTCTCTACCATCCAGTATGTGACTGTTACGTTTAAAGTATAATAACAAAATTATCTTGATATTAAGCACAAATATGACGGTCCAACCACTATGACTTTGTCGCAGTCTCATAATTCTAGCAGTTTAGGCCTACAAACTTGATTTATAGGTGACACAGAGGATAATTGTACCGAGCTCCCAGGAGAACTTTTAGAGAAAATGTGATTATGAAATAGATTTTATTATTTAAAGGAATCCACTAAGTTCGGGGTGATCCAATTTTGTGCAGTCCCGCCCTTTCTCAATAATTTGATAAATTTGGTAACAGTAGATTACCAAGAAAAATAGTGGTGTTAATCGAGAAATTATAACCATAATTGGATCTATAATATGATACAAAATGTAGGTAAGGTAACAGATACTTAACTAATTATTGCAATCCAATACTGACATACAAGTATGATGTATATCACAAACTTTAAATAAGACAAGTTATATTCTTACAATTAATAAAACTGTAAAAGAAATATTAACTGAAGTTTTCGTCGGCTACTAATATCTTTCCAAGAAATGCTGTTTATCATTCATTTCAGTTCATATGTGTATCTGCCATGTTGTATTTTTATTTTGATGGGCAGCTAAATACCTCAGGGTCCCTAAGGTCCAGTCCCATAAACGGATTAAGGTCTTTATAGTTGCAAAACGGTTTAACTATTGTTTTTAGTTTCTCATGTTTTTATTCTTATTTTATTTTATCCAACTCTGTTGAACCATTCACTTGTGTTAAAGTTCTAAAGATCTTCAAATATACTTACAAGCGCTAATACGAATGTTTTTTTAGCTTCCCCTAAAAACATATATTTTATATTTTCGTTTTCTGTGTCACAATTATGCAATATAGGTTAAATAATATTTTTTCTCAGTATTTCACATTTACTCATAAAAAATACGCCTTTGTATTTTGCACGTGTTTTGCGATAAGTGGAAGATTGTTATAGTTAACTAAAACAAATTGCAAAACTAGACAAGTTACATAATTTTAGAAAAAAAAAGGAATTACTACCTTCGCAAGTAAAGTAAATCAGAGTACCTAAATCAGAATCCTTAATTCAATTATTACAAAGCAGCAAATTGATATAACAAAATATAAGCGGAAAATGAGATAGGCCCGCACCCCCTCTCCCACCCAGTACCCCCATCCCGCAATCAGCTGTTGTGTATACAGACGAAGTCGTCCGTGTGCGTCTGTTCACTCGAAAACCTCTCTCAACAACCATGGTCGACCAGGCACAACACCGCATACAAGAGGCTATGACAACCCTCATAGATGACCTTGATAAGGAGTACCTTCGAGGAATACAGGTAGGTCGAATAAGGTGATTAATAAGTGTTATTTTTACATCGGCGATATAAGTTTTTGAAATAGAGAAGTGGTTTCCAGTGGAACTTGGCGCCGATTTTGCCGGTGTCCCCACATGTGCGGGAAGGTGACCCGGCTCGTTATGGCCTTGGGAATGAATTGATTGTTATTATATATGCCTAGGACAGCCTACACATGACTCAGAGAGTGAGAATGCCATGGACCCGTATAGTTTCTTTCGCGACTTGCCACTGAAATAAGAGTTTCATATTGTTCATTCGTTTTCATAATATCTTGATTAAGTACAGTTTCTATTTGTAATTTGCAGTTTATTGCGTTGTTCCTTTCTTCCCTATATAGTGGAAAGTTACTGATTCAGGAAAGAGGTATTGCTTTATTTCTAGGCAGTGTCTTGAAAGGGAACTGGGGGTAAATCTTTACATTACGGACACACTCTACAGAGACCAAGTCCCCCAACTCCACATCACATAATCTATTAAACAGTCAAAGATGCCAAGGGGAGGGTTGATGGGTTCTGCTCTCCAACACCACCTAGGAAACAGTCTTTACTTCAGTATGTACGGCATGATAAAGCTGAAACTTAAGAGGGTAGAGGTTGAAGACCGAGACGCGCGTAAATAGAGGAAGAGCACCGAGTGACCTTTTCAACATCATTTTTTTTCGACTTAGTCTCTGCGAGGGTGCGTCGCGGTCTTCAACAATTACCCTTAAGAGCACCGAATGACCTTTCGAGCGGTGCTTTCCATTATCTTTCCCCCAATTTGTGACATTACCATTCATGTGTGTGGATTATTACCTGTACAGTAGTAGACAAAATCCCTTTATTGAATTGAAGCTTCGAATCTGTCTTACCCTATACAAAAAGTGTTGTATTAAGCAAATGTTCGAAATGGGATTCAAAACATGCTTGACCAAATTTTTTACCACAACTGCAATGACTGCAACTTTTAGACCTCTCCAAGAACATCTGCAATTTTGCCTAGCTGTGTGTGCCCATACTGTAAAGATTAACTTAACACGACATAACTGCAATACTTCAAGCTCAGGTGTTCCTAACTACCTTAAATTCTACATTTTGTTATTTTGCACGGCCACATTGTAGCTAACTTGTAGCTATCCTACTATACATGATACATAATTATTTGTTAAGTAAGGCAGTAATATTCCCATGTTGATATTCTAAAATCATCAGTGTTTTTCTCGTAGTTACATTTTCTTTGGTCGTCATATAAGGGAGATTTAAGGGGACTGTTCCTTCCTAGGTATGATAACATAAACTTGATTGGTAGAAGTTACTGTGAGTGATGCACGGAGATAGAGGGAAATACACTGCCTTTTAGTAGAGTGTAAGAAAAAGAATTCAAAACAACATAGTTTAAGCTGCAGCAGTCCAATATTTAACGCAAAATGATAAAAAGATCCACTGCATATTACATAGCAGAGCTCTCTTTTGGCAAAATATAATCAGTGGTGTGTTAGCCTTTGCTCTAATTCTAAACACACGGAGGCCAATGGTTATGTATGTGTGTTAATAACATTTACCTACCTATAAATGTGACATTCTTTTCATCATGCTCATGACTATTTTGTGGAAGGTTTGTAGACCTACCTGGTAATTATTAAATTAACTATGCAGTGGAGGTTTAGTGGCATTTGCTAGAGCAGCATAAGGTGCAAAGACCATTTAATAACTATGCTATATCATGCTAGAATATATGCAGTGGAGGTTTAGTGGCATTTGCTAGAGCAGCATAAGGTGCAAAGACCATTTCAATTACTTGATAGTATAAGCCACTTCATTGATTTTATTTACTCTTTCTGATTTTCAGTCTGCAATAATCATATCATGGAATTAAGCATTCAGTTCTGCTAATTGCCCAAAACCCAGATACATGTATAAGTATAGTAGCTGGGAATGGGATAGTCATTTCAGTTACAGATATTGTTGTAGAATGTACCAATTTGGTTAAGCTTCACGGTATGGATATACCAAGTTAGGGCAAATTGAATGTGATATCCTTGTACAGGATAAAAAGTTAGTCACCAGTACAAAAGATAATTACAGATATGAATGATAACATCACAAATGAAGGTAAAAGATCGCGGAAAGCATCGCTTTCAGTCTAAGTCCACACAGTGCTCCCAAGTTCAGCTCTGTCATGTCATGCATACCTAGATGAAGACAATGTTTCATGGGCATGTTGGAGGGCAGAGCCCCCCCATCAACCCTTCCCCTTGAGCAGTGCCTGAAGCCCAGTCACTGCAACTCAGATTGATGAATAAATTTTTGTGAGTAGGGGTCTTACTCTCTAGCATGTGCATCCATACTGTAAAGAATTACCACCAATTTTTCTGAAGAAAACTCTTGAAATAGAAGAATCATAATGTCTCTCAGTTTATTTTGAGGTATTGAAAGAAAGACAGAGCTTGTTCTTTTCTAGTTATTCAATTACCATTGTATTTTATAACCCCCCCCCCCCCAGTCTCTGCATCCTAGTGAAGATTTTGCGAAGCAAACCACTCTGTGTTATGGTGTCATCTCATAGATAACATCTGTATATCATCAGTATGAATGGATCCTCTTCCATCTTGGCCTCCTTACACTTTCAGCATTTGATGTCTGTTTATGTAAGGCTGGTCGTCTGGGTTTGGGTTTGGGTTTCGGGGAAGGATTAAGATGTAGGTGGTGGCATTTGCATTTGTGTAGGTGTTGGTTTTGTGAAGTATTTGTTCAAATTGTTTGTGAAGGATTTGACTGTTCCTCTATGATGTGATGTGATAACATGTTCAGTTGCATATTGCACATGGGAGGAATGAGGGATTGTAAGAGTCATTGTTGGCATGCTGTGTAACAGATTTGTTGCAGGTGAGTTTTGTGTGCTGCTTCCGAATATTTGTGTTTAACATCTATGAGGTTGTTGGTGATGCTGTACACGATTGTAAGTCTGTGTTCTTGTCTGTATGTCTCCAGTAGATCTATCTGTTTTTTAATGAGCATTGTAATGTTAGGTGTGCAAGTGTAATTGGATGTAATGAATTTGACCTGCTTGAGCCCTTCCTGGCTTTACTCCTATGGCCAGAAGTTATTTTAGTATACTGTAGTCGCCCAAAACTTCCGTATTTGCTTCCTACGAGTCTTGTATATATGTTGATTTATACCTCACCAATTGGGTACGTTTTTGTGTGGCTATACTGCACCTTTATTGCTTTGTGCTTGTCGTGTGGCTGCTTTGTATTAGTCTTTATAACTAAGTATCATTCTCTGAATTAATACTCATAGTTTTTGTAGTACTTTGTAGTACTTTTTTTCTCATATTCATCTAAAATATTAAGTCATTTTTAATCATTGTTTGCCTGGACACTTTTAATCTATGACAGTTTCTTTGTTTGTTTCAAATTACTGGAATTTTTTAATTCATTTATTTGTGCATTTTGTTTTTTTAACCATTTTTAAACTAAAAACTTGTTTAGTAACTTTGGCTTTTATAAAATGTGTTAAGATCTTATGTTAAGAAAAAAAATATTTGGATAATGTAGACCTGCAAGAGTACAGACGCACTTTCCTGATATAGAAAATAGATTCAAATAAAGTTAACTTGAGATCTGTTTAACTATAGTTCAGCTATCTTTAGTTATTGGCAACCATCACCTGGTCTTTCACGCCAAGGTCAACATAACCTACTACCAGGAACACCTTAATTTGGTTGTCAGTGATTATTTTGTGTAAAAGAATTTCATCTCAGGTAGTTGGTGTTATTAAAAAAAAAAAAAAAATTATCTTTCTAAAAGTTTGCTGATAGCTTACATTCAAATTGTATTTTTTCTTATTTCTCTTTATTCACCTATTATAACATAAGACAAGATGTCAAAGATTAACATTTCTCTCCCTCTTTCTCTTCTCTCCTCCCTCTCTTCCTCCCCTCCCACTCCCACTCACTCCCTGCCTCTCCTCCTCCCTCCCAGTGTCTCCCCCTCCCAATCCCACTCCCTGCCTCTCGCCCTTCCACTCACTCCCTTTCTCTCTCCCCCTTTTCTCTCTCTCCCTCCCTCACTCCCTTTCTCTCTCTCCTCCCACTCACTCCTTTCTCTCTCTCCTCCCACTCACTCCTTTCTCTTCTCCCTCCACACTCTCCCTTTCTCTCTCTCCCTCCCACTCACTCCCTCCTCTCTCTCCTCCCCTCTCCTCCCACTCACTCCCTTTCTCTCTCTCTCCTCCACTCACTCCCTTTCTCTCTCCTCCCTCCACTCACTCCCTTTCTCTCTCTCCCTCCCACTCACTCCCTTTCTCTCTCTCTCTCCCTCTCACTCCTTTTCTCTCCCTCCCTCCCTCTTCCCTCTCCCTCACTCACTCCCTTTCTCTCTCTCCTCCCACTCACTCCCTTTCTCTCTCTCTCCCACTCACTCCCTTTCCTCTCTCTCCCTCTCTCTCCCTCCCACTCACTCCCTTTCTCTCTCTCCTCCCACTCACTCCCTTTCTCTCTCTCCCTCCCACTCACTCCCTTTCTCTCTCTCCTCCCACTCACTCCCTTTCTCTCTCTCCTCCCACTCACTCCCTTTCTCTCTCTCCTCTCCACTCACTCCCTTTCTCTCTCTCCCTCCCACTCACTCCCTTTCTCTCTCTCCCTCCCACTCACTCCCTTTCTCTCTCTCCCTCCCACTCACTCCCTTTCTCTCACTCACTCCCTTTCTCTCTCTCCCTCCCACTCACTCCTCTCTCTCACTCCCTTTCTCTCTCTACCTCCCTCTCACTCCCTTTCTCTCTCTCCTCCTCCTCTCCTCCCTCCCTCTCTCTCTCTTCTCTCCCTCCCTCCCTCCTCTCCCTCCCTCCCTCCCTCCTCCCTCCCTCCCTCCCTCCCTCCCTCTCTCCTCTCTCCCTCTTCTCTCTCTCTCCTCCTCCTCCTCTCCTCCCTCCCTCCCTCCTCCCTCCCTCCCTCCCTCCTCTCTCTCTCTCTCTCTCTCTCTCTCTCTCTCTCTCTCTCTCTCTCTCTCTCTCTCTCTCTCTCTCTCTCTCTCTCTCTCTTCTCTCTCTCTTCTCTCCCCCCCCTCCCTCCCCCTCTCCTCCCTCCCTCCCCCCTCTCTCTCTCTTTAATTTGAAGGGAACCAAGATGATTAAGTTCCACAAAAAGTGTGATATTAAAGTGTCCAACAAACATCACATCATCAATTTTTCTTTTTCCCCCCAGAGATCAATGCATTTGTGTGCTGCCGAGTGTTGTGATAGAAAGGATAGTTCTGTAGATCAGGTTCATCGGTGTATTGAAAGCTGTTCAACTCCACTAACTCAAGCTCAGGGATTTGTGCAAAATGAACTTTCACAATTTCAGGTATGGATATTATTTTATAACTACTGAATAACAAAAATATAAAATGTTTATGATATTATCAACACAAGTAGTTGAGAGTCTGATGGGTATTTACTGTGAATGAATAATTGGTTTTCCTGGATTGTTTTCTCTTCTCTTTATAGATTTGAGTCTTTCCAAAAACATGACAAGAAATATTGGCCAAAGTCACCCACACTGACTGCCATCATTATTATTGCTGCTGATTTCAGGAGCGGCTACAACGCTGCGTAATGGTCTGCCAGGATCGTGTTCGGAATCAAGTGACGGCAGACACTTCAGAATCACAGGTACAAGTTTTTGCCAGGATGTTATTGTCCTGAAATTTAAGCATGCCATTAACACTTTTTGGTTATTCATCCCATCCTAACAGTTTTGATTAGATAGAGAAATGGTGGAAGCTTATATATCCTGTTCAAATTATCTTAATGGTATTGTTTAAAAGCTTAAGTAATTTTAAGGGATGAATGTCCAATGTGTTATTTAATTATTTACTTATACTTATTTTTTTTCTTAATTAATTAATTTATTTATTTTCTTATAAAAGCTTAATATAAGCCATTGCAACTATAAGTCAGTATGTAAAAGCTATCTGGAAATCAAGATATATCTTTTTCAAACATTTTATGTGCTAGAAGAGGAACTTGTGTGGATATTGCTTGGCAGAAAGATATATAATATCAGTATGACTGTAATGAATATTAATGCTTTATTTTGGATCAGTGGACATATTTTGATCATATTACACATTCACTCTCCTAACTACCTACTGAATTACCTATCAAAAAGAGTTAAGAACACTGCACTTTTGTCATAAACTTCAGAGTAAAAGATGTGACAAAAACAGGCTTAGTAGACTTTAGTCAACCATATAACATATAACATTTTTAGAAAATTAAAGGAAAGGTGTAGGAAGTATGTTGCTTTTTCTCAGTACTTTGAATATCATACTGCAACTCATCTATATTCCCATTTGTTTGTTTATACTTTGCAATGTTGTATTTTATTTATCTTAAATACTAATAACAGGTTATTTGGGAGAATGCTGCAGTATTTACATACACTAATTATTTTTATTAATACCTTCTTTAATGCCTATTAATTAGAGAATGCAAGGTAACCATTTTTTGGTTTGCTTATTTTTTATTACTAGAACTGATTTTGTAGTAACCATGAAGATTTTTGTGTGGATTGGTAATTTGTGTGAATGACAACAGTGAAGTCTTTATTCTTTCGTTAATCGGTAGAGATATCGGCGCATATTGTTTATGAATATTCTCTAAATTTAGCTATGTTTTATGATGAAAAAAATCTTTGATTTTACAGCATACCTCCTCCATCTTTCCAAATCATACCAGTAGTAAAAGATTTGAACATCATGAGGTTTCATCGCAAATGTTAATGTTTAAAGTTTTTGCAAATCTGTGCTGAACCAGTTAATTAGTGCATCCATGATCTGGGGCACAAGTATGAAGAATATTGTAAGGTGAAGGAATAAACACACATCTCATATCCTTGTATGTATAGAACTTGATAGTTTGTTCACAGTTTCTTCCTTTTAGCATGTTCCATGTTCTCCAACATCGGACTAAATGTTTGATGATACTCTTCTACCTGTGTCTCATCTGATCATCTCCAGGATATCTTGAGCCTGTCTGGCGACCTACCAACTCGTAATCATGACTACTTGATGCCCATTTCATTTCTTTTCCCATGTCCAAAACATCTTGATCATCTTGCTCTCAGGGCACTACGTAGCTCTCTAGGTAACATTTGTAATATGCCTCATCTCTTTCCTGTTGTCAGCGATCAATGCACCTTTTAGTTGCATTATTGGTGCTCATGCTTCATGATAGATAACATGATATCCTAAAAAAGTGAATATCCTTTTCCTCTGTCTGCTATTCCTCATCCATTATAATCCCTAAATTGAAGGATTGTTTCACCTCTTTGTTACATTTCTATCAACTTCTATAGTTTTGTCTTCCTCAGTACCCTTTCCTCAGTCCCTTTTCGAACATGCAGTCCAGAACATTTCCTGTGACAATGTTTACAGCATATTATTGGTCTGCTTTTCACCATCATACTCCATATGAGAACATTTTTACATTTTTCTCTTTCTTCTTGCCAAACCTTTGGAATCATCAGTTTTGCCTTGCCTATATTAATCTTTAGATCTCTCCTCTCTATTGCCTAGCTTTATTGTACAGACACAACTTTCATTTCATTCTCAGTTGTTGATATAAAGTCATCCTCATACTGCAGCTATCATGGGTCTCTTCCATAATTTTGGGGAGCCTTTTTCATCACAGTGAGAAGTTAAGTTTATTATATGTTAAAGCAGGTATCTTTTTTATATGTACTATAAAGAACTTTTCCTGAGACAACAGAGCAAGAGCATCAGTTTATAAGTATTATAAAAAAGACTTGTTCCTGGCAGGACTCCTCCCAGCGTGGTTCATCGTTTGCCATGGCCAACAGTGCAGGGAGTTTCATGCGGCAGGCAGCTCTAGGGATAGGAGGGGTAGGAATAAGAGCAGTCGCAGAATTTAACGCTGTGGGAATTATTGAGTGTATAGACTTGTTAGCATCTGTTCAGTGGAAAGTTGCTTAAAATCTAAAACCAGCTTTGATTGGTGTGCCTGACAAGTCTAAACAAGGCTGTTGTGTGTCAAGTGTGACAAATTTATTGGTTGGTAGCTCTATCCCAAGTATGGTACAGTTTTAACAATTAAGTATTGCTTTGTTTGTCCAGTTTCTCCTGGCGTGTCTAGCAGCTTCTAAGTTGTAATAAGTCTTCGGCTTTTTATCTTTGGCAGAATAGACCAGTGTAATGTGTAATATCAATTTCAAGTAGTCATGATTCATTTAGATATCAAAAATTACCAATTAACAATGTTACAGCTAAATAACATGATTTTGGTTCCTCTACAGATATTTAGGGCTTTCATATTTCCCAGTGACATAGAGTGTGCTGGTTATCAAAAGAGTTTTGCCATTTTTAAAGGTTCCCCCTGTTTTTTCCCATGGTAGAGGTACTTTGTGGTAATATTTTTGCTTAGCTTGGGATTAAAGTTATACTCACATAATTAACCCATTCCACCGGGAAAATGTTCACTGTAGTATGGTTTTGTGAAATGTCTTTACATATAGATGGCTCCACAAGTGCTTGACCACCAAGGAGTGAATTACTAGGCATTGTGACCTCACCTGATTTCACCTTTCCTTGAGTTTTTAGGAAAAACTGTTTTTACTTGTGCTATTATTATTATGGATATTATAATTATTATGATTATATTAACATTACTAATAGCAAAACATATCCCCTCGGTGACAGTGATGGCTATAGCCGTCATGACGTAACAGCCTATGACATGTTAACGCATCATGACTCACGGCAGGTGGGCTGGCTGTACACAGCTTACACCTAGCCACAAAGTCTGGACTGTTGCATAAATTTACATCACAAATAAACCAGGCCCTGTCACTACAGGGATATATAAAAGAATCAAGGAAAGGGCAAACAGTAATTGGCTCATTGGTGTTTCAGTACTTGTGGAGCCATCTTTGTGTAAAGACAATAAACCAAGCTCACAGTAGGCATGGCATATATGGGTTCACTTGGGGCAAAATTTGACAATTGCTAATACTGCTTTCCAGGATGAAACTAATAGTTAAAAGATTTAAGGAGAATAATGGGAAGAGCTATTATGATTGTTAAATTAATAAGTTTCTTGATTTAAATAATTTGTTTATAAATCTTCCCTTAGTATTACATGAGAATAATTTACTCTGACAGAGTGATTGAGTAAGCAGTTTGATGCATTTTTTGTTGACCAGAGTAAATTTTTCTCTAAAAAAAGTTGAATGAATATAAAAACAGATATATAAATTTCTATGCATTATTTTAACCCATTGACAACAGGTACATGTACTGACCACTAGTTTTTAGTGAATTTTCTGGGATACAGATGCCTCCACAAATACTTGATGGCCTAAGGAGTCAGTCAGTAGACCCTACATGACCTCACCTACATTTCCTCATTCATTGAAATATTGTGATAGTAAAATGTAAAAAGAATGTTCCCAGAAATCAAGGGAAAGGATAAACAGGAAAAATAAGTAGGACTAGTAATTGACTCCTTGGGCACTTATGCAGCCATCCGTATGTAAACAAAATTAGTTGACTAGTATCACAGTGGACATGACATATGTCACATCAGCACAATGGGTTAAAGGTTATTTTATTATTCAAAGACACTGCTATCCTTTGCTTTATGTACATACATGAAATGCTACTAACCAGATAGAAAAGATCACAGTATAAAAGACATTAATTCCAATACAAACACAATCTTATGTATGAGCACAAGCAACATGCAATTGTGATAGAAAACCAGATTAGTGAACATGATATCAGCAGAGATTGAACTTCTCAAAGCCATTGCCTATGAACAGTATGCAAAGTGCATCATTTTAAGCATATTTTGTAAAGGGCTAATTACACTTGAGTGAAACCTAAGATATTTCTTATAATTGGTTAAACCAAGAGAATGTGTAACATTTCTTTATATGTGACCAAAGACATGTATGGTATTCAGCTTTTAAAATGAGATGGCTTTAAGCTAAAAATTTGCATTGTAAGATTAGAAGCATAATGAAAGATTTTGGACTGGAGCAGCTCTTTTTCTTCAGGTTGTTTACTTGGATCTTGTAGGATAACATTGTTTCTGGATCAGTGTAAGGAATTTCAAGAATTCAGAATTTTATTATTAAATGTTTAGTTTATGTAGATCCTAGGGAATGCAGGAATAATGATTATCATCATCATGACCATTGGGCACATGTATATAGTAGCTCAACAGTGCTAACCTGTGTGATAACTCTGTAAAAATTTTATTCATCCTTTTAGGTTTCAGCCACTTCTCAGTTTTCTGTTATGTGAGCCCCTTATTCACTACTTATTTTGCAGATAATGAACTTCTTTTTTACAACTGAATATTGTGTATTAACCCACTAATGAGGGTATATTTTGAAGCTGAAAATAATAATTTCCGGGAGGCTATAAAATTGGTGTTCCGGCCGTGTCCCGTGGTGTATTTGGAGCGCGAGCTCTGATCCAACGTCACACTGGGCTCGGCGATGTTTATTTTTCCAGATGTCTCATATACTGGAGTATATGAGACATAGTAAATGGGTTAAATCTGAATGATTGCACTCAAGTGCTTATATAAAAAAAAAAAGATAAACAAATAAAATAAAATTAAAGATAAAAGAAGTGCAGAGGAAAAAGTTTATCTTTGTCAGTTTATATAGGGATGGTTCTGTTTAGCATCACTCTTGTCTGTTAGGGCAAAGATAACCGTAAGTCATGTATGCCATCCCATTTTTATTACATTATTATAGCTAAGATTTTGTTGGAGAATCATCGGTCTGCACCAAATTAATTGAATTAGTGAACATTTTAACTTATCTGTCAATAACAAGGTTTTCTGTTTTCATTGTGTATTTATTCTTACCATACTATTATAGGTTTTAAGTTTCATTTTTCTATGATTTAGCCTTGTATCATTTAGAAGGTAACTAAGATAACATTCAGGAT
Source organism: Penaeus vannamei (assembly GCF_003789085.1). Classification (NCBI taxonomy): domain Eukaryota; kingdom Metazoa; phylum Arthropoda; class Malacostraca; order Decapoda; family Penaeidae; genus Penaeus; species Penaeus vannamei. The sequence goes on from NW_020870016.1 coordinate 701,244, forward strand.
AAATACACACAGGCTCATAAACCTTTTTAATATAGGAGTTGCTACTTAGCACATTTTCATTATGATGATTAATGGTCATTTTTTATCTCTTGGATCTGGTTGCTTCACAGCAATAATACAAACCAAAATACAGGCATTAGGCCTGCGTGAGCAGCCGCTCTGCTGGGTACACTGCTTGTAGGTTGGGTGCACATGAACACCTGTGTGTTGTGACAAGACTCTACACCTCCCCTTTTCATTGTTATTTTCTGTTTTTATACACAAGGGTATTTAGCTTTTTTGCCATTTTCCAATGACCATATTTGTCTTTTGATTTCCTTTATGGTAATAGATTTTCCCTGAAAAAACTCAATATCATCCCTCTAAAATAAAATATGTAACCTTTTTTCCCAAATTTTCTGTAATATAACCTGCACCGTCAGTCAAGGCAGTCAGAATAAGATGCTGAGCATGGAAATGGCATCCTCCCTGGAACTGGCAACTCTCCAGTCATGGCTCACGGACATAATGGGGATGATACAAAAGCCCGTTTCTAAATGTCATATGAATCTAATCTAACTTCAAGAGCTTTATGTCCGTGAGCCATGAATGGCGACTCTCCAATATGGCAAAAGCCCTTTCTAAATGTTATATGAATTTAATCTAACTTCAAGAGTTTTTTGCATTCATAGCAATTCTTTTCCCTCGCCTTGGCCTTAATTTTTTTGTAATATTTTCTGTAATACAACATACACTACCAGTCACGGTGGTCAGAAATAGAATGCTAAGCAAGGAAATGACGTTCTCCCTGGAGCTGGTGCCATTCCAGTCATGGCTCACATACAAAATGGGAATAATGCAAAAGCCCTCTTATTAAACTTCAAGAGGTTTGTACCCACGTGGCAAGTCTTTTCTGTCACCCGCACCTTCAGCCAAAATGGTATGACTGCATGTTCCTGTACCAGCCCTGTTAGCCACATTCACACACATACATACACATACACATACAAACACATACACACACAACACATACACACACAAACACATGCACACACAAACACATGCACACACAAACACATACACACAC
>NW_020870016.1:707309-719809 GCF_003789085.1 Penaeus vannamei
TGATTATTGTATTGATATATTTATTTTTGCTGTATGCTCGGATTTTGCATAGTTTAGACAATTTTTGGGGGGAGGTCGGTGGAGATTGATAAAGGTTGCAGCTAAAAAAAAAAAAATTTCCCCACACACATGTAAGGTACATATTGTAAAAACAGTGATACATATGCCTACTAATCATTGTTTTTTTGCTTTTACTGTAGAGCTTTAGATAATTTAATTGCTTTCCCATTTGTATATATCCCTGTATATTTTCGGTGTCTTGCAGCCTTATCTGTTGTATATATTTGGCTTTTAAGTTTTTTTTTTTTTTTCTTTTCTTTCTTTTCTTTTTTTCTTATGAAAGATAATGCATTGAGAAATATGGACATGATGTTAATTTTAGGAGTGAGAATTTGCCTTTGAAGTTTCTTTACCAAGTTTTAATATTATTGATCATAATGGGCATTATTCTTTTATCAAAAAATATTTTGGATAGCTTACATATTATTTGTATAATTAATGAATTCCTCCTTATCATAAGTTATTCTTAAATATGAACAGATAAAAATGCAGTCTGATATGATTTTGTATATATGATAATTTTTTTCTTGTCTCTTTGTTTATGCTTTTTAGGAATTGGCATATGGTAGAAGTGAACAGGTGTATGATATTGATTATCTCTTGTTTTCTCTTTCCCATCAGGTTACTGTATACAAGGCAGAGTTCGAGGGATGTGCCATGAAATGTGTGGATGACCATATCAGCCTGATGCCATCCATAAAGAAGAGAATTGCTGGAGTTCTCTCGAAAAATACCTAGACATTTTTTCTTTTGTTTTTGTTTTTTCTTTCTTTCGTTAACAGGAGAATATTGTGGCAAAGGTAGTTGCAAGTCAGGGAAATCAAGTTTCAATTCTTCTTTGAAGCTATCTTAAAATCTTTTTTCCTCTTGATATTTTTTGTAGTTGTTGATATAAATTAACATTATCATTCTCCATAGTTTTATTATGATAGAAAATGCATTAGTATGGTTTTATGATCATTTAAGAAATTTTTAAAATTCTGGTTTACCATGTGTTGGGAGAGCAGATTGTTGATTGCATTGCAGATGCAGTGTTGTTGCAAAATGCTCCAAGACGAGGGTTGATTTTATTTCAAACCTGGTATTGAAAACTGTGTGTAGTATATGGGTTTTGACCACCTTTGTTTAGAAAAATGTAAGAACTTGTTTAAACAATGAAAAATAGTACAAGATTTATTGGAATCTGATAATACACTTTCTGTTATTCCCCCATAATACGGTGCGACAATTTTCTAAAAGGATCTGTAGATACTTTTATGTACATAAAAGCAGATTCTCTCTTCTTTGAATATAGAAATTAGCCAATCTCTAAATGATAAGTGATGTAAATATTTACATCTTTATTTTAGACTTGTTATAATACTTGAGAAAATTATGAAATATGATTGTTATAGAAAAAAACGAAATTATATCATTATACAGTCCCACAAAATCTGTCTCCTTGTATAGAAGGCATGAGAGTTTCACCATAAATGTAAGAGCTTCATTGCAATGAACAGTGTATCCAGTTGTATATAATATGTTGCAAATTAACCCACCATCACTGGGAAAAGGTTATGTTCATTGTATTCCCTAAAGTATTGTTTTGTGAAATGTGTCAGCACATAGACGGCTCCACAAGTGTTTAGCCACAAAGATATTAATTAATTGACTGACATGTCACTTGATTTCACTTTATCCAGAATTTGTGAGAGAAACATAATTTTTTCACAAATGCTATCAATATCAATGCTGTTATTATTATTATAGATATAAAAATTATCACTGACATTACTGACATTTTGTAAGAAGTAAGGACATACTACATCAGTAGGATACAAGAAATATTACTGTTATTATTATTATAGATATAAAAATTATCACTGACATTACTGACATTTTGTAAGAAGTAAGGAAATGGGGTAAACAGTTGAAATAGGTAGAGCTTGTAATTTTCTCATTGGTGATTTAATACTTGTGGAGCCATCTATATGTAGAGTCAACTCACAGAGGGCCTCCCAGGCAGAATCGGGTTAATTTTGCATCACAAAAAAACGTTTTGGGGTAGTTTCCAGTATATGAAAGGAAGTATTCATCAGACATAATAGTGGTTGTTTGTAGTGGGAGTGGACTTTCACTTGAGTATTAGAAACTTTAGAACATGACAGCTGTTCTGGATTTGTTGGCATCATTTATGATAAAGGCCTATTAACTGCATGTACCTAATTGAATTACTGAGGTAATAGGAAAAAGAATTGGGGAAATCATGAGAGATTTAGTCGCATGATAGTGAACTGGTTTGATGTTTCAAAACTAACTATAAATTTTTCAGCTCTCTGATACTAAAGCTTGAAGCTTTTGATTTTTGCATTAAACAGGTATGATACTGCTGCTCAGGTCATAGTGCGGTGTTGTTCATAGTTTATTAATTGTAGTAGAACCCATCTTTATGCAGGGGGAATAGTCCCAAGTTGTTCATATATATGTATGAATGCATACTCATCTTGTACATAAATAGTCACATTCTATCTTTCTCTATTTGTAAAAATGTGTGGATCTGAATGTGATGAATATCCATACATGCATATATGTATTTAACAAGGTGATACCACAAGCTTTCATAGTGCTTGTTTAAATTGATGCACATGAATATCTTTGTTGCTTGGAGTATATTCTTCCTACAGGAGTATAGATGAGAAGTTTGAAATTAATTAATGTTTTATATTTTTTACTTGACATCATTCTATTTTCCCATTTAATTTCCAAAAATTCATTCCTCTCTCTTTTTTCTACCAGTTAATGCTGAAATTACCTGTTGACTAAAGTATTTGTTAAGTTGGGACCTCATTATCAGAATATTGTTTCTCCTGAAATTGTCAGTTGTTATTGCTTCAATATTTTATTTTTAAATTTTTTAGCTGAAATGGATGGTATAAGTGCCCATTTTCTATATTTTTTTCTGTACCCTCCTAAAACTGTAAAGTAATAATGTAAATATGAGACTTATAAAATGAAAGTTATAGTTCATTTTTTTATGATTTTATTGGCCTTCAAGTTTTTTGGTCCTATTTGGTTTATATTTTTTGAGCATACGATAAGTGTACACAGAAAATGAAATGCAACAGACTTCAATGTCGAAAAAAGGATATGATTCATTCTGCCAGAACATGAATGTATTTGTGCAACAGGATTAGAAGTGCAACCAAGTATTGTACAGTAATAAAATGCAAGAAACAGTGGTTAAAAGATATTGGTGGAACAGCTTGCCATATAACAGTTGAAGCACAGAAGATGCAGTGGTACCTTTTAATAGAAACAGATGACATGATGACTTTCCAAGGTCCACTGTAATTTTAGTTAATTAATTATGCTTATATAAAGATGGCTCTATTAGTACTTAGTCACCAAGAAGGCAATTACTAGTCCTTTGTATCTCACCTGTTTACACTTTGCATGGATTTCCATTAAGTACTTATCAGTAGTATCTTCATAAGATAATAATAATCATAATGTCAATTACAATATTAACACTATTGATATTAGTAGCATTATAAAAAAAAAAAAAAAAAAAAAAAAATTAATTTCACAATCACTAAGACCTAATAATTGACACCTCGGGTGGCTGAGCACTTTTGGAGCCAGCATTGTGTAACAAAATTGACAAAAGACTACAATTGACAGTACGTAACCCCACTGAACTAGGTTATTATGCTTGACAGGACAGGTTTTACATTATTATTATTATTAATATTATTATTATTATAATCATTATCATTACTATTCAATTGACATACATAACCCTACAGCTATTGAATGAATATGCTTTAGCGGGTAGTACTTTCTTTCGTCTTTCTTTTTCTTTTCTTTTTTTTCTTTTCTTTTAGGGGAGGGGAGGACTTTTTAGCCTTGTGTGTTCTTGTAAGCATAGCTACTTAATATACCAGACAATGCATTAGATCATCTAGTAAAGAAATGGACTCTTTTTATGTTGAGAAACCCTTAACCCATTGTGAAAGGTATGCATACTGTCCACTATAGTTTTGTTTTATTAATTTTGTTTATACATAGATGGCTTCACATGCTTTTTGGCACCAAGGAGCTAGATACTAGGCTACTATCATTTATATACTATGTTAAGACAATTAAAACTTTATTTTTTTCCAAGAAAAGTGACAAACTTGGAGAGGTCAACTGGGCCTAGTAATTAACCACTTCTTTGACTAAGGGATATTTAGCCGTCTATGTATAAGCATAATTAATTGACAAAACCAAAGGACAGTTTATGTAAACATAATTGCCTGGCATCACTGGGTTAACAGAGCCAGGTGAATGCCCTGTTAAAATGTGTGACATAATTGATAGTTTTTGAAAATTTAGGGAAATGAGAAACTTAAAGAAAATCATTGAAATGAAGATTTGGAAGAGAGGAACTATGTATATATATTTTTTATTTAGTATTCTCATTACATTAAAAAGCTTTTCTGGTTTAGAAAAAAATAAATAATTTAACATTTGACTTCTTACCTTGTATAACTGCTTGTACTTGTTATATTTGGTATTTGTTTCCAATAGGAACAAGGACTTTCAAGTACAAAATATGACGAAAGAACTTAATTTTTAAGGCCTTATTAATTTTTTAGACATTACGGAGTTGCATTTTTTACCCTTCTGTTCTGGCTATATTATGTCCTACTGATGTCATGCCCTTGCTGTATATCAGATGTTTCTTGTGAATTTAAAAAATAATTATCTCTTTCAAGACATGAAAAAGAAGAAAATTATATATATATATATATATATATATATATATATAATATATATATATATATATATATATATTATATATATATATATATAATATATATATATTATATAATATATGTATATATAAAATATAATATGATTTCAAGATGTCGCAAACTATGTCCTAAGCTGGTATAATGCCCTTCATACCACATCATCAATATATCATGATACGGATATGTTCATGACAATATTCGTTATCTGCAGTTATGAAATGAAATGGGAATTTGTATGTTCTACACAACTACATAGTTACATATGAAACTTTGGAAAAGAAACTGCAAAAATAGTTTAGGCATATACAACATGCAGGTAAAGGTTTTGAGTATTTTTCCACAGGATGAATGCATACACCCTCACACACATTATTAATAAAAAATATTTTACTAAACACACAGTAGTAACCAGAAATAGAAGAAACATGTGAAACAACAGACTCTTCCCTTCAACTTAACAATAATGAAAACTGACAGTTCATTTCAATCGAATGAAGAGGGTTGTATACTATCACACTGGCATACCTGAATAATACTGACTGAAATAGATAAAGCAAGCAGACCTCAGGAGAGATGTAAACTAGCTCAATATGAACCAGATAAAAGAACATCAAATTCTTTCCATAGAAAGCTGCCCCATGAAATATGCTATGGAGAAATATTGTATGCTAAAATAAAATACTACTTTCAAACATTTTGAAGAAAATGTATGCATTTTTAGAAGAAAAAAAATATTAAAGTAAAGTAACAATGCTAACAAGTATGGTGACAAAATCAAAAGAGAATCTCTTCTGACGTAAAAATAATGTTAGATTTTGAATTGTGCATAGAAGCAATACTCCAACAGTGATATTTAATCTCCACAAGACTATCATCATGCCTATGCTTCCCATCAAGAAACTACACCCTATTTTAACCAACTGCCCTATACCTATAACACACTCTTTATTAATCTCCGATTTACTTCATTTGCACTCCCTCTTTACCCTTTTCCTTATCATACCATGTTACAACACTGTAACCTTTGGCCTTTAACACTTTATCCTAATCCTTAACTCATTTTTATCCCTTTCGCCAAAATACTTTACCATAGTGCTCTATGACCTTAGATGTCTAGCACATTCATTTGTTTCAACCATTAACCATCTTAGAAACTACTGTAACCATCCCCCAACACTGAAGGAGAAAGACGAAGCATGGAAGAGTAACTTATTACATCCATCAACCTTCCTGCCATCGTACTACTACAGGACTTTGTTACAGAAGGTGGAAACAACTTAAGAAACTAAGAGTGAAATACTATGATGGAACAATACATGATCGTAAAGTACACTGAGCTGAACTTTACATAGAACAAAATGTGACTTTATTACAACCTCACCCTAGCCTTGTTCTGTGTGGTGTTTCGACCTGGTAATATTTTCCGTAATCTGCAAGGTATTCATATTTTCTTTCTTTTTCTCTTTTTCCTTTATTTTTTCCCACCATCACCATTACTACTACTACTACTATTATTAATATTAATATTAATATTAATATTACTACCACCACTACTACTACTACTACAATTATTCCTACTACTTATTATCTTTTCTCTACTCCTACGCCTATGCCGTTTCGTACCCCTATTTCTCATCCTCCTTCGCCTACACCTACTTCGCCTTCTTTCGAGCATAACCAACAGTTACCAAGTTATTCAGAATGAAGCCAGTGCTGCAACAGCGGTATCTAGTAAAATGTACATTCAACTACATAAAATGTTTCATGAAAAGATGTCCGTTTTCATGTATTTCTGTTAAACCTCGCATAACACGGGGAAGAAAATGTCATATTAATGTATCCTTCATCAGGAACTTTGATATAAAAGTACTGTTATATATATATTAATGTTACATGCTACTTGGGAAACGGTAGTGTTATACCTCTTGGCATGATAAACAATAAAGGAGCTAATATAATAACTTACTCAGGTTTAGTATTAGTGATTTCTTTATAAATAGTTTTTGAAAGTGATTGTTTCCACATATTCTTGTTTGGAATTATCATTTCCTTCTCTTTGTTGAAATAAATTAGTGTATGAAGCCAGTCGTTTCTTTCACCACAAAATTGTGTAGAATTTTTCGTCACTTCCTGTTTATTTTTTTTTTTTTTTTTTTTTTTGTCAGTAAGATAAATTTCATTACTCAATTTTGCATTAATCTGAATATTGTGTCGCATACACCAAATCATTACACACACACACACACACACACACACACACACACACACACAACACACACACACACACACACACACACACACACAACACACACACACACACACAACACATACTTGTGAATCTATCTATTTTCTATCTATAGCTAGCTAGCTAGCTATATATATATATATATATATATATATATATATATATATATATATATATATATATATATATATATATATATATATGAAAATGGCATATGATTTATACGGAAGGGTATAACGTTTATTTCTAGGCTCGAATGAGTCTATAAAATGTAATACAATTGACACTGAAGGCAACATTGATAAATGGGGAATATATAATCGTTTGAATTTCTTTACGTGACACATTTATCTTTAAACTCTTAAGAGACTGTTTATGGTTACTTTTTCATATGAAACAAGAATTTAAATGAATATTAACTATGCCACATGTGATTTTTAGATGCATCAAAATGCAGATAGATGAATAAAGACTGTCGAAGTACAGAGTCACAGACAGAGCAAAATATTCGAATCTGTATAGGCCTACATTTCGATAGGCAGCAAGGGATCTTTCGAATAAAGCTCCACAAATACTAAAATATTGACGTTTCTTTTTGTCTTTCAAATAGATGATGTTCATGATATATGGTAATGATTATGTCAGTAATATTAGTAATGATAGCAATAAAAATGATAGTAACAATACTACTAAACATTATCATTATTATTGTTATTATTACCATTATCATTATTGTTATCATCATAAGATTAGAAATCGAAATAATGAGTAAATGTATGATTTTTGTGTCTAGAACCAGTTTTCATCTATAAGACCCATCAAGTATCAGGAGATTCCTATCAATATCTACTAGCGAAATATAACACGGATAGTCGACTTAATTAACGATTAAATGTATACAAATGAACTATTATCTTTATGTATTTGCCCATACAACTATATGAATAATAGCCTTAACAATAAAGATATAGCCTAAATGTATACAAATGAACTATTATCTTTATGTATTTGCCCATACAACTATATGAATAATAGCCTTAACAATAAAGATATAGCATGGTAGGAATATGAAAGTCAATCAAAGGAACAAGTTCAAATGCAGCAAACAGTTGTTTTTAAGACAATTAAGTTATAACATGTGGTCCCACACATGTGAGCTATTCAAATCTTGGTTACAATACAACCATATTATGTTTATACATGTAAAGAAACCGCAGTGTCACGGGATGCTCCGTGTCTGAGACAGCTGATTTTTGTTCAAGGGGTATGATACTTTGACCTGATGTATTTTCGTACGCCCGACAACGCCGATGCTCTGCCCACTGACTTGAAATTTATTGCAAGTATTTAGAGCTGCAGATAAAGCTTCTGGTTCCAAAAAAACAACAGCTCTTTATACTTACACTTATTATTTCGATTATTATACTTATGATAATAATAATGATAATGATTTCAATAATAAAGAATGTTTAGTAGTAGTATTTTGCTATCATTTTTTATCGTTATCATTACTATTATTATTGTCATTATCATTATTATCATATCAGGAACATCATCTGTATGGAAGACTCGTGCGAGTTTAACGATAAATGTAAGTCATAAAGAAACTCAAACGAAGTAAGCCTATAAATAAACGTTATACCTTTCTTTATAATCTTATACACTTTTTTACATGCGTTTCATTGTAAAACATCTTTTAATTACTCCTTTAATGACTGTATGAAGGGTTACGAAATAAAATACTAGAAGTTGTTGGCATTTTCCCGATTCGGCGATGGTTCGCGCATGCGTGTTGACGAGCTGAATGACAGGTTAGCACGCCTATGTGGGCGGAGCGTAGACTTGAAATTACTTGAAATTCGGCAAAAAAAAAAAAAAAAAAAAAAAAAAAAAAAAAAAAAAAAATCAAAGAATTGTAAGAAATTGCAGATAAGGACGATGCAGATAAAGCCTTATATTTCACTGTAGGCCTGCCATAAATATGCAACAGAAAACGCGTTCGAGGCTTGTGACGTCACGATTAATGTTTAGTCACTATTCGTACTAAAGAGGGTGTGCGTGCTTGTCCTTTCCTATTATATCAGATAATTTCAGAAAAATTTGATCCTTGATTTTGAAGTGATAAAACCTGCATACTGTGTAGCAAACACAGAGCTGTAGATAACTGAGATTAACCAAAACAAAAAAGAAAAAGTTTAATGTTGACGCCAAACTCCAGATGCCAGTTTGGAAAGGTTAGTAAGTTATCATTTGCCAGCAAATGTAACAAGAGTTTTTAGTATGTTTTTATGCTGTCATGCTGTCAGTCTGTGTCAAGGCGTGTTCTAATTAAATTTAGTGAACTGATTTTCAGCTGTCAATTTGATTCCCTAACGTTATCAGCTGTTAAATTGTTAATTCAACCTGAACCTTGGTTAATGTAAAGTGGCTTATGTAAAATATGTTGAGAAATTCGAAAAAAGAAAGGAACTGAATATATTGCAATGTTATTCTCCTTGACATTTTTAACACGACCGTTAGCATGAACATTTATTGTTTTCTTATATTGTCTAATGGAACGTTATTTTTCTAATATATCCGTTTGATCATTTATTCATCACAATTATAAACATTTACGTCGAAACACATATTGCACATAGACAGGTAGCCTATATTGCGCGCGCGTGCGCACACACACACACACACACACACACACACACACACACACACACACACACACACACACACACACACACACACACACATATTTCTTTTTCGCAACAACTCACAGCCATAGTGTGACTCACAGTTACTCACTTTGTAAGTATATAATTTGTCCATTACTTTTGTGACAGTTGTATCAATATGCTATGAAAGCCAAAGTCTATATAAGTACTTATATAGACCTTGATGAAAGCTTTGGTTGGGTTAAGCTAAACGATTCTGAACAGTCTATTTTGGGTTTTGTTATTCTTATCTTGTTTTTGTTGGCGTTTCGTTCTCGCTTTCCTTTTTTGAGAACAGATAAATTGAATTTACTTTTAACGGCAGGTCACTTACAGTTTAACATCATTGTCACGGTCAAATAGATTTAAGCCTGTATAGTGATGCACGGAAGAAAGTTGTAAGCTAGAAATGGGCTTTTATCAATAGAAGTGAATGTTTTGTTATAGTTTGAAATGAAAGAGTATTTAATTTACATATTAATCGATTTATTATGAAAAAGATTTATGTTCGCACCCCCTCTGTCTGCCGCCGAGAGATATTTAAACAGGCGTCATTTGCACCACGAATTTAATCTCTTATTTTCGACCGCATCCTTTAACTCAGGCCCAAGGTTGCTTGATTATTTTTTGTAAATGCACTCCTAGAAAATGCTGTGTTATTTATACGAAAAAAATGTGTAATGTGGCATTTATAAAGTGTTATTTGTCTCCCACGTTTTCTCCTGTTTAGATTTTCTGATTTAATAACAGAATTTTATCTTTTGACCGTTTTGTAAAGTTTGCAGTTTTCATGGCAGTGACGGATGCCATGAAGACAACTGTGTACGAAACAAATGGAAATGAACGAAACTAAATAAATAATGAGTATTTCTGGATTGCCCCAAATCAACAAAAAAGAGCTAAGTCTGCCGCTGCAATCATTTTTAATATTATTGCTATGGTAAGCTTAATCACCACCATCATCACTGCTAACAAATTACTTTTCATTTAAATATCTCGCTTCAAATCTCTGTTCCGAGACAGAAACGAACGAGGCTTCACTGAACGGCTGAGCTCATGACACTGACGCGAGCAGTCAAGTTTGTCTCACGTCATCTGAGCTAATTACCCATATCACAAACCTCATTAATCTCTCTCCTGAGTTTGAAACTGACTTACTTGTTACCTTTTTATATTCTATATCTTGTTTTTTCTTTTCTTTCTTCGCTGTGTATTTTTCCTGTCTTTTTTCGTGACTTGTCTTATGTTCCCCTTCGAGAGTTCTCTGTCGACGCGTCCATAGCACACGCCAGGAGACAGTCATCGCTTGACCCTGTCGTTGACATGCCAATGTCTTTCTCTTGTATTTATCGGACTCTAAATAACCCTACCAAAATCGGCACCACATATTTTTCCCGTCTTTGTTTTTCGTCTCTCTCTCTCTCTCTCTCTCTCTCTCTCTCTCTCTCTCTCTCTCTCTCTCTCTCTCTCTCTCTCTCTCTCTCTCTCTCTCTCTCTCTCTCTCTCTACTCTGATTTGTTATTAAAACACTATTACATATTCTGCAATAATACATTTTACAGCAAACTGATACAGAAGTACATACTATAACAGGCCTACATCAAAGGAATATTATCCTGATAATCCTATAAGGTTGCCCGTTGAACAATACACAATTATTCTGTCTAAAAACGTCCCACCTAAAACTAGTTATCGCACCAAATTAAATACCTTTAGCCTGACAAATGACCAAAATAAGTATTTATTAAAGGCATCTCTGTAATGAGACCGACGAAGGAAAATAGACTTGCGTGGCCTTTTCTTTTCATTACTGGATTATTTATAACGCCTTTTAATATTCCGGGGAAATCTGAAGTATGAAACCTTCCCTAAATTTAGAAATTGACTGAAAAATAGAGTAAATGCAGGCGCTGGTATTCATTAATTTGATATTGTTGTTTTGATGTTAGAGATGCTGTTGCTAATTTAGTTATCATTATTAACCTTATTTTTGTTGAGATCGTAGGTTGCACAGTGGTAATGGTATTCTTGTTCAGCTTATCATCATCAGCAGCAGCAACACAACCATCATCATTATCATCATTTTTATGATAAGTAATAATGATTATTATCATAATTACTGTTGTTATTATCATCGTTATTATTAGCATTACCATTAGTATTATTTTCATTATTCTAATTATTATCATAATGAAGATATTTATTAGTATTTGAAGACATCATCATTGACATTTCCTCACCACCCATCACCTCAGCCAATCATCTTCTACACCTTCTCTCCGCATCAGTGTAGCAGCTTTATATAAAACTCATATTTTTCCAAAGTTCTTAGGAAAACGAGGAAAGTCAGCCAATGGTATGCTGCTGCACCGTCACAGCTAAGTCTTGGCCAATGCCTTCATTTTTTCACTTTACGCAATGTCTGACAAGCGTGTCCGTTTTAACACGCACGTTCTTTGGTCATTTGAGTTCAAAAGGTTCAGGAAAGGATTCCAAACATACGGAGTAAATAAATTACCGAATGATATTATTCACCGTCAAAAGTTGCGCAGCATTTGATCCAATAGATAATGAATAGCAGTCCTGCCCGCGGCCCTAATATTCAGGGCGTATGCAGTGCCACGTCGTCGTCTCACGGCACTGACCTAGCGATGGGGATCTACTTCTGTCAATCCTTCAACCCTGCTATTAGGATGTCTGGTCCCTTGGTGG
>NW_020870016.1:739809-742309 GCF_003789085.1 Penaeus vannamei
ACGAGCGTTCTAAAATATTGCAAACGTTAAAGTGTCTGAAGAAAATGACAAGGGAAAGTGTCCGGGAAAGTGACAAGCATTGGACATTGTCATATGAAACGGACAAGGTTTAAAGAGTGCTAGAAGAAAGTGTCAAGGATTGTAGTATGTCAGAGAACGTGACAAGCCCTGAAAATTGACTTATGAAAGTGACACTCATTGGAGAGAGTCAGAAGAGAATAACGAGCGTTGAAGAGTTCCAGAAGAAAGTGACAATTGTTAAAGAGTGTCAGAAGAAAGTGACAAGGGAAAGTGACTGGTATTTGGAAAGTGACAGAAAAAAAATTGTGTTAGAGAGTGTCAGAAGAAAGTGGCAAGCTCTGGAAAATCTCAGAAGAAAGTGACTTGGGTCGGAAAGTGTCAGAAGAAAGTAATAAGAGCTGGAGAGCGTAAGGCAAGATATACAATTATTAGTGAGTGGCAAGCACCAAAGAAAGTGATATTCAGAGGAAAGTGATGATCGCCGGAGTGTCAGAAGAAAGTGACAAACGTTGATGGAAAGTGAGGTGAAAAAAAACGTTGAAAAAGGTTAGAAGGCGCCAGAGGAAAGTCACAAGATTTGGAATAGAAGCAGACGAAAGTGTCTCGCGTTGAAGAGTGTCGGAGGAAAGTGACGCTATGGGGAATTTCAGAAGAAAGTGACAAGTGTTGGGAGGTGTCAAAGCTAACTGTGGGTGCTCCACGGCAGGCCCTGGCCAGCTGCAAGGGCTAGGCCACGACCCACGCGGGCTATATTTACTGCATGCCCTCCTCCCTCGCCGCCTCCACACAATCGGCTGGATGTCCCCCTCAACCGACACTCTCCCCGCTCATATTTGGGGTCGAGTCGCTCCCTAGGACTCGGGATGGGTAGGACTCGAGGTGGTCCTTCAGCCCTTGCAGTGACTGCTTCTTCAGTTCGCCGAGCCTCACACTCGACTGCCGCAATGGGGTGAATGACTGCGATGAGAAAACACTCACGCGGAAGCTCCGCCCATTTTACCTAATATGGCGCGGGAGGTGTGTTGCCAGATATTCATATAGTAACAATTTTTGTGCTCATGAGTCTTCATTCTGTCTCAGCCGGAAGTGATATCAGTTGTGACGTTATGTTCTTTTGCTGATGGTATATTGTTTTTCAGTCTCGTGGTATTCCAACTCGAGCAACGCAAATCGCAAACCCGTAGGTAAAACTCGTCAGGTATGACGTCATAGATATGTGATGTCACAGAACCGTACGGGCGCCTCATGTGGATTCCCCGAGCAGGTCTAAGTGAAATGTTGGGTCGGATGGAGACAGGACGTGCGCGGCAGCTCGCAGTGTTCCGTGTTTAGACGGGTACCAACACAGAATACCCAGTGATACCCTAGTGTTGCTCGAGAATTCGCTTCCCCAGAGGATAACTAGTGAAAAGTGATTGTGAAGTGTCCTCAAGCTATTTTTGATACTTATACACAGAGATTGGATAACCCAGCGCCCAACGAGTGATAACTTAAAGGTAAGCTCCATGCCCTTCGAGTCATTGACCCCCAGGACGTCTTCTTGATTACGCCAGGACGCCAACGTTGACGCGCGTGGCAGGACCCGCCCGGGCAGTGCCAAGCGCCGTAGGGGTCGAGGCCGAGGGGCGCCCAGGTGACCCTCGGGGTCAGCGGCTCCACGCCCGCCGGGGGACGAGTTGGAAGGGCAAGGAGGGGGGAGGAGGGAGGGAGGGTGAGGGACGGCACAGCCCGGGGCACTCCATGGTAGGTGACAGGGGTGGTAATACAAGGAAGGGTGAGTGACGCGCCCAGGTGGCAGGGGGGCAGGGCACGGCTCTGCGGTGCCTTCTGCTCTGCCGACGACGGGAGAGGGAGCGAGGGGCGGGGGGCGTGATTCCCCGCGTCTCTCGAGTGCCAAGTGTATTGGTGTCCTCCTGGATGGCGGGGCTTCGTCCCTCCCGTGCTGGCGTTGCTGCCCTCGCGGGGATTCTGGGGGGATTAGTGCTGGTGCTGGTCAGGCTGTGATATAATATATTTATGTACATATGTATGCACACACACACACACACACACATATGTATATTTGTGTGTGTGTGTGTGTGTGCATGTATGTATGTATGTATGTATGTATGTATGTATGTACATAAATATATATACACATACATACATATATGTATGTGTGTATATATATATATATATATATATATATATATATATATATATATATATATATATATATATATATATATATATATCAGAAGTAATAATACAATGTCTTGTCACTGCCATTAATATTAATACAATATTTTATTAGTCATTACCATCATGATTATCATGATTATCATTATCATTGATATTATTCTCCTGTTGTTGGTGTTATTGTTGCTATTATATTGTTTTGTTATCAACGTCATCATCATTATCATCATCATTATCATCATCATCACCACCATCATCATCACCATCATCATCGTCATTATCATAATTATCATATTATTGT
>NW_020870016.1:747309-749809 GCF_003789085.1 Penaeus vannamei
GTGCGCGACGCGAGGAATGTATTGAATTTATTGGCGCTTTTGCCCCGGGAGTTATGGCGGGGCCGATGCTGGAAATTCGGTTCGGGGCCGGAGGGGCGGCCGTCGGGGATGTTGGAGCCGAGGTCTATATAAGCACTTCTGTAGGCCTTGGTTAGAGCCGCCCTGGCCACGCGTTATGGCGAGAGGGGCTAGCGTTGCGCGGGCATTCCGAGGACGCCCGGCGCTAAGGGAGGCTCGGGCGGGACGCCGACGCCGAACATGTGGTAAAAGAAGGCGAAAAAGAAGAGAGTGTGTTTATAGAGCTACTAACGACTTGCAGAAGGGCCGCCATTTGCTTCTATGTAAATGATTTGGTAACGCGTCTGCCGGAAACGCAGTCCGCACACACCGCTGCTAACGCCAGCCGACTGCAGGTGCTAGACGATGAGCGCAACACAGCTGTGGTGAAAATAGTGTACTACACGCATACTGTATAGTTTCGTAAAAATCAGAATAAAGCGGAATGTACCAGAGTCAGGTCGGTGCCCAGAGCGCGGCACGAGGAGTCGGGCGCGTCCTGCCTCGCAACGTTGCAAGCTAGGATATTCGGCGGCACGAGCGCTCCGCCGGGTGTTTTGGCGGCGTCGGGCATGTGATACACTGTGATATGCATAACACGTTACCCGCAACGTGATGCCGAGGGAGATAACATGCAAGGAGTAACGGACGCCCAACGCCCCACCTGTTGCAGTGGGCGTGGCCAGCCGCTTATCTTATCGGGGGTGATAACTGTACTTCGTGACCTCTGATGGCACGATACCTCGCGAGGGCGGAGGGCGAGGGTGAGGGTGGAGGCAAGGGTGGAGGGATGGGTGAGCGGGGGGGGGGTATGTGTAAGGGGGTGAGGGGTAGGATAAAGAAACGGAGAGGAGAGGATGGAGATTAGAATCAGTATTAGAAGGAAAATGTAAAGGCTTGGAGAGAGAAGGGCAAGGGAAGGAACGAGGAGGGAAGAGAGAGAGAGAGAGAGAGAGAGAGAGAGAGAGAGAGAGAGAGAGAGAGAGAGAGAGAGAGAGAGAGAGAGAGAGAGAGAGAGAGAGAGAGAGAGAGAGAGAGAGAGAGAGAGAGACAGACAGACAGACAGACACAGAGAGAGATTCCTGATTGAATGGCAGGCCGACAAACTAAAAAACTGCAGAAAGAAAAACATACAGAATAAAGAGAGAGAGAACAAAAGGAAGTTATTAAGATATTCCAACTCCAGTAGTCACTTGCAAACCCCAAAAGAAATTAATCAAACGATTACCATGCGACACCAGAATTGCTCTGAAGATGGAAGAGGAACAGGTAAAGAAGTGGAAGAGGAAGCGAAGATGTAGGAGTGGAAGAGGAAATGGAGGATGAGAAGTGGAAGAGAGAGAGAGAGAAGTGGAAGAGGAAATGGAGGTTGAGAAGTGGAAGAAGTTGTTTTGGAATGAAAGAGGAAGTAGAGATAGAGAAGTGGAAGAGAGAGAGAGAGAGAAGTGGAAGAGGAAGTGGTTTTGGAATAGAAGAAGTAGAGGTGGAGAAGTGGAAGAGAGAAGAAACAAAAGAGGAAATGGAAGTTGAGAAATAGAAGAGGAAGTGGATATGGAGGAGCAGAAAAGAAACTGAAAGTGGAGGAACGGAATAGGAAGAATTGAGATGAAGACGTAAAAGAGGAAATAGAGATGAAGGAAAGAAGGGGAAGAGGGAGAGAAGAAGAAGAAGAAGAAGAAGGAGGAAGGAGAGGGGGGGGGGTCACATACAAGCCCTGTTAGCGGAGATGAAAAAAACACGAAGCAGAAACGACCGGAACACAAACAAAGCGAACAAAGAAAGCGGGAAAATGACCGTGCTATTGTCTATACTTTTTATAATTTTTCAGCTTTTTTTTTTTTTTTTAATTAAAATTAAAGGCCTATGATGCAATGATAAATAGATGGATAGATAGATGATAGGATAGTTAAAGAGATAGATAGATAGATAAGGAAAGATAGATAGAGATAGATAAGTAGATAGATATATAGATAAGGAGATAGGTACACAGGCAGACAGATAAATAGATAGATAAATGAATAGATTGATAAAGAGATAGACACACGGACAGGTAGATAGACAGATAGACAAAACATCTCAAAGACAACACCAAACACCAGTCACCAAGGAGGCAGCGGAGGGAGGGGGGGGGGATTGGGGGGGGCGAGGGGGGGGAAGGAGTGGGGGGGGGCCAGAGGTCGGCCAAGAACATGACTGTTGCCACGCACATTATTATTTACTTCCGGTCTTCGCTCGTACCTTCCTTCCAGGTCTTTGATCCTTCTTCGCCTCCTGCTCCTTCGGCTTCATTCATTTTTCCGCCTCTTCTTTGCCCTCTTTGCTGTCTTGTCTTCGTTCTGGCGTTTTTTTTTTTTTTTTTTTTTGGTGAGGTTAGGGAGAGAGAGGGGATTGAAAGAGGATTTTGTTTGGCTATTTGTTTGTCTGTCTGTCTATTTGTCTGTTT
>NW_020870016.1:757309-759809 GCF_003789085.1 Penaeus vannamei
TTCTCTCCCGAAAATACCTAGTTGAGAGACCCTCACGTCTGTCATTAAGGGCAGTGTAATTAGCCTGAATGACCTCGTGCGGGAAGTGTGTCTCCGAACGCGACGCCCATATCTCGGTCTGCAACCCGTGATTGCGCCGGGGATGGGCGGAAGGATTATGTACTGCTTGGAGGAGCCCGGTTTAGGTCGGGGAATGATAATCTTGTAGCGCGCTTTTAGATACACGGACGCATGTATACGCACGCGGATGACGCATACACATACACAAACACAAATACGCACGCAAGCAAGCACACGCACACAGACACATACACATGCACATAAACACACAAACTCACACACACACACACACACACACACACACACACACACCACACACACCACACACACACACACACACACACACACACACACACACACACACACACACACACACCTCTGTAGATAGCTGGCTAGACAGATGTAGCTGATAAAGAAACAGACAAACTTTCAGATACTTGAATACCTATAGATACACGCAAGCATCCGCACACACACATTCAAACAGCCAAACAGCCAAACAAGCAAACAAGCGAGCAGGGAGGGCGACAACAATACGTGTCTTTGGGCCTCGTTAGGGAGCGCCAAGTCATTTCGGTGTTGTTTGGGACGACCTGGGTTTGCGTGACCAGGGGTCGTCATGCATTCTTAGATGTCATTGTGTGCATGGCCGCTTGGGGACTGTTGCGGGTGTGTGTTTGTTTGTCTGTGTTTTTGTTGGAGTGTGGCGTGGAAGGAATGTTTGTTTGTCTGTACGTGATTTTTTTTCCTTTTTTGAGGGTGACGGAGTATTTTTTATTAAGGCATTTTGCTCATTTTGTTAGCCAATGTGTGTTTGTTTTGTCTGTGCGCTTGTAAAATATGCATATGCCTTGTTTTTTCCTCTTTTACACACTTAATCTATTTTTAAATTTCTTCGCCACCTTGCTTTATATCCCCGTCTTTCAACTCTCCCTTCTCCCCACGTTTAGTCGTTTTCCATTATTCCATGTCTTTATTTTCCTACATTATCCTTTCCCTGGCTCCTCTTCTTCCTCTAATTTCTCTTCCTATTCCTCCTTCTCTTCCTCTGATTACTGATCCTTCTCTTTCCCCGTTTCCCCTTCCTGCTGTTCTTTTCTTCTCTTTCTCCCTCTTTTTCTTCTTCCTTTCTTTCCCTCCCTCTCCCCTTCCAATTACCCCTTCTTCCTACCCCTCCTCTATTTTCACTCCCATCCTACTCTTTCTTCCCCCCTGACCCACTCCTCCTCCTCCTCCCCTTCTTCATCTTCCACCTCCACCTTTTCTCCTTCTCTTCCTCCTCCTCTTCCCCTTCCTCTGTCCCCTCCTCCTCCCCCTTCTTGTTCTTCTTCATCCTCCTCCTCCTCCTCTCTGATCGTCCCTCCTCCCCTCCCCCCCTCCTTGCAGCCAGCCTAGAAGCCCTTGCCAATTCACGCCCTCCTCCCCAAGTCGTCACGCCCTCCCCAAGGTCGCCTCCGCCCCCCCCCCCCCCCAACAACGCCCCCGACATCTAGATCCCTCACCTGTCGCATCGTGGGAAAAATAGAAGTTTATCTGAAGGGGAGAAGCGTGGATGATAATAATTGTGAGAATGAGGATAATTAGGATGGTGAGCCATGGTGAGATTGAGGATAATTAGGATGGTGAGCATGAGGATAATTAGGATGGTGAGATTGAGGATAATTAGGATGGTGAGATTGAGGATAATTAGGATGGTGAGATTGAGGATAATTAGGATGGTGAGATTGAGGATAATTAGGATGGTGAGGATGTTGGTAATAGCAGTAGAAACAGTAGCAGTACCAACGTCAGTCATAAAGGTGATAATTGAGTAATAAGGACAACAGTAATACCAACAATAACAAGGAAGAGCGAGTAGAGAAGGAGAGGAGAAAAGAGAAAGGAAGAAGATAATCAGATGAACAAGAACGAGTAGAGAAGGAGAGGAGAAAAGAGAAAGGAAGACGAAAATCGGATGAACGAGAGAAATAAGAAAGAGAATGAAAAGGAGGAGAATAAAAAGAGGTTTAATTTGCGGGTGTGAGGAGTACGTGCCAAGACGCTGGTGAGCTGAAGGACGGCTGTGTGGCTGACGATGGTGGCAGGAGAGACACGGAATAAATGGGCGTAGACAGAGGAATGCGGGAAATATCCTGAGCAGATGAAAGAAAAGGAGGTAAATGGATAGAAGGAGGAGGAGGAGGAGGAGAAGAAGGGAAAGAAGAAGGAGGAGGAGGGGGAGGAGGAAGAAGAATGGAAGAAGAAGGAAAGTAGAAAAAAGAGAAGAAGAATAGATGAAGAAGAAAGAAAGAACAAGCACGAGAAAGTGAAAAAATACGGAAAGAATAGAAGGAAAAGAAAAAGAAATTAAAGTAAAGAAAAGAAAAGGGAAAAGAACAAATCATAAAGAAAAAGATAAGGAGAAAGACCAAGGAGAATAAGATATAAGAAAGAAAAAAAA
>NW_020870016.1:764809-772309 GCF_003789085.1 Penaeus vannamei
GTAGTGCATGTGGGGAGGTGGTGCATGGTGCATGGTGGGGAGGTGGTGCATGGTGGGGAGGTGGTGCATGGTGGGTAGGTAGTGCATGGGTGCATGGTGTGGTGCATGGTGCATGTGGGGAGGTGTGCATGGTGCATGGTGGGGAGGTGGTGCATGGTGCATGGTGGGGAGGTGGTGCATGGTGGGAAGGTGGTGCATGGTGCATGATGGGGAGGTGGTGCATGGTGCATGGTGGGGAGGTGGTGGTGCATGGTGGCATGCATGGTGGGAGGTGGTGCATGGTGCATGGTGGGGAGGTGGTGCATGGTGGTGCATGGTGGGAGGTGGTGCATGGTGGGTGGTGCATGGTGGCATGGTGGGGAGGTGGTGCATGGTGGGTGGTGCATGGTGCATGGTGGGGAGTGGTGCATGGTGGGAAGGTGGTGCATGGTGCATGGTGGGGCATGGGGCATGGTGGGGAGGTGGTGCATGGTGCATGATGGAGGTGGTGCATGGTGGGGAGGTGGTGGCATGGTGGGAAGGTGGTGCATGGTGCATGGTGGGGAGGTGGTGCATGGTGCATGGTGGGGAGGTGGCGATGGTGCATGGCGGGGAGGTAGTGCATGGTGGGGGTGGTGCATGGTGCATGGTGGGGAGGTGGTGCATGTGTGGTGCATGGGTGCATGGTGGGGGTGGTGCATGGTGGCATGGGTGGGGAGGTGGTGGTGGTGGTGGGTGGTGCATGGTGGGGAGGTGGTGCATGGTGGGGAGGTGGTGGTGGGGGAGGTGGTGCATGGTGGGTAGGTATGCATGGTGGGGAGGTGGTGGTGGGTGGGAGGTAGTGCATGGTGGGGAGGTGGTGCATGGTGGGGAGGTGGTGCATGGTGGGGAGGTGGTGCATGGTGGGGAGGTGGTGCAATGGTGGCATGGTGGGGAGGTGGTGCATGGTGGGTAGGTAGTGCATGGTGGGGAGGTGGTGCATGGTGGCATGGTGGGATGGTGCATGGTGCATGGTGGTGGTGATGGTGCATGGTGGGGAGGTGGTGATGGTGCATGGTGGTGGTGGGTGCATGGTGGGAGATGGATGGTGGTGCATGGTGGGGAGCTGGTGATGGTGCATGGTGGGGCATGGTGGGTAGGTAGGCATGGTGCATGGTGGGGAGGTGGTGCATGGTGGGGACATGGTGAGGAGGTGGTGATGGTGTAAGGTGGTGCATGGTAGATGGGGATGGTGAATTACAGGTAGGGGAAGGGTAGGGGATGGGTAAAGGGGTGGGGAGGGAGGGAGGGGTGGGTGAGGGAAAGGGGAGGTTAAGAATAAGGGGTAGGAGGGGGGGTTAAAGACTCACTTTTTTTGAAATATGAAAATTATATTTAGAGGGAAAACAAGAAAGGAGAGAGAGAAAGAGAGAGAGAGAGAGAGAAAGGGAAATAGAAAGAAAGAGATTGAGAAAAAGATAGAGAGAAAAGATACAAGGGAAATGAGGAGAACACACACCACAAAGATAACACTCGATATAGTTGACAGTTGAAGGATAATAACAATATAAGAAGACAATGAAACGTCAAAAATATAGACGGAACGTTTCTCAAGTGTCTCTTAATTTAGATTCGTAAACGACATTTTGAAAGGGATTTTTTTCTGTTTTTTATGGAGTGTTGTGGTTAAGCCTTTTGTTGTAGGCTGAGCACTGAGAAGCCTATTATTCGTTTAGACGTTTACTGGCTGTTTTATTGTTATTATTATTTCTATAATCGTTATTATTATCATTATTACTATTAATATTATTATTATTATTACTATCATTAACATTATTGTTGTTTTTTCATGTGTGCGTAAGTGCGTTTGTGCATATGTGCGTGTGTGTTTGTGTGTGTGCATGTGCGTGTGTGTGCATGTTTATGTGTATGTATTTGTGTGTGCGTGTGTCTGTGTTTACGCAGTTTTGTGTTTGTGGAAGAGAACTGTTTATCGTAGAGACAAATTCAAGCTACGTATTCGCCTCCATAAAAAAATCAGCCTAAACCAAACCATAGATCATATAGGCCTACATCAATTTTGGCAATGCGCACGCTCTCCACAAATACCCGCCTGGGTTGATCAGCTGGCGACCCACCTTACGTTGCGGAGCCCCTTCTGCGTGGTGGACCATCCACCCCCCCTCCCACCCCCACCTCTCCAACCCCTCCCCAACCTCCACCTCCCCTACCCCCCTCCACCCTGCCACCGGCGAAGGAGCCCGGCTGACGGAGACTCGGGGCGGGGACTTGGGTGGCGTCGTCGACCTGCCATCCGTCACCGGCAAGAAGAATCGCTTTCTCGTAGGTTTTGATTCCAGGACTTTTCTGCCAGTCACTCGGACATGAGAAGAAGGTGGGGTGGGGGGTGGGTGGGGGGGGGAGGGGGAGAGCGGCGCCCGTGCAGGTGAATCAGCTGGTGGCCAAGACAGCTGTTGTGGAAGGCGCAGCTGTTCCGAGCGCGGGGAGGAGAAGGAGAAGGGGAAGAGGGGGAGTTCGAGACGTTCTGCAAGGATCACCGTCTCCTTGGGGACACTCAGTCACGCCATCGGGGAATAAAGAACAGAGGTAATTCCTGTGCAAAGAAAAAGAAGAAGAAAAAAAATAGTAGACGTAACGGTTATTCGCGAAGTACATCCGTTTTGGCAGCATTCACGGCAGTTTAGAGTCGCAGGAGTCACCTTGAGTCGGGAGCGGCATATGTCCGAGTCGGCGCAGCGCTGGAGAAATGGATCACGGCAGGTCACACGTTTGTGGCTTTCTGGCTTTTAATTTATGGCGATGAGATGGGGAGATGGATAACTATGGATGAATTTTAATAGTTTTTTATTTATTTATTTTTTATTTATTTTATTTTTTAGCAACCTTTGATGAGTTGGGGATCCTTCTTATTCTTAATTGTTTCGTTTGGTACTTTTTTTTCACTTCTCTCTCTCTCTTCTCTCTCTCTCTCTCTCTCTCTCTCTTCTCTCTCTCTCTCTCTCTCTCTCTCTCTCTCTCTCCTCTCTCTCTCTCCCTCTCTCCCTACTCTCTCTCTCTCTCTCTCTCTCTCTCTCTCTCTCTCTCTCTCTCTCTCTCTCTCTCTCTCTCTCTCTCTCTAACCTCTCTCTCTCTCTCTCTCTCTCTCTGATTGTTCTTTCTCTTCTGAATTCCGTGGTTATTGCTCTCTCGCCTGCCAGGGAGTGTTCGATGATCCATTGCGTGCGATACAACACTTGCGTTCCTGTAGCGATGCAACGAATTCAAGTAACTCGCAATACTGACTCACCTCACGCCCAGGAAGGGGGGGGGGGGGGGGGAGGAGAGAGAGAGAGAGAGAGAGAGAGAGAGAGAGAGAGAGAGAGAGAGAGAGAGAGAGAGAGAGAGAGAGAGAGAGAGAGAGAGAGAGAGAGAGAGAGAGAGAGAGAGAGAGAGAGGGTGAAAGGGAAGTAGAGAGAAAAAAAATATATATTATATATATATATATATATATATATATATATATATATATATATATATATATATATATATATAATATATATATATATATATATATATATATATATATATATATATATATATATATATATATATATATATATATATATATGTATGTATGTATGTATGTATATATATATATATATATATATATATATATATATATATATATATATATATATATATATATATATATATATATATATATATATAATATTCTCTCTCTCTACTTCCTTTCCTCTCTCTCTCTCTCTCTTCTCTCTCTTCTCTCTTCTCTCTCTCTCTCTCTCTCTCTCTTCTCTCTCTTCTCTCTCCCTCTCTTCTCTCTCCCTCTCCCTCTCCTCTCCTCTCCTCTCTCTCCTCTCCCTTCTCCTTCTCCTCTCCCTCTCCTTCCCTCTTCCATACACTGAAAATCACATCGAAAATACAACGGACTTTGATAACGAACATTCTACTTCATTTTTCCCTCTGTTTCTATCCTTAATCTCAAGGGTGAATCCAGGATGCTGAAGGATTAAGAACATCCACTCCATATGGATCTGGGATGGAAATGCGGGAAAGGGTGCATGCGTCGTGTGTCTCACCCTCGTCTCTGGCGTACCAGCGCGAGTGTGTGTCTGTCCCTGTCTTTTTACCTTCACCCTAATCCTTACATATGGAGGCGTGGTAATCTCAGGGCGGCGGGGCGGCTGCGAGAGGTGTTTTAGTGCGCAAAAAGGCATGATTTATGGGTCCGTTTGGCTAATGGGGAGAATAGATACACATCTGCGGAAACATGGTTATGCATGCACAGGCGTGTACATACGCACATGAGTTTGATATACATTGGGAGGGAACAAGCGTACAAACGCATGCGCACACATACATACGCATGCGCGCACACGCACACACACACATACATACACACACAAACACACAAAAACACACGGAATCCACCATGGTTTACTATACCGTGTCCCTCGCAGACTTGTTATTTAAGTTCGTTCGGTTCTGTTTTTCTCTCTTTCTCCATAGCCTCACCCCCGCTCCCCTCTAACCCCCCCCCCCCCTCCCTCACCGCCCCCGTTCAAGGGTGTTCTATTTTGTCGTCTGACATTCGAATTCCCTTTCCGCGGAAGAGTTGTCAGTCACGGATGTCAGCCGGGGGAAAAAATGCTGGTTTTCATTCTCAGCTGACAACAGTTTCCATGACGCTTTTATTAGAATATTTACATGTGCGAACAAAAATGCACACGCGGCGATGCTACGAGCGAAAGTGTCGTGTACATTTTTTTTTTTTTGGGGGGTGTATTTTTTTTTTTAGTTTTCACTTTTTGGTTTCGCTTTCATTTGCATGCGGCGATATATGTGTTTCGTTTTTTTTTCTCTTTTCTTTCTTTTCTTTGTGCGTGGCTATTTTGAGTTACTTCGGTGTGCGTGTTTTTTTTTCGTCTTTGTTATTATTATTATTATCTTTTTCGTCTTCTTCTGTGAGACACTTTCGCTCATTTCTTCTTTGTGTTTATTTGTGTCTTTCTCTTTACTTAACACACACACAACACACACACACACACACACACACACACACACACACACACACACACACACACACACACACACACACACACACACACACACACACACACACACAATCTATGTTGCAGAATGTATGAGTATGCATAGCTTTATTTTCAATTCTCCTTTTCAGTTGAGTGATAAGCCTAAAACGGAATGACTTCATGCCAAAAATAGATCACGTCAGTGAATTGTTTGCAATATTACCTCATTCTCTCTCTCTCTTTGTTTCTCCCTCAGTCACTCTCTCTCTCTCTCTCCTCTTTCTCTCTTTTCTCTCTCTCTCTCTCTCTCTCTCTCTCTCTCTCTCTCTCTCTCTCTCTCTCTCTCTCTCTCTCTCTCTCTCTCTCTCTCTCCTCTCCCTCTCCCTCTCCCTCTCCTCTCCTCTCCTCTCTCCCTCTCTCCCTCTCTCCCCTCCTCACAGGCAAATTAACACAGAAGCATGCATGCGGCAGGTGTGTGCAGCATGTTTGCGTGGTCACGTGATGCTGCATAACATTCCCATGGACGTGTAGCATCGGTATGCATGACAATCGCCATGTGTTTTAGTGTTTATCAGATGTTAAATTTAGCGTGTTATCGTCCTATCGTTACCCATGGATTTTTATTGAGGTTTCTTTGTCTCCTTCATTCGCTCTCCTGCTTCGTGTGTCTCGCGGTCGTATTAGTTATTGGTCAGCAGTAATCGTTGATATAGGATGATATATTTTGATAATAGGATAAGATTTTTTGTTCCATTTCTGGTATATTTTGTGGGGTTTAGTGGCTTTTCAACCGCGAAAAAGAGTTCTCGTTAAAATGTTTTCCCTCCCTGCCGCCACTCCACGTTTGTCTTCTTCGTGTTCTTGTCCTTTTCGTCGTTCTAAACCCTTCTTCTTTATCTTATTGCTAACCGGAAGTCTCCTCGGGTAGATGACGTCACACTCATCAAAGCTATCACACGCTTACACGCACACACAGGTACGCACACACACGCAAGCATATCCACAAACACCTCGAATATCACTGTACACACACACTGACACATGCGCTCGTGTTTAGTGCGTCAGTATGTACACACACAGAGACATCCAGAACGCTCTTACACCACACTCGCACACACACGCACACACACACACACACACTCAGTCGAGGAGAGTCACGCACACATACTCACACGCTCCCCAGTCATTCACACCTGGGTCAGTACCCGCTCTCGCACACACAGGTACACACGCCTGCTCACACACCGTGGACGTACATGCGCTTGGTGTACACGGGCTCACACGGAAGACCGCAGAGTGAACAGCTGTTTTAAGTTCATTACAACGTAGACGACGAGACGGTGCGGTGCCTGCCCTGGGGAAGGGAGGGGGAAGGGGGTAGAAAGGGAGGTTAGGGGCAGGGAGGAGTAGGGGAGGGGTTAGGGGGCAGGAAGGAGTAGGGGTAGGGGATAGGGAGGGTCCAAGGGGAGGGAAGGGAACAGGGTTGAAAGGGAAGGGGTTAGGGGCAGGAAGGAGTAGGGGTAGGGATAGGAGGGGGTCGCAGGGAGCCGGGCTGGGGGTAGGGGAAAGGGGTAGAAAGAGGAGGGGTTAGGGGGCAGGAAGGAGTAGGGGTAGGGGATAGGAGGGGGTCGCAGGGGAGGAGTCGGGGTAGGGGTAGGGGAAGGGGAAGGGGGAGGTAGAGGTAGTAGGGGGTGACTCGAGAGAGAGAGAGAGGTAGGGTATGGGAGTAGAGCGTAGGGGGTGGGTAAGGGGGAGTTCGGGAGAGGGGGAGGGTTGAGAACGGGGGGGGGGGTTGAGAGTGAAAGCACGAATATGCAGGTTTGTGAACTGGAGGTGATGTGTGTTTGTTTTGCTTTTTTTTAGCAGCGCTTCTTTTGTTTTGTTATCTATTCGTGTTTTTTTTATTTTTTTACTATAAATGTTTGTTTTTCCTAAAATTGTATTTATTTCTCTTTTCTTTTTTTTTCGTTTGCCTTTCGATTGTTCTCTGTTCTTGTATTTTTTTATAACCAGCTGTTCTTTTTTCTCTTATCATATGCCTTGTTTTTTTTTTTTTTGCTTCTTTCCTCTTCATGTTCTTCTTCTTCCTCTTCTATTTCTTGTTTCCTTTTTCTTCTGCTTCCTCATCTCCTCCTTCATCGGCATCGTCACTGCCATCGTCATCGTCATCGTCTTCCTCTTTCTCTTCTTTTTTTCTCCTTTCTCTTCTTCGTCGCCGTCGTCGTCATCGTGGTCGTCGTCGTTTCCTTATTCTAATTCTAATTCATCACCATCACCATCGCCATCATCATCACCACCACCACCTTTTGTATATCCTTCTCCCCTTCTTTCGCTACCTCCTCCTCCTATTCCTTTAGCCATTATCATCATCATCATCATCACCACCACCACCACCACACCACCACGCATCATTATCACCACCCACCACCATCATCATCATCATTATCACCACCACCACCACCATCATCATCATCATCATCATCATCAT
>NW_020870016.1:777309-779809 GCF_003789085.1 Penaeus vannamei
TGGTAGTACTGGCACTGGCTTGGGAGGATGCAGGGGTTTGGTAGCAATGGCACTGGCTTGGGAGGTGTTGGGGGTGAATGGAAGTGGCGCTGGCTTGGGAGGATGTAGGGGTGTTGGTAGTACTGGCTGGCTTGGGAAATGTAGGATGTTCGTAGCAATGGCACTGGCTTGGAGCATTGCGGGAAGGTATTGGCAGGGACGAGGCTGGTCGGTGGCAGACGGAGGAGGTCGTGGCAAGAGCGTGATGGGTCCGGATCAGATGAGATGGACGCTTCAGGCTCCAGCACCGAAAGCTCCTCCTCTTGCCCCTTCCCCCTGCCCTGCGCTCCTTCCCCTCACCCCCTGCCCGTGCCCTCTGCCTCCCTCTCTTTCCCCTGCCCCTTCCCTCTGCCCTATCCCACTAGCATGTACCCTCTACCCCATGCCCCCACCCCGTTACCCTCCACCTCTGCTCCAACCCGTGCCCTATCCCTCATACCCCCTACCCCCTTATACCAAGTCGGCACACCTTTCTGTACCCTTACAATGCGTACACTACGTTAGTACATTCCTGCCCATAAGATACTGTAACACTCTTACATTTACGTAAAATTTTGAAAAAAAAGTTCTGTTTTTTTCTGGGATGTATCAAAGCCCCGATCCGAGAGAGAGTAAGGGACTCCGTTACGCACACCTGTACACCTCGACGTCCCAGTGTTGTATAAATCATAAACGCAAGTGAACACCTGTACCAGCCGCGCCATAGGTGTAGTGAGAGTGGTGTTCTGCCCTGGGAGAGAGCAAGAGGAGTCCTTCGTTGTACGGAAAGGATACCAAAAATACCACTTACCATTTCGCGACATGAGCAATGGCAGCGGAGAGCGCAAAAGAGTGGTATAGGCTGAGCAGGCTGGTTGCCACGAGGTTGTACAATGTACGTGGTGTGCGATGTACATGGTGTGCGGGGTTGTACAGTATGCGCGTTCTCACGTTCTGATGCCACTTCTCTTTGTATTTCATCATATATCTGTTCATTTATCTCTATCTGTCTATCTGTCTTTCCGTCTGTCTATCTATATATTTATATATTGATCTATCAGTCTATCTATGTTAATATATTCTTATCTGTCTGTTTATCTAGCGATGTATCAGCATAACTATTTGTTTATATATATATATATATATATATATATATATATATATATATATATATATATATATATATATATATATATATATATTTATATACACACACATAATTGCATGTCTATAGCGTATGTGTGTGTACAGACAGATGTACACATGTGTTTACAGTCACACACACACACAACACACACACACACACACATACACAAACACACACACACACACACACACACACACACACACACACACACACACACACAACACACACACACACACACACAACACACACACACACACACAACACACACAGGTTCGCATGTCAGATAAGTCTTTTTTAGCCCAGGTGTTTGTAGACACCTGTTAGCAAATGCTGCTGTATCTAATTTTCGCGCCGCTGTACACAGCAAGGTTATTCTACAGATGGTAACAACATTCTATTCGATATTACGCAGGTCTGATTTGAAAGATTTGATTAATTTTGCAATATAAGCTTTTGAGAATACTGAATGGAGTTGTTATTACTGTTGTTTTGTTGTTTGTTGTTGTTTTATAGTTTTGATGTTGTTACTGTTGTCACTATTACCCTTATTATTGCTATTATTATTATTGTTATTACAATTATTGCCTTTTATATTTTTATGATTTTGTATTTCCGAAATTTCTTCAAACAAACCTGCTATTCACTCACTCTCTCTCTTCTCTCTCTCTCTCTCTCTCTCTCTCTCTCTCTCTCTCTCTCTCTCTCTCTCTCTCTCTCTCTCTCTCTCTCTCTCTCTTCTCTCTCTCTTCTCTCTCTCTCCCGTTTTTTTTTTTTTTTTTTTTACCAAAGGAGAAGGGTAATGTAGGGTAGGGTCTAATCTATGGGCTACCCAGCGTGACTCACCAAAGTTCTGTATAAGACAGTGTGAGGAGGGGAGGTGAAGGGGTTGGAGGGGGATGGTGGGGGGGGGGGGTAGGGGGATTCGAACTGAAGCTCTAAGAAGCAGAAGAAGCTCCTTCGGATTTTTCCTTCGGTCTCGCAGAAGCTCCACAGCCGGGCCGACCGGGGGTGAACGACCTTGTTGCCATCCGCGCTGCAATGTTTTTTTTTTTTTTGACTTTTATTTGTGTGGGCGGAGAGATAGTGGGCAGCTTTGGGGGGGTATTGGTTTAGTGGAGGGCAGTAGGGTAGGGGTTAGGAGGTAGGTGCGGAGTGCTGCACCCCTATTTTAGGGCATCGTTCTTTCAGTGAGGTGAGGTCCGTTTATTTTTTGAAATGGGTTCGAATAATATTGGCGTAGCTGGTAACTGGTAACGAACGTACGGGCTAAACTCTCGTACAAAAGTGACATTAGGGCGAAGCTAGGGTGAGATGGCCCTATCGCTCACTCCTTAT
>NW_020870016.1:794809-797309 GCF_003789085.1 Penaeus vannamei
ACTAACTCTACTCACTAGAATAACACTCTCACTCGTTAACAATAAAGATATATCACTGCTCACAATTAATCATCTCGTATACTGTCTACTACTCATACCAACTATATAATATATGAACTCATCACTCACACTCACTGTATACATCATATAGATTATAATATATGCTAGTATATATATTCCATATACAAAAAATATATATAATATATATACCAACACTCACCTCACCCTAATATGATATATATAACTCAATGATAAGATAAATGAGACGAGCAGAACCTGTGTGTGTGTGCTCGCTGTCGCTCCGCTGCTCGCTCGCGATGCTCGCTGCCGCTTTCTGGGTGCGTGGTGATAAATAGATATATAGAATAGATAGATACTAATATATATATATTAATATATATATATACATAAACTCACTCTCTATTACACTCACCTCATACTATACTCATATAATAATGTGGTTGTGTGTGTGTGTTCGCTGTGTGTGCTGCTCGCTCGCTCGTCGCTCGCTCCGCTGTGTGTGTGTGTGTGTGTGTGCTGCTGCTCTATTATAATATAAATTACAATATTATATACTCACAATAATAATATAATAATATAATACACACTACTACTCTATATAAACATCATCACACTCACCTACTCACTATATATAACTATATTATATATTACTAATATACAACCACTCTCACCCTCACCTCTACTCACTCACTATATGTATGTATGGTATGCTCTATAATCGCTACCTAAAAATACTCTCAACTGCTCACTCACTGCTTATATGTAGTATAAATAATAATAATATTAAAACACCACAACGAAAGCCTCGATCCAACCCACCACAACAACAACACTGCAGTATATAGTATATACTATATATATATGTGTGTGTGTTGGTGTGTGGTTTGTGTTGTGTGTCGTTGTGTGTGTGTGCCCGCTGTGTGTGGGCTTGTGTGTTTGTGTGTGTGTGTGTGTGTGTATATATATATATATAATATATATATATATATATATATGTGTGTGTGTGTGTGTGTGTGTGTTGTGTTGTGTGTGTGTGTGTGTGTGTGTGTGTGTGTATATAATATATACTATATATATAATATATATATATATATATATATATATATATACTATATATATATATATATATATATATTATGTATAATATATATATGTATATATGTATATATGTGTATATATATATATATATATATATATGTATATATGTATGTGTGTGGTGTGTGTGGTGTGTGTGTGTGTGTGTGGTGTATGTATATACATTGTGTGTGTATCTATTATATGTATATATATACTATTATGTGTGTGTGCTGTGTGTGTGTGTGTGTGTGTGTGTGTGTTGTGTGTATATATATATATATGTGTTATATATATATATATATTATATATTATATTATATGTATATATATGTGTATGGTGTGTCTAATATATATATAAGTGTGTGTGTTGTGTGTGTGTGTGTGATATATATATATATATATATATATATATATATTTCTATATATATATATATATATATGTATGTGTGTGTGTGTGTGTGTGTGTGTGTGTGTGTGGTGTGTGTGTGATGTGTGTGTTGTGTGTGTGTGTGTGCGTGTGTGTGGTGTGTGTGTGTGTGTGTTGTGTGTGTGTGAGTACCTTACATAGCGATTGATAAAAGGTAATTGTGTATGATATATCACTTATTTATCGTATCATATATTATGATATATGATTATGAGTTGGTTTGTTTTAGTGTGGAAGTTGTATTTCTCTTGTTTATGTATTTTATTAGCTTTTATTTGTAATGATTAATTGCAAACATAAGCTACCTTCATTGTTTACATACGAGGTATCTTGCCAACGGTTCGTGGCGAGCGGACCGTTGCTGTAGTGTGAATAAGGTCTAGAGTTGCACAGCGAAATTATTGTTTCATGAAGATTTTTTCACGTTTCATCCTCGAGAAAGCATTAAAGATCTTTGAAATATTTCCTTCCGATACGCCGTGAGGAGTCCATTCCCCTCTCCGATGCGCGGCTGAGCGAACGCAAGGGAACGGCAACAAGCAAACAAGCCAATAAACCAGGAAGACCTTTCAGGCTGGATCCTTCGACAGAGTGATAAAAGTCTACGGAGAACGATTGCCACATTTAACTTGCGCCGTTTCCCTTCCCCTCGCGCGGGGAAACGAGCCCTTTCATCAACGCCAGCGCCTCCCTCGTTAGCTTGGCAGCGTCGTCAGCTGTGATTTCCACACGTTCTCCGGCCTCCTCTTGCTTCGGGCGGCTGTTGGTAGGATTTATTCTCTCTTTCTCTCGTTTATGTTCCCAGCACCGACGTCAACGCAAGGCTATGGTAGACGCGGCCATGTTAGGCTTGGCTTTCCGGCAAAGGGCGTCGCGGTCCGCTGCGTGGTGTGGTAGGGCGGGGGGCGTGGGTGGGAAATATTGTGTGTGGCTGTAATAAAGAGGGGAATATTGGCAGTGGAAGAGATAAAGAGGA
>NW_020870016.1:813776-818776 GCF_003789085.1 Penaeus vannamei
ATTTTTTATGTGGCTACAAAATGTTTCCCGCGTGGAGTGGGCGTAAAATAAAATCCCTAAGGAAGTGATGATATGACAACCCAACCGTAGAAGGGACATATCATCCAGCTCATACGCAGAACGCAATTGGATACCCATCTTGGGGAATACCAGCGATAATCTCACGTATAGCGATAAGAAGGCGCGTGGCGCTGAGATCGTCCGGGCGATAAATGTGCGACTCGGCACATGATAACATTAATTACCTAAACCTAATTACATGCCCATACCCAGCTGTGAGTCGTCACCAAGGACCATTTAATAATGATGAGGTGAGATTCGTGATTATGATAAACGAAAATCATGAACAATATGAAATCGTAGTAGCTGTATAATATAATTAATCTCTAACACGGAGATCATTGAATAAGATATAAATACAAATAGCTTGAAAGTATTTTTGGGTTGAGCAGAATCAGATGGCTATAAGTACCTTCTACGTGAGTAAGATCAAATAAGGTCGTTATTCGGACATTCGTTAAAAATAGCAAGAGCTAGTATATGTAAAATGAAATATTGTGAAATTAAAACATATATGCAATAATCTAGAAATTAAATAATCAAGTTACCAATAAATGAACATGAATAATTAAAGAAAGAATATATCTATAATGAAGACGAATAATTAAGGCGAAACATACTTCGGAATATGCACAAATATACCATAAAAATAACTTAAAATCATACTATTTAATTCGATGAATCATGCTAGTATTATTACAGTTCTCAATATATTCATGTAAACCGGAAGTAAATTCATCACTCTGTCGTAAATACGTTGATAACAGGATAATGATAAAATCACATTATATACATATAAATAAGCTTAAATGTAAAAAGAAAAAAAAAACGAGGATAATACAGGTCATTATAAAAGTGAAGTATACACCGCTTGATAGGACCTGACCTGATTTCACCTGAACAACCATGTGTGAAGTCATTCGCACTATAAAACGAATATAACACTTTATTCATATAAACATACGAAAATAAAAAATATAAAACGTTCGAAGCTTAATATCGGATAATAAAAAGAATAAGACAGAAAAGGTCATTAAGACAGGTCATCAGCTACCAAACTTTAACGCGTTCTGTTAAAAGAAATACTATTTTAAGTAATTATCACGACATAAATTAATTTAACGCTAGCGGCCTAGGTAGAGAGGGAGGGGGGGTTTAGGATGATGGGGGATGGGGGAAGGTGGGAAGCGTTAACATACGCCGATATGGCGTATGTTAATGTAGTGAGATATAATGAGAATAAGAAAAAAGTCAAGAATATGGCAATACTTAGTCGCGTGACCTACGATGGCCGTAGAAATAGATAATAATTTAAAGAAAATGCACGTTATATTCACCCACATGAATGAAATATTTAAGCCGAGTTAGATTTAAGCAATAAAACATGCCAAAGAAAGAAAATGCACTTTGCAAGAACACTTTAGATATTTGAAAAAAAAAACACTGCACTTGTAAAAAAAAACGGCATGCACACATAGGCGAAGAAAGGGGAAAGAAAAGGAAATTGCCAATGGTGTACTTGCAGTTTTTCGAAGGCTTGTTCGTGTCATTCCGCCGCTTGCCACCAGTTGTCAGGGGTTTTGTGTTGCCCTGATTTGGTGGGTTATGGAGACACAATTCTGGTTCAGCTGTTTATTGATAGGAGGTGGCTGGAAGGTAGCATAGAGCGGGTTGTTGTGGGCAAGGAAGCCCAAGAGGGGCGCCGAGCGGGGCGTGCGTGGGGGAGCGCCCCCAAGGAGAGGTGTGGTCAGGGCTGTGGGCCTCGGTCAAGTCTGCTGGGTCAATTGTCTTGTGGCTTCGAGCGCTGGTCGCGGGTCCCTAGCAGTGGAGACGCGGGAAGGTAACCCTTGTCCCTCAGACACTCTCTCCCTCTCTCTCTCTCTCTCTCTCTCTCTCTTCTTTCTCTCTTTCTCTCTCTCTCTCTCTCTCTCTCTCTCTCTCTCTCTCTCTCTCTCTCTCTCTCTCTCTCTTCTCTCTCTCTCTCTCTCTCTTTCTCTTTCTCTTTCTCTTTCTCTTTCTCTTTTCTCTTTCTCTCTTCTCTTTCTCTCTCTCTTTCTCTTTCTCTCTCTCTTTCTCTCTCTCTTTCTCTCTCTCTTTCTCTTTCTCTTTCTCTTCTCTTTCTCTTTCTCTCTCTTTCTCTTTCTCTTTCTCTTTCTCTTTTCTCTTCTCTTTCTCTTTCTCTCTCTCTCTCTCTCTCTCTTCTCTTTCTCTTTCTCTTTCTCTTTCTCTTTCTCTTTCTCTTTCTCTTCTCTTTCTCTTTCTCTCTCTCTCTCTCTCTCTCTCTCTCTCTCTCTCTCTCTCTCTCTCTCTCTCTCTCTCTCTCTCTCTCTCTCTCTCTCTCTCTCTCTCTCTCTCTCTAAAATCTTTCATAAATCTTTGTGTTTTACTTAGAATAGACAAGAAGTTCTGAACAAAAATCTTTGTGTTTGTGTGAAAGGCTTTTCTCTCAGATTTGTAACCCATTGGTGAAAGTTGACATACATGAATATGCCATGGCATGATTGCTCTCCTTTCCAGATGTCATGTACACCTATGCCATATATATATGTGACAGTTGTGTGTGCTAAACAGTTGTTTACTAGTTTGACCATTACTGCAGTGTTTAAGGCAAAAGTAGGCTCAGTCACTTTTTAACCTTGTACGCTTGAAAAATTGTATATGCCCCAGTCAGAATCATAGGAAGTCAGGATATTATGTATCATGCACTTCTAATTTTCTTCTCAAGTGGGTGACTGCATGTGGTACCTGGCCTCAGGTTAATCCAGTAAGGAATTTTTCTTGTACCAAACCAAGACATGCATAGGCTGTGCATGCATTCAGCTGCTGGAGTGAAAAAATAGAAGTACTGGAAACCCATTTACTCTGATCTCTGCATTTTAGGCTGCAGTACATGATTTTCCAGGAAAAGAGGATAAGAAAAGGCTTTAATCCTTTGAGAGCAGATGGCATGGAATTATGTAATGGTTATGGTGGACCAAGTAGAATGGCATTGCATAATGACATCCTGCACCACTCACTTATCAAAGGGAGTTTGTTTTTCTTCAGTAATAGCAACATTATTTGTTGATGTCAATATTAGATACAGGTAGTTACATTAATGGAAGACCTTCACTTTATTAACTTTGGTGTTTAAAATATAGCTACAAGCTATTGATTGCCTAATGTTGTACTTGAAGTACTGATCAGGCCAGTTGTGAAAGGGGGGAAAATGCCAATGCATTCCAACAACCTTATTTTGCTTGCTACAAGCCCCTTTTTAATACCTCAGTTGTTGGGTTAACCCTAGGTATGAGGGGCTCTAGTCCCTTAGCAATGGCAGTTAGAGGCAAACAAGTTAACAAATGCTTAGGACACAGCTTGGAGCAGGTTGACATGTGTGGTTTGGATCCTTGCTACCTAGCTTTTGGGCTCTGTTCATCATGCCAAGAATGGATATCAACAATCCATGATAGAATAACAATTGTAGAAATAGATCTGTTGGTAACTTTTCAACCCACTGATACTTGGAAGAGAGTTCTCAATAAGTAAAGTTATTTTTATTTCTTATTATTATTGCTATTGCACAGACTTGTAGCCTATCGAGAGAAAAATATGGAGTTTGCTTTATGGAAACAGTCTGTTACCATCCTAATGCAGTATAACAAATGACAAATATAGACCCTGGAATGTGACAAAAAATAAAAAAATGCTTATTAAAAAAATATATAACTCAAGAGGGCAAGGATTCTTGATAATTGACTCTGGTAATGAAGTACTTGTGGAACCCCTATGTGTAAACACAACTAATAGATAAAACTCACAGCAGGCATGACATGTACATACATGACATCCAAACTGGCATTGGGTTAAGTATATGTATGCTACATGAACACATATTCCCAAAATCATGAAAGATTAATTTATTTCTATTTCACTGAAGTTTTGTTTTTCACAAAACAAAACTTTAGTGACCACATTTTTTCTGGCAGCATTGGGTTAAAAATCAGAAATGTGTGCATATTTCATTCTCCTTACCAGAGTAATACATTGACAGCTGTACAGGTAACTTTCTAATGGTTAGCAGTGTATTGTAATAATGCAAATTAAATATTGTACTGTTATTCTGAAAAATGCGCATCTCATAAGTAGCATTTGGGTGATGGTAGCTGCCTTGAAATTTACAAAAACAATCAATTGTAGTCATGTCAACCAACATGCACTGTGTGGCTGTTAGTATGCTTGTTTACTTGATAAGTTTAGGCCACCATAATTATACAACTGTTAATTAAGCAAAATACTACAATAAACTCAGTGACTATGCCCTTTAACTACAAGCAAGTGTGTTGAACAACAAAAAAAATCAAAGTGGGCTAATCATCTCAGCATATCCAACAGCTTCTCTGTTTTTATCTTTCTCTGTAGCCACTTAGAACCAGAGAATACCCAGCAGGAGATAGCCACAGCAAGTTATAGCAGCTAACATCATCCAAAGCTACAGAGATGTTATAATCACAGACTTTGAATGAGTTTTCCTTTCTAATTGGGTATAGCTTGCGACAATAATCTATTATTATTATTATTGTTATTATTTTTTTTTTTTTTATTATTATTATTATTGTTATTATTGTTGTTATTATGGTTTCTGAAGAACCTTTGAAAGTAACAATTTAACTGGCAGTTTTGATATATTATTTATATAGTTTTTTCTTGGTTTTCAGATGTCAGCTCTGTTCTTATAGTGCTAGGGATGGATCTCAGCTAACTGT
The DNA here is from genome assembly GCF_003789085.1 of Penaeus vannamei. Taxonomy (NCBI): domain Eukaryota; kingdom Metazoa; phylum Arthropoda; class Malacostraca; order Decapoda; family Penaeidae; genus Penaeus; species Penaeus vannamei. The sequence goes on from NW_020870016.1 coordinate 818,582, forward strand.
GCATCTTAGAACTCATACAGGTCAGTAATGAAAGAATCATCTTTTCTCTTTCTCCCAGCTTCTCCATGAACCATTGCTAAAAAATTCTAAGAAAATTGAAGTTAATCAAAGATGTATGACTTCGTTGAAATCTTCATTTTTACACTTTTATGTGATCTTTCTTTGTCATCAGAATTACATATAGTTTTCCTGTGT
>NW_020870016.1:831276-838776 GCF_003789085.1 Penaeus vannamei
AAGCCCTTCCTTCTGGTCATCAGGATTTCGTAGGATTTGTTATGACCGGTTGGATCAGTTGACTAACCGACCGAATCTTGGCCGCCATCTTTGGAATGTCACGGGTGGTTGTTTACATTTTGAAATAGATCGGTGGTTTTTGTTTTGTTTTGTTTTTTTCTTTTTACTTTACTTTTTCTTCCCCTTATTCTGTTCTTATTCTTCTGCTTCTGCTTTTGTTTTGTTTTTTCTTCTTTTCTTGTCCTCCTCCTCCTTCTAATTCTTATTCTTCTTTTACTAATAATACTAATAATACTTCTTTACTTATTTTCTTTCACTCCTTGTTCTTTTGTATATCTGCTTTTTCTTCTTCTCCTTCCCTTCTTCTTTTGTTAATCTTCATCTTTTTCTTTTTCATATTATTATCACCGTAATCAATCACCATCATCACCATCACCATCATCTTCACAATCATCACCATCACCACCACCATCATCATCATCATCCACCATCATCATCATCATCACTATTATTATCATTATTATCATTCCTTTCTTCTTCAACTATTATTGGCGCTGGAGGTGTTGTTATCAATTACGAAAAGAGAAGATGAGACAATTACAAAGTTCGTAATTATCGTCGACGTAACAAGCAGTTTCGAACCAACACCATCATTAGTAGCATTACCATTACCATAGGATCACTATCACTATAATTGTTATTATCATCGTCACCATCATGATCATCGTTACCATTGTTAGGATTGTCAGCACCATTGCCATAATCTTTTTGTTTTGTTTTATTAGTATCGTTATCTGTTTTTATTTTATTATTTATCATTATTGATATCGATATTATCATTAGTATCTCTTTTATTATTGTTTTTACGATTATTTTGTTTCAGTATTTTATCAAATCTACGAGATGATAATAAAGAGAGTTTATCCCATAATATCATATAGAATCTACTTAAAAATTATATAAAATATTCATGATATTTCTTAATGGTTATTTATGTCTCTTATCATAAATAGGAATCGGTACAATATATCACTAATTGCAGTTTTTTTCTCGTTTATCTAAATTTTAGAATTGAAGTGTGTAATTACAGAACAAAGTGCTAGTATTTAACTCTAAGTATAGGTTCAGGAGAAATAAATATTATTTCCTGTTACACTCCATTTCTGATCAAAAGATTTCTGTCTCTCTCTCTCTCTCTCTCTCTCTGTCTGTCTGTCTGTCTCTCTCCTCTCTCTCTCTCTCTCTCTCTCTCTCTCTCTCTCTCTCTCTCTCTCCTGTCTGTCCTCTCTCTCTCTCTCTCTCTCTCTCTCTCTCTGTCTGTCTGTCTGTCTGTCTGTCTGTCTGTCTGTCTGGTCTGTCTGTCTGTCTGTCTGTCTCTCTCTCTCTCTCTCTCTCTCTCTCTCTCTCTCTCTCTCTATATATTATATATATATTATATATATTGTGTCTATATTATATATTTTCTCTATCTATATATATCTCTGTCTATTTATTTACTATCTGTCTATCTATCTATCAATCTCTTACTTTCTCTTTCTCTCTCGTTCGTACAAATTCTTTCATGCTTTAATTAAGTGATATCTTGCAGGGAGGCGAGGGAGGAGGGGGGGAGGGGGGGGCGTGTGTGAATTTGCATAACGATACACAATCAAAGGACACATAGAGCGAGAAAGGAGAGAGAGAGAGAGGAAGAAAGAGAGAAGAAGAGAGAGAGAGAGAGAGAGAGAGAGAGAGAGAGAGAGAGAGAGAGAGAGAGAGAGAGAAGAGAGAGAGAGAGAGAGAGAGAGAGACAGAGAGAGAGACAGAGACAGAGACAGAGACAGAGACAGAGACAGAGACAGAAAGAAAGAGAAAGAGAGAGACAAAAAATCAAACAGACAAAGACGAAAAAAAAAAAACGAGAGACAAAGAGAAAAGAAACCCATTGGGAGAAGTACCCGTCATCAGCATTATCGAAAATCACTTCCTGTAGGTACCCACTGTAACCTACACATCCAATACCACGTACCAACGCTAGACTGTATAGCAAGCAAGACGCGAAATGATACACAGACACGCTAACCTTAGTCCTGTGGGGTGGGAGAGCGTCTGATGCTACGTGAGGAAAGAGGAAGAGGAGAATAAGAGGGAGGAGGAGGGAGGGGAAAAAAAAAAGAGGGAGGAGGAGGGAGGAGGAGGAGGAGGGAGAGGGGAGGATAGGAGGGGGAATGGGAGAGCAGGAAGGAAGGAGAGGGATTAGAGGGGGAAGGGTTGGAAGAAAAAAGAGGGAGGAGGAGGGAGAGGGAGAGGATAGGAGGGCTGAGGAAAGGAGGAGTGAATGGAGAGAACAGAAGGAAGGAGAGGGGATTGAGAGGAAAGAGGAGGAGGAAGGGATTGGGAAGGAAGGGGTAAGCTGAAGGAATGGAAAGTTGAAGGAAAGGGAGAGGAGAGGAGATATTGGTGGGGAGTTGAGAGAGAGAAGGAAACGAAGGGGAGTGGGAGAGTGGGACGGAGAAGAAAAAGGAGAGTGTGAGAGTGGGAGGGAGAAGAAAAAGGAGAGCGGAGAGTGGGGAGGGAGAAAGGGAAAGAGGGGAGTGGAGAGTGGGGAGGGAGAAGAAAGAGAGCAGAGAGGGAAGGGAGAAAGGAAAAGGAGAGCAATGGGGTGGGAGACGGAAAAGATCAGCGGAGAGGGAGATGGAGAAGAGGAGAGAGGAGTTTACAAAAAAAAGAGGGCGGGGGGGAGGGGGAGAGGGACGGGGGAGAGAAAGGTTTCGGGCGGAGGCTAGGGGCGTCACACTCGGCATCCTTCTCCTCACCCCGCCCAACGCCGCGCTCACCCAGGTGCCGCATGTAGGATATCGCCGCCTCACCTGTCGCTCGCTTTTCCGTCCTGCTTCTGCCGGTAAGGAAGCTCTGGACAACGCACCTTTAAATCTATTTCAGTCCACTTTCTAAAGCAACTTCGACTCCTCTCCTCCTTCATTTCTTCCTCTTTTTCCCGCCTCGAAGATCGTGCAGGATACACGGTCCTCCTTCGAATCGCCTGCGACCGTTAGAAAATCCGTTAAGCTTCGAAAAGGAACGAGATGGGTGTGCGGATCCGAATTTGAATCTCGTCCTCCGGTCCGGTCAGTTTTTGGCGGGAGAGGAGCTGATTGGTCCGGGCCAGTAGCCAATAGGAAGGGTCGAATCTGTCGATGGGTGAAGGCACGAAAGTTGTGGATTGTGAAGGTTCAGTAAGAGAGCAGACAAGCAGTGTGGAGGTTGTTCGCGGAGTTCAGTGTGTGTTGCTGTGATACATATTATAACAACGTGTTCGATCGTAGTGTGAAAATAGTTATAGTCTTGATATTGTGGTGGCGCGAGTGTGAACTCACAAAAGGCGATTAATAACAGATATTAAGCATGGATACCCATGGGTGTTTTTGTAAGTATAATACACTATTTTTATCTTTTATAATGAATGTGAAATTGTGTGTAAGAAGATATCATAGTGTGTATCAGTATTGTATATGTATACCAATGTCTTATAAGCATATAATGACGAGATACAGTAAAAAATATAGATAAAAAGGAAGAGAATTTAACAAAAATGAAACGCCAGCACCGTTGAATTAAAAAACCTGTATTAGGACATAAGTTATAAAACTCCTGGAAACCGGAGAACGCAGAGAATTACACAAAGACACACGAACGAACGTAAACAAAGAAATAAAAAAAATGAAGAAGAGAATAGAGAAAAAAGAAAAGTAAGGAAAAATAACACAAATATGTTATCGTCAGCGTACTTATAGAACGACTTCTCGAAACTTATCATTAATATTTCACTCGTGCTGTCTGTTCCCATTGATTACGTTAGTCTGGTCGAGTGGGGGGCGCTACAGTGCTCCAGAGCCTGTGTGAAATTTGCCTGTTAATCAATTCTCTCTCTCTCTCTCTCTCTCTCTCTCTCTCTCTCTCTCTCTTCTCTCTCTCTCTCTCTCTCTCTCTCTCTCTCTCTCTCTCTCTCTCTCTCTCTCTCTGTCTCTCTCTCTCTCTCTCTCTCTCTCTCTCTCTCTCTCTCTCTCTCTCTCTCTCTCTCTCTCTCTCTCTCTCTCTCTCTCTCTGTCTCTCTCTCTCTCTCTCTTTCTCTCTCTCTCTCTCTCTTCTCTCGTTCTTTTGTTTCTTCCTTTCTTTCTTACTTTCTCTATCTGTCTCTATCTATTTATCTGTATCTGCCTCCCTCCTTCCTTCCCTCTCTTTTCCTCCTTCCTTCTTTACCTCCTTCCCCTTCCTCTCTCTCTCTCTCTCTCTCTCTCTCTCTCTCTCTCTCTCTCTCTCTCCTCTCTCTCTCTCTCTCTCTCTCTCTCTCTCTCTCTCTCTCTCTCTCTCTCTCTCCTTTTATCAATCCATCTATCAACCTATCGTACATCTTCCTATCTCCCTATCAATCTATATTACTTATCTATCTACATTTCTTTCTGTTTCCACGTTCTTCTCCATCGGTTACCAGGATTTCGAAGCAAATCTCAGGATTTCTCCACCTCTACTTAGAAGACGTGAAGGTGACTCAGCAATTTTTTTCTCTCTCTTTTTTTTTTGTCTTTTTTTTCTTTCTTTTGTTTTATCTCAATTCTTTTTTCGAACGTGTCCAAGTGATGGTTTTGTTCCATTGTTTGTCTGTGAAAATGATGATAAGATTATTGCTACTGTCAGTGGAGATAATGATGATGATAGTGCAAATGATAAGGGTAATGATGATAAAAAATGATAATGATGGTGATAATAATGATGATAATAAAAAATAATGCTAATGGTATAAAGGCTGATATCAAACCAATGAGACCGATAGAAATAGTTTAATAGAAATAATTAAGATAATAATGATGATAATATTGATGATGGTAATGATAATATTGACCATTATTTTTTCTTCATTAAATCACTAAAGATGATGATAATATCAGTAATTACGGTAAACGTGATAATGTTTATAATACCGAAAGATAATCATCATAATAGTGATAACTGTTATGATGTTAGTGATAATGATAATCACCATCATAATAATAGTAGTACTAATGATGATTGATCATAATAACAGTAATTATATCAGTGGTGATAATCGTAATAGTCTATTGCTATGATCATTATCATCGTTGCTATCATTATTATTACCATTGTTGTTGTTGTTGTTATTAATATTGTTATTATTGCTATTAACTTTGTCATTGTTATTATCACCATTGTTATCATTGCTATTAACTTTGTTGTTATTATTATCACCATTATCACCATTGTTATCATAATAATGATGATGATAATGAGGAGGAAAATAATAGCGATAATACTATAATACTAATAGTAATGGTTGCAACTATGATTGCAATAAGATAGTAATAATGAGAAAAAATATTAACATTAATGGTGTTGATAATTATCATCATAATCATTTTTTTGTATTACCACCAATATTATTAACATTATTATTATATCATTATTATCATAGTAATGATGTTAGTGATAATAGTAATAATACTGATAATGATGATATTTATGATGATGATAATGATGATAATTATGAGACAGATTAAATATTAATGATAATTATCATAATGATTATGACAATAACAATAATGATGAGAACTGAGAATGATAATGATAACAACAGTAATAATTATAAAGATTGTAATAACAACAGTAATGATAGGAAAAGTCAAAGTTTCATTGATATGAATAATATAACAGTAATTATAAAAGCAAAGACTAATGGAAAAAAACAATGATTCACTCTTAAGGATAATCATGATGATAATAGAAAAATCATCATAATGAGATTGATAATGAGATGAAGATGCAATGATGAAAGCTGGTGAAAATTGAGCAAAATGAATTATAATGATGAGTTTGGTCATATTTATTGACAACGATAATGACAGTAGTTTAATGACAACGATAATGACAGTATTAGTGTCAACGATAATGACAGTATTAATGACAACGTCAATACAGTTATTTAATGACAAACAAACAGTAGAATGACAACGATAATGACAGTAGTTAATGACAACGAAATGACAGTAGTTAATGACAACGATAATGACAGTAGTTAATGACAAACGAAATTGACAGTTAGTGACAAACGATAATGACAGTAGTTAATGACAACGAAATGACAGCAGTTAATAACAACGAAATGACAGTAGTTAATGACAATGATAATGACAGTAGTTAATGGACAACGATAATTGACAGTTAATGACAACGATAATGACTAGTTAATGACAACGACAATGACAGTAGTTAATAACAACGAAATGACAGTATTTAATGACAACGATAATAACAGTAGTTAATGACAACGATAATGACAGTAGTTAATGACAACGATAATGACAGTAGTTAATGACAAAGATGATGATAGTAGTTAATGACAATGATAATGACAGTAGTTAATGACAACGATAATGACAGTAGTTAATGACAACGATAATGACAGTAGTTAATGACAACGATAATGACAGTAGTTAATGACAACGATAATGACAGTAGTTAATGACAAAGATGATGACAGTAGTTAGTGTCAACGATAATGACAGTAGTTAATGACAAAGATGATGATAGTTAATGACAACGATAATGACATAGAATGACAAGCACGACGATAATGACAGTAGTTAATGACAACGATAATGACAGCAGTTAATGACAAAGACAATGACAGTAGCTAATGACAACGATACTGACAGTTAATGCAACATGTAGTTAATAAACAACGAAATGACAGTAGTCAATGACAAAGATGATGATAGTAGTTAATGACAACGATAATGACAGTAGTTAATGACAACGATAATGACAGTAGTTAATGACAACGATAATGACAGTAGTTAAAGCAATTAAGGTGATACTTAGGACAGTGATAATTAAAGCCATGATGCAGTATATAAAATTGGTTGTTATCGTTATTGCTAGCATTGTTATTTTTTATTGTTGTTATATATTCTGTTATAAGTACTTCAGGAATGATGATGATATTGTTGATAAAAACAATACTTTGTTTTATGTCAATGATGATATACAACAATTATTAATTTTTCCTTGTTTTTTCTTTGCTTGGAGAATGACAACAAAGGCTATAATAACAACAACAAAAAAACAACAACAGCAGACTGACCAGGTTTTCCCTTCTTTATTTCGTGTGCTTTTTGCTTCTCCCTTCGTCTGCTTGCTCCCTTGCTTCCTCTTGTCTCCTCTTCCTTATTTGCTTTCATTGGGTTTTCTCTTCCCTCTCTTCCTGTTTTTTCGTTGCCTTTCGCTCGCCCTTCCCTCCCTCTTCGTTATTTTCTCTTACTTCATCTCCCGTTTCTTTTCCGTTTATCTTTTCTCCTTCTTTACTTCTCGTCTCCGTTTCCTTCTCGTCTCCGTTTCTCTTCTTTTCCTTTCTACCTTTCTTCCTTTTCTCCTTCTCTTCCCCCCTTTCTTCCCTCCCACTTCTTTCTCCTTTTTCTTCTCTTCTTCCTTTCTTTCTCCTTCCTTCCT
>NW_020870016.1:843776-848776 GCF_003789085.1 Penaeus vannamei
CACGCCCGCACGCCCACTCGCCCACACGCCCACTCGCCCTCCACACCGGCACGGGGGCGACACTGAGATCCGAGTGTGGGGGGAGAGGGGGGAGGAGGGGTTGGCCTTGCTTTCTTGTGTTGTTCTTATGACTCGGGATGGAGGATAGATTGCATGTGTTTGGGTCGTAAATACGTGCGTGCCATATATATATGATAATAAGATATAGTCATGATAGATAGATAGATATGATAGATAGATATATAGATAGATAGAATAGAAAGATAGATAGATAGATAGATAGATAGATAGATAGATAGTGAAGATAATAGATAGATAGATAGATAGATAGATGGATAGATAGATTAATAGATATGTATATTCATATGTATATGTCATAATATTAGATTATAACGATAATACAGGATATGATACATATATGTAATATGTATGTTGTGTGTATATGATAAAATAATAATAATAATATATATATATATATATAATTATATAATATAGTAGATGTATGGAATATGTATATATATTATATTCAATGTATATAATTCTATATAATATATATAATATATATATATTTTTATAGTATGATAGAAGCATAGACCAAAAATATAATATATATAAATAATATACATAAATACTAAGATAGAGAGAGAAGAGAGAGCAGAGAGAGAGAGAGAGAAGAAGAAAGAGAAGAGAGAGAGAGAGAGAGAGAGAGAGAGAGAGAGAGAGAGAGAGAGAGACAAGAGAGAAGAGAAAGAAAAGAGAAAGACAGAAAAGAGAGAGAAGGAAATGCAAAACCAGCCTGGTGCATTCAAAACTTTTCACGAAAAGAAAAAAGAAAAAAAAAAAAAAAAAAAAAATCGCGAAGAGTAAATAGGAGAGAAAAGTAAGAAGAAAGAAGAAGAAGGTCATTAAAGTGAGGAAGGAATCAGTTCTGAAGTTTATGAATTCGTTGGGACTGAAATTTCGGTGTTTGGAAATTCTTTTAAAACTCAATTTCAGGCGCGAAGGTGGGACGCGGATAGCAATGGCCGAGAGGGAAAGAGGGAGAGAGATGGTGGGAGAGAGAAAGAGAGAGAGAGAGAGATAAAAGAGGGAGAGAGAGAAGAGAGGGAAGAGAGAGAGCAAAAGAGAGAGAAAATAAAAGAGGGAGAGAGAGGATGGTGGGAAGAAGAAAGAGTGAGAGGTAGGGAGGGAGGTTAGAAAGAGAGAAAAGAGAGAGAGAGGAGGGAGGGAAAGAAAGAGAGAGAGAAAAAGCGAGGGTGGAAGGGAAAAAGAGAAGATAGGGAGGGAGAGAGAGAGAGAAGAGGAGGAGAAAGAGAGGGAGGGAGGGAGAAAGAAGAGAGAGAGGGGTAGGGAGGGGAGAAAGAGAGAGAGGGAGGGAGGGGAAAGAGAAAGAGAGAGAGAGAAGAGAGAGAGAGAGAAGCGAGAAAAAGAGAGAAGAGAGAGGGTGTGAGAAAGAAGAGAGAGGGAGGGAGGAGGAAAAGAGAGAGGAGGGAGGGGAGAAAGAGAGGTAGGAGAGGCGAGGAAAGAAAGGAGGAGAGAGAGAGAGAGAGAGAGAGAAAGAAAAGAGAGTGAGAGAGGGAGGGAGAAAAGAAAGAGAGAAGAGACGAGAGGGAGGGAGGGAGGGAGAAAGAGAGAGAGAGAGAGAGGGAGAGAGAAAAAGAGGAAGAGGTAGGAAGAGAGAAGAGTTAGGGGTAGGGAGGGAGGAGGGAGAAGCGAGAAGTAGAGAAGAGAGAAAGGGGGAGGGAGGGAGAGAGAGAGAGAGGGAGCGAAGGGAGAAGAAGAGAGAGAGAGAGAGAGATGAGAGAGAGAGAGTAGAAGTGAGAGAAAGGAGAAGAGAGGGGGAGACGGAAGAAAGGGAGGGAGAAAAGAGAGAGAGGGGGGAGGGGAGAAAAGAGAGAGGTAGGGTAGGCGATGAAAAGAAGAGGCGAGTGAACGGTAGGGAGAGAGAGAGTTAGAGAGAGAGAGAGAGAGAGAGAAGGAGGAGAGAGAGAAGAAGGAGAGAGAGAGAGAGAGAGAGAGGAGACGAGAAGAGAAAGAAGAAAAAAGAAAGAGAAAGAGAGAGAGAAAGGGAAATATAAGGAAGATTAGAAAGAGAGGAAAGAGAGGGAGATAAAGAGGACAGAAGACAGACAGACAGACAGACAGACAGACAGACAGACAGACAGACAGACAGACAGAAATCACCCAAGCCAAAACGAGATTTCGAACCCTGCTCTCTCATCTTCAAATGAACCCGATGTTACTCAGTGTTTCATTCATGTATTTATTGACCTTTTATCAGATTTAATCCGTCGTCCAACCAGCTTACCGAGATCAGCGAGGTAAACAAACACGAAAGAGCCATATCATCTGAAATAATGGATAATGATTTGGCCAATCTCTCATTCGTTGATACTAATCGCCTAAAAGTTTTATTATCGACAGCGATTTGGATTTGAAGCATTTGAATCAAAAGAACTTAATTAATCGTTTGATAAGTGATAGTATGATTCGCAGGTCAGAGCTTTGTGAATGCGGTGGCATGCTATTCCAGTTTTCTTTGTGTAATCTTTTCTTGTCTTCTTATCTCTTTATCTCCTCTTTCTTTCTCTGGTCTTGTCTCTCTCCTTCTCTTCTCTCTCTCTCTTCTTTCTCTTCTTCTCTGTCTTTGTTTCTTCTCTTTCTCTTCTCTCTTCTTTTCTCTTCTTCTGTCTTCTCTCCCTCCTCTCTCTCTTCTCTCTCTCTCTCTCTCTCTCTCTCTCTCTCTCTCTCTCTTCTCTCTCTCTCTCCCTGTTTTCACTTTCCTCTCGTCCCATTTTGGAGGTATAACACCTTTTCACCTTAATCACTCTTTCTCTCTCTTTCTCTTTCTCTGTCTCTTTCTCTTTATCTCTTTCTTACTATTTATCTCTCTCGCTCTCTTTCTCTCTATCTACCTATCACCCTTCTTTTCGCTTTCTTCTCTTTGACATTCCTTTATTCTATATCTATCTATCTACCATCCCCCTTTCATTCTACTTCACCTCTTTTTGATGTTCTGGATCTATCCATCTATCCCTCTCCCCTTATTTTATTTCAGTTCTTTTATTCTGCATCTATCCATTTACTCCCCCCCCCTATTTATTTTTTCTTATTTCTATCCTCTTTTTGAAGTTCTCTTACTCTTTAATTGTCTATCTATCCTCCCCCGCCCCCCATTCATTCTATTTTTCCCCTTTTTCTATTCTCTCCTCCAAAAAAAAAAAAAAAAAAAAAAAAAAAAATGGCTACCGCACCAAGAAAGATAACTGACCACCTGTAAAGTATCTGGCCCTCTGGGCGGCGGCGGCGGAAAGCGCTCGTTCCCGCCCATTTCGAATTCTTGCGGCGTCGGGCGGGCTGCTTTTACCGCGCTTTTATAACTGTATCAAAACCACTTATTACAAAGGCCTGACGGAGGTGAGAATGGGTCTGTATTTTTTCTGTGTTTTCTGTTTCGGTCTTTTTTTGTTGTTTTTGTTTTATTTCTCTCTCTTCTCTTTGTCGTCTTTGTCGTCTATTTGTACCTTTTTTATTGGTTTCAAATTCTCTTTCCTTCGCATTCTCTCTTATTTCTCTCTCTCTCTCTCTCTCTCTTCTCTCTCTTCTCTCTCTCTTCTCTCTCTTCTCTCTCTCTCTCTCTCTCTCTCTCTCTATAAATCTATATATCACTATCTAATTCTATCTAATAGCTCTATCTCTTGTCGTGTATCTCTCTATTCTGATCTGTGAGTTCTCTGATTCTGTCTGTCTCTCTCTCTTGTGACACCTCTCTCAGTGTGTGCCACTGTCTATTGTCTCTCGTGCGTCTCCTCCTATCGACTCTCCTGACGCTCGCCTATCTACTCTCTTCTCTCTCTCCTGTGTTCTCTCTCTCTCTCCTGTGCCTGTGTCAGGTCTCTCTCTCTCTCTCTCATGCCTCTCTCCTTCTCTCTCTTCTTCTCGCTACATCACCTCTCTCTCTCTCTCGTCTTCTCTCTTACTCGTCTCTCGTCCTCTCTGCTCTCTCTCTCTCTCATCTCTCTCCCTCTCTTCTGTTGTCTCTGTGCGTATGTTTATGTAGTCATGTTATGTGTTGTATGTGTGTGCTGTGTGCATGTATATGCATTATATATCTCTATTTGCTATGTTAATCAAAATATCCTTTGAGCTCATTGCTTTTTGAATTTGTTCCACCGAGGCATAAAAAAAAAACATTTAAGTCCTTTGCCATCCTTTTAAATCCCTATCAGCGATCCCGAACCTGAGAGGAATACACACAACAAATACACGGCCTCCCCACCCCCCACCCACCCCCGCCCTAACCCCTCCACATCCCCGCCTGAAGCGCCTCCCCATCCCCGCCCTGACCCCTCCCTCACCCCCCACCCACCCCCTCCCTGGGCCCCTCCCCACCCCCCAACCTGTCGTTCCTCCCCCCTCCCCCCTTTCTCTCAGGGATAAAGCCACTTAAGCCATGATCTTCCCTAGCCCCCCCCTCCTCCTCTTCCCCCCTCTCTCCCCCCATTCACCCCCTCCCCTCCCCAATTTCCAATGCCTTAAGTGTGGCAATGTTGATAGTGTGGCTCCCTGCATTTCCCAAGGGTGAAGGTGAATGGGGAGGAGGGGCAGGAGGAGAGGAGGAGGGGAGGGGAGAGGGGTGGAGGATGGAGGGTGGAGGAAGGAGAGGGGGATGGGAGGAAAGGGGAGGAGGGGGGGGAGGGAGAGGGGGAGAAGGGGGTGGGGGTTATTGAGAAGGAGGAAGGGAGTGGGGGGAGGGAAATGGGATGAAAGGGGGGGGAGGAAGAGGAAGGTAGATGAGGTGGGAGGAAGGGAAAGGGGATTAGCTAGGAGAGGGGAAGGTAGGGAACAGGAGGAAGAAAAAAATAGGAAGAGAGGGGGAATGGATAGGAGGGAGGAGTGGGAACTAGAAGAAGAGGAGAAAAATAGGAATGAGAGAGGGTAATGAATAGGAGGAGACGGGAGGGTGGGAACAGGAGGAAGAAGAGAAAATAGGAAGAGAG
>NW_020870016.1:853776-856276 GCF_003789085.1 Penaeus vannamei
AAGAGATGAATGAAAGCGCGAGAGAGAGAGAGTGAGTGAGTGAAAGCGAGAGAGCGAGAACAAGAAACCGAGAGAGGAGAGAGAGAGAGAGCGAGAACAAAAAACAAGAGAGAGAGAGAGAGAGAGAGAGAGAGAGAGAGGTAGCAGATCGCGCACCAAAGAGCATTGTATCGTGAGGTGTTGCAAGATAATGGTTTCTCTTTCTCTTGGGTTGCAGCGGAGGCAGAAATATATGTCTTGTTTTTTTTTTTTTTTTATCGTGATTGATAGAGTAACACTGAAACCAGGCGAAGGCTATCTTCATTCAGAAGAAAAAATAATAATAACGTTGAAATGATTAAAAGATGAGCGAGAGATCGGAGATGAGAGAGAAAAGAGAGTAAAAGAAGAGAAAATTTGAGCGGGACGAGAGAGAAGAAAGAGAGCAGACAACCACACAGAGAAAAGAGAGAGAAGAGGATGATCGCCAAAACGAATGACGAGCAAAACGATCGACGGAGGCAGAGACGGAGAGAGACGACGGAGAGACGCGAGATCTGAGAGAGAGAAGAGAGAGAGAGAGAGAGGGAGTAGAGGAGGAGAATCGGAGGCCCCTGTGGCGAGGGGCCGCCGGAGTGAGACACACGAGGAGCATGGATTGGAGAGGGAGAAAACGACAAAGAGAGAGAGAAGGCTAGCCCGAGACGAGCATGTGCGCAGAGGATGGCCCACTAGAGAGATGAGCCAGAGAGACAAAGAGGGATGTGAGAGAGAGGTCCGAAGACATGCCTGATGAATGAGAGAGCAGAGAGAGAAAGAGAGAGAGAAGAGAGGGAAGGGATCGACGAAGATGGGGACCCCCCAAGAAAAAGAGAAGGAGACGCTGATGAGAGAGAGAGTCAGACGCCGTCAGACCGAAATAGAAAAGACAGCACAAGACAGCAATTAGAAGAGAGATATAACAGAGAGGTATGACCAATATAGGTAGGAGCAGAAGGAGACCAGGTAGTGTGACAGGCCTAAGACCTACTCAACAGACACAGTAGAAAAAAAAGAAAGAAGCACCGTATCCTTTGTAACAGAAACAAAGTAATATTTTTTTGGCAATTGGAAACGAAAAAATTTTCTTTTCTACCACGCCTCCTCCCCCCCTTTCCCCTCTATCCCCCCACCTGACACCTAGAAACTCGCCCCCTGTGGTCTCTCCAACTTTATGTATGTATATGCGAAGTATGTAGATTCAAAAACAACAGACACACACCACACATCTTACACCCACACCACACACACACCACAACCACACACACCCACCACACACAACACCACCAACACACTTATCCATCACACACATCAACACACCACCACACACACAACACCACCACACACACACACACTCACATACAGCACACCCACACGTTATATCTCATTTAAACCTTTACTTACCTTCGTATAATAACCTACCAGAATAACTAATAGCTTTCATCATGTTATATATACTCCGGATCAGTTACTAACTGCTAAATATATTGTATCATTACTACCATATTACCGGACTATAGTAATTAAACTAAATAGTTTTATGTATGCTCATTATCATGTTAGTATTGTATGTACAACTCACCTGAGTATATATATAATAATATATCTATAGCTAGCCCTCCTATATATTGTGTAGTGTGTGTGTGTGTGTGGTGGTGTGTATGCTGCGCTGCGCGTGCTGTGTGTGTGTGCTGTGTTATGTATGTATGTACTTGTATATATATGTATCATATATACCACCCTACCTCATCACTACCTCACTATATACATATATACATACATACATGATGCACACCACACACAAACACACAACGAGAATAACATCACGCAGCACACCCCATACACGACACATCTATCACACACACACAACACCACACACCCTATCACACCCATCACACACACACACACTTCCCCTTTTTCCTGTGACCCTTCCCCGAACCCCTCTTTTTCTTACCGTCCAGAAAAGAAATCTACACAACCCAGTATGTCCTCAAGCCCCAAAACCTACAGCCCCCACCTATCCCCAACCCATCACCCCAGTCCTTCTTTCCCTCAGAAAGAAAGCATTCTAATACCCGAGTATGTCTCACCCCCTTCCCCCTTTCCCCCCCCTCCCTCCCTTCCCCAACCTCTCAACCATACCGTTAGAAGCATCTAATACACCAATATGTCTCCCCCCCCCCCCCTCCCTTCCCAACCCCTCACCCTGACCGTTAGAAGCATCTAATACACCGATATGTCTCACCCCCCCCCCTCATTCCCAACCCCCTCCTTCCCCTCAAAAAGCATCTAATGCACCAGTATGTTCCCACTCCCACCTTCCTCTCCTTCCCCAACCCCTCAACCGTACCCTCAGAAGCATCTAATACCCAAGTATGTCTCACCCCATCCCACCCCCCCCTCCATTCCCCAACCCCTCACCCCCTCCTTCTTATTCTCAGAAAGCATCTAATACCCGAGTATGTCTCACCCACTTCCCCCC
>NW_020870016.1:902802-927802 GCF_003789085.1 Penaeus vannamei
TAATGCAGCGTGAGTTCAGAGAAAAAGGAGCATTATAGGACTCATCAGAGGATAGGGTGAAGGTAATAGGGGTGCGTTCCTTGATGGTTTTAATGAAGAAAGTGTGGGGAAAGGTGAGAGCCACTACTGACCTGGCTGAAATAGTTGCCCAGTTCATTAGCTACTTCTACAGGCTCAGAGATGAGAATATCTCGAATATGGAGGACGGGTGCAGGATGGGGGGGATGTTTGCCTGATAGTTTATGGATCCGTCGCCAAACAGCTGAAATAGATGTAGAAGATGTAATTGAGGAAACATAATTTTGCCAGCTATTGTTTTGCTGTTTTTAATTGTACGGCGAAGATGGGCAGATGCTCTTTTAAAGGAAATAAGGGCTGATAGCTGGTGAGGGGTGCCTCGTTTGTAGCGAAAGCTGTTCCAGGCTGCTCGTTTTAAGCGGAGCGCTTTGGTGCAATCAGAACACCATGGAACACATTTAGAAGTATAGGGTCTTGAAGTTCGAGGAATGGCTGTATAGGCAGCTCTTAGATCGTGGTTGTAAAACAATGTAGCATATCTGAAATGGACGGTAAGGGGGGTGGAGGGATAGGTATAGTAGAGAGTGAAGTGAAAGTATGCCAGTCAGCTCTATCAAAGCACCAGCGTGGAGGATTAGGAAGTGGTACATATGAAGTAGGAGAAAGGAGTATTGGGAAGTGGTCACTATAGGGGAAGTGGTCTAGAACTGACCAATGGAAATCTAGATGTAAAGTAGGAGAGCATAGAGAGAGGTCAAGGCATGAAAAGGATTGTGTGCGCATGTCAAAGTGTGTGGGGCGATCTGAATTAAGAATAATTAGGTTATTTGTGAAGAGGGAGCGTTATAGAGATCGGCCTCGGGAGTTAGTGGTAGAGTCACCCCACAGAGCGTGGCGGCAGTTGAAATCACCAACTATGAGGAAAGGTGGTTGGAGTTGGGAAATTTGAGTCTCAAAGGCAGTAAAGTCAATGGGATGGGATGGGGAGAAGTAGACTGAAATCACTGTGATCCAGCGGCGAAGAAAGATGTGAATAGCTGTGCACGGGACAGAAGTTTGTATGGGAGGTATGACATAAGGTGTTTTATGATGGATAAGTATAGACGAGACATAAAGGGAGTGTGGGGAAGAGATAAAATGGTAATTAGGAATTGGAATAGGAGGGTGTGTGAGGAAAGTCTCTTGGAGGCAGATAATAGATGGATTATAAGAAGCAAGGATATGACGTAGGTCTGATCTATGAGAGCGGAAACCGCGAATATTCCAATGTAGGAGAGCTATATCCTAGTTGATTTATGAATGATAACACATTTACGTGTTGGGGAATTTGAAGGGGAAGGAGCTAGGGGGTGTAAAGGAGGGATATTAGGAGGTAGGGAGTCTGGAGAAGGGCATTGTTGTGACATGAGTGATTCTCGTGTGTATCCGGGAGGGAGTGCAAAGGATAGAGGGGATGGAGGGAGGGAGAATGTGCCTATAGTTGGGGTTGAAGGGGGTGGGTTGTGTTGGGAGGGAGTAGATGTGTGGGGAGTATTAGTGTTAGGAGGATGAATATCAGAAGGATGGATAGTTGGAGTTGAAGGGGATGTGTTGTCTTGGGAGGGATTAGGAGGAAAGGGTGTAGGGGTGCTGTGAGTAAGAGGGGGATGCATATCAGGAGGATGGATATCAGTGGTGGTTGGGATTGAGGGGGTTAGGTTGTGTTGGGAGGGAGTAGGAGGAAGGGGTGTAGGGGGAATATTAGTAGGAGGGGTATGAATATCGGCAACCACTTCAAGTGTGGAAGGAGCATGAGTTATGGGATTTTGTGTCTCAAGCATATAGCTTTGAATGTCATCCATTGTTTCTGCAGTGGAGTTTGTTGGAGAGTTTTGTGAGAAGGTAATTGTTTCTGCAATGGAATTGGTTGGAGAGTTTTGTGGAATAAAGGTTTTCTTATGAGGGGGAGAAGAGGAGACTGGTGTCTCAGGAACAAAGGTATAGGTAGGAGGAGGTGATTGTGCTGTAGGGGAAGAAGGGTTAGAACGTTTAGTCTGTCTACTGCGGGTAGTGCGGGGAGGAAGAGGGGTTGGTGTTGGGGCTGTAGTTGAGATAGGAGCTGTGGTTGAGATTGGGGTGTCTGGGTTTAGAGTGGCAAAGGAATTGGTCTGAGGGATGTAGAATGTAGAAGTGGAAATGGGGACATTTTTGGGTGGAGGGGGAAGGGCTGAGCGAACGATGTTGCTAGAATATGGAGTATGAGAGAAACCTTGTCGACGTGCTTCCTGTCTGGCTTCACGTAAAGTGAGACCATTTTTGTATCTGAGAGTTGCTACCTCAGATTCAAATTTGTAAGTGGGACAGCCTCTATAAAATACATTATGGGGGCCGCCGCAGTTAGCACATGTTCGTATTTGTGCTGAGCAGTTTGATCGATTATGACCAGGTTGGGCACATATGGGGCATCGGTCTGTGGAACGGCAATGTTTGGCAGGATGTCCAAAGCGCCAACAGTTTTGACATTGACGGGGAGGGGGTTGGTATGGTCGAACAGGGAGGGATTGTCCACCAATGTAGATACGTAAGGGAAGGTCATGTGTACGGAAGGTAATTTTGGCAATATTGGTCGGATTCTTTCGTTGACCTTTAGGAGGAATGGTGTAGCAATGTACTGATTTCACATCTTGGTCTTTGAGGCATCCTAATAAGTCTTCTCCACAGTCTGACCAATCTTTGGTATCGACTGGGCAGTTTGCTGGGGAGAGAGAGACAGTTCCGGTACAGGTATTAAGGGTTGGATGAGGTTCTGCAGGAATGGGGTTGCCAGAATGATCAGTTAAATTTGACAGTGCTATAGATTCAGTTTCTGATCTGACTGTTACCAGACGGGAGCGATCGCGTCTGGTATAGAAAGGGACTCTGCCTACTTGTTTTTGGAGGCATTGTTGAAAGAGAAGAGTGTTACCTGAGTAAGGAGCTGTAGCAGGGATCACGAAAAATCGGTCCCATTTAGCTGGGCTAAACAGAGTATTTAAGATATCTGTAGGGTTGGTGGTGGTGGATGGTCGGGGACGTGTGGAAGAGGGAGTATTACGGAATGATGGAGAATAAGGCTGCAAGGTAGTAATAAGGGAGGATTGGTTGCTTGATGAAGGTTGCAGGGGTGGAGTTGAATTTGAGGAAGTTGGGTGGGTAGGAATGTCTTCTGGAGATTGATTCTCTGCTTGGGTGGGTAATGCACTAGTAGGCATTGAGGAGTGGGTAGTAGTTTCAGTGTTCGGAGCCGTGGTCAAAGGAGACCCTGGGTTGGGGCTATTTGATAAAGGGGCTAGCCTCATAGCCTCTAATAAAGGGATTACATTTTCATTACTGGTCATGGGGAACCTGGATTATGTAAATAGGCCTAATCGGTCCACCTCCTTTCGCTACTAAAGGTAAGGGCTAGATTAGTCAGGAATACCGTGCCCATAGTTCCCGCAGCCGTTCAGGACTGGCACTAGGTCAGCCTTTCATCCTCTCAGCACGGCTCTCACACCTTAGGAAGTAGATAGCAGAAGGGGATGGAGAAGAGACGGAAACAAAAGCTGGAGAGGAAAAAGACCATGCAAAATTAGTTGAGTCGAGGGCTGAGGCCCTAGGCAGGGGAGATCCCTGTATTGGGTCTCAGTCTTCGTCTCCTAAGCCCCCCCCGACAACAACGGGCAAGGGTTTGGGGGGGTAATAAAAAATAAATACAATCAAAAACTGTTTCAGATAAAGATAAAGGAACATCTCTACCTTGTCATTTCAACTTATCTATAAGATTCTATTAAAATACTCCGTTCTCTTTATTTACAATGTGTGTAAACACATGTTTCTGACACTGACCCCTAATCTGTATTATTAACCAACAAAGACTTTAGCAATGTTCATGTTGAGTGTTTATCAAATATAAAATTATACATCTTATACATAATGCCAAATTTGCATAATGGTGATAAAATTTGTTATGTTAGTTCCGTTTTACATGATCAAAACTCCTCTTCAGCTGGTGTCTGGTAGGAGGATTCTGGCCAGGATTGCATGCATTAAACGCCATTGCAACCGACTGCCATGCTGCTTTCTTCCTGTCTGTAGAACCTGTGGACTTGTCATTTATCACAGCCTCCTCCTCGCGCACAAGCTTCATAAAGGTCACCAGTTTACCTGAGCGAGAGGCAGGGCACGCTCCTTTGGCTCCATAGCAGCAACTGAAGTTTGTTTACTCCATTGCGACTTACCAACTGATCATCAGAATTCTATTTCATATAATTACCGATTTGATTAAAATGTATTACTATAAATTAATGTTGGTGTTTTATCAAGTACATTCAACAATTTCATTATATGTAAACCTACTTAAATCCCTCGTAACGGCGTAATTACAAACTACATGTAAAGTAATTTGCATAGGTTGGTAATTGTCATTCTAACATATCGCGGTCACATTTGAAAGAGGACTAGGGATACCTCATGGTCACTGTCCGTAGTATCTTGCGATGGTTGCATCAATACGATGACCATGACAATGGCGAAGGACTAGGGATATGGCTGTAAATCCTGTCTGGTCTTCATCTAGCTTTTTGTTTTTCTCTAACCATCAATTTATTCAGTTTGTTACAATATTTTCATATATCTTTCCTATACTTGAAATCCTACTTATAAATCTGTATGAGTTTACATTTGCTGGATTTTTCCCAGGTTTTATTATTGAGTTTACTAGTACATTTTTTAGATTGTTTGGATATTCTCCTTTTAACCACTGATTGTTAATTTCTTTTAGTATTAGTTTTAAAGTGTTATCAGGTGCTTTTTTTTTTTTTTTTATAAAATTCGTGTTACTTTATCTGGCCCATAAGCCTTTCTGTTCTTGGTTTTATTTATTGTTCTGTTTAATTCTACCATAGTTATTTCTTTGTTTAACTCTTTGGTATCAGGAAAATTTAATAACTATCTAGCTCTACTTTCGCCATTATTACTTTAGGCTCTTTACTGATAATCTTTTTGTATTCTTCCTTGAATAAATTGTTTTTCATTTGTATTTGATATGGGGAGGTTGTTATGTATTATGGGGTAACTTTGGGTGGTTGTTTTTCCTGCTAGTTTCTTTTTATAATTCCAAACTTTTTTTGGAGGTGATAAATCCAATCCACAACAGAATTTTTCCCAGGCCTTCCTTTTTCCAGTTTCAATTATTTGTCTGCTTTGCGCTAGGAGTTTTTTTTATATTCTATTTTGTTTTCTTTGTTGGGTTTTCTCCTCCATTTATTAAAATTTTTGTTTCTATTCTTTATAATTTTGTAACAAGTTTCATTCCACCATGGTTTATTGGGTTTTAGTTTGTTTTCCTTATTGTCAAAATTGAAATATTTTTTTCCCATTTCTTTTAGCATGTTTGCTATTTCCAAAAGAGATTTTAAATCTATAATTATTTTCTTTTTCAGTTCAGTTTGATATTCATATATTCCCGCCTTCTTTTGTGAAGTGCCATTTCTTTTCTTTTTTGTGTATTAAATCTTTATTATTATTGAATTTTATAATCATTGGTAGGTGATCACTGTATAGATATACACCTGTATTTATCTCTAAGTGACTTAGATTAGGAGATGCTATTATCAAGTCTATTGTCGAGTTTTTCCCAGTTTTTGAATCTATTCTTATTGTTTGACCTGGTGGAGTTAATAGTATTTCTGCTTTTGAATTTAGAAAGTCAAATACACTTCTTCTTATTTTGGTAGTTAGTTTTGAGTTTGATTTGGTTTCCCAAAGTGGGTGGTGTGCGTTTAAGTCTCCTATAATTAATTTTGGCTCTTCCATTTGGTATGAATAATATTCTATGCCTTCTTTTGAGATGTTATTGCATGGATTGTACATTAATAATATATTTAGCCACTTGCTATTGTATGGGATCTTTATTCCCTGGACTTCAAGATTTTGGTTTTGATTCTTAAATTTGCATTTTTAAACTATGTTATTCTTTATAAGAAAAGCTAACCCTCCACCTAACTGCTTTTCCCTATCCTTTCTTATTGTATCAACATTCTGAATTTTGAGTTTGTCTTTTCCTTTCAGCCATGTTTCGCATAATGCTATTATGTCTGGGTTTTCTTTGTATACTAAAAATTTTAATTCTATTTCTTTGTTTAATATTTGTCTTGGATTCCATAAAATTATTTCATCCATTTATATATTCTAACAACTCTTTGATGAGTGGTCCTATGTTTATAAATGTTCCTGTAATTATTGTTATTATTGTTTTTTCTCCTTTTATGTTGTTCATTATATTCGTTATAATTTTGTATATGATTTTTGCAAAAGTCCACAAAAATTCATTTTCTTTGTTATCAATGTCTGTTTTTTGTGTCCTTGTTTTTTGTATAGGTTTTGGAAGTGTCCATGTTATTGGAGACTGTTCTATATTTTTGTTTTCGGTGTTATTTCTGTCCAAACTTTGTATCTTATTTGGAGTGTGTTTGTTTTCTTCTGTCGTGATTAATGTTACTTTGCTTTGTTTTTGTCTTTCTTGTTTTGTTGGGGTTCTCTGACCTAGTGTTAAGCTTTGTTCTTGATTTAAGGTTTGTGTGTGTGTTAGTTTAGTTTTGAGTGCTCATTTGTGGTTTATTTGTAGTATTTGTGTCTTGTGGGCTTCTTCCTATTTGTATGTTGTTTTTTCTTGTTTCTGAAACTGTTTCATCTTTTTGTTGAATTAATTACTTGTTTGTTATTGGCTTCAGCTGTTGTAGCTGTTTTTTAACTTCTAGGTTGTTTGGTGTTGTGTTGTTTTTGTTTATTTCCTGATCTATTTCATGTTTTACATGTTATATCTGTTGGGGCATGGTTTTCCTTGCAGTAAAAAAAGTAAGGGTTATTATTGC
This sequence comes from Penaeus vannamei, assembly GCF_003789085.1. Lineage (NCBI taxonomy): Eukaryota > Metazoa > Arthropoda > Malacostraca > Decapoda > Penaeidae > Penaeus > Penaeus vannamei. Next base: position 909,693 of record NW_020870016.1, read on the forward strand.
GGTCTTTAAATGTATGGTTGAAACACTGCATTTACTACATCTTTGTTTGTTTTTACATGTCATTATTCCATAACCATACCTTTGACATTTGTAACACTTGGGAGTTGGGAATGTATACTGATGTACTAAATAAAAGATGTGCCCTGTAACTACCCTTTCTGGCAATCTTCCTTGAAAAGTTATTCTAATTGATTTTGTTGGTACCCATTTTTCAGTACTATTTATTTCTTTATTTTTCTTTATTATTCTTATTACCTCTGTACTGTTAGAGTTTTGGCCCCCTATGGATCAATTTTTTTCTTTAATGGTTTGAATGTCCATATTGTTCCGTAGGAACAGCCTAAGTTATTCCTTGAAGCTGACTGTCTGCAATTAACTTTCCAATTGCCAAGAAAGTGTATTTCGTGCAGAGGTTTTATTTTTTGTAAATCATACACTTCAAAACGGGTTGCTTTTCCTGTACCCAGGACTCTCGGAGTGTGTTTTCTTTTATGTACTTTTAAAATTCAGATTTGTTTATTGTATCTGTTATCTTAAAATTCAGATTTGGGTGGTTAATTCTTTTATGATTCGTTTTGCTTGGTTACTTGCGTTTCGTTGTTCTCAGCTGTTGTCGTTGTTCTCAGCTGTTGTCGGTGTTTGTTGTTGTTCTGTGTTGTAGATGTCTCTTCTTGATTTGGCGTGAAGTTTGAAGGTTTTGTTTCGTATCGCGGGAGTTTTGAAAGTGTTGTTTTTTCTTTTGCTTTTGTTTAATGTTTCCATTTCTATTTCAGAATTTATACCAGGGTCTTCTCCTGGGTCAATTTAGATATTTTCCATTTTAAATCTCACCAAGTTTTGTAAATCTGGGAGTCACTGTTTCCCTCTACGGTGTCTGGCGACAAGTCCACCTGTTTCGATTTGGATCAGCTGTTTCTTGTCAACAAAACTGAAAGACAACGAACGCATTTTTTACACCAAAGTTTATTTATAAATGAGTATAGGGTTTGATTAAAACTATAAGACTACAAAAAATAGAAATCTCGACAGACAGTTACTTGTAAACTCCACGGTGTTTCAATAACATGACCAGGGATGACCGCTTTTCCGGAGCAGCATTTCTGCCGTCTCTAAAAATCAGATGATAAAGAAAACGGATATAAACAATAAAATTGGACCATAAACTATCATAAACGGATGAATATTAGATTACAATTATAGTGCATAAGATCAGTCTGGTGATTATAAGATTCCCTAGGTTACTTTCTTGTTTATTGAATTGCATAAAACAATATACAAAAATACATTATCAAGCTAATATTTTATTCAACAATAGAAAATGCACCTGCATCTCTTTATAGAATATACTACATATGGTACTTGAGAAAATGCGACACCGAACCTGTAAATTTGATTTATCTAAAAAGTATACGACTATTTATAGTGAGCTTTACATACCTTGGTAGTGTAGTTCATAACTCTGGGCTGTCAGACCAGGAAGTCAGCAGACGGATTGACCTGGCAGCAGGGGTCATGAACTCTCTCGACAAGAGTATTTGGAGATGCCGGTACCTGTGCAGAAGGACCAAGCTACATGTCTTCAAGGCCTTGATAATGCCAGTTTTGCTATACGGTAGTGAAACCTGGACATTATTCTGTGCCTTGGAGTCACTTCTTGATGCCATCTGTAATAGGTCCTTGCGTCGGATCATGGGGTATAGTTGGCGGGACCACGTGTCCAACCAACGGTTGCACCGTGAGACTGGCGCAGGACCTGTTACCTGCTTAATCCGGGATCGCCAACTCAAACTATACGGCCACCTGGCTCGCTTCCCCCAGGATGATCCTGCCCACCAGGTTGTCTCTGTACGAGACAGTCCTGGGTGGAGGAGGCCTGTGGGACGACCTAGGAGGTCGTGGCTTGGGAAGATTGATCAAACCTGCCGTGAGGAGCTCGAGATGGGCCGAGTCCCTGCCTGGCGGCTTGCCATGAGGGACCCCAAAAGGTGGAAGCGAAGGGTGGATGCGGCTACGCGCCCCCGTCGGCGTTAGCCCCCATATGATGATGGTTCATAGTGAGTGTGTTGTAGGGCTGAAGGTTTAAAGTCATTATATGGGACTGTGGCAGTCAGTCCCACATTCCTCATTGAGTTGTAGATAATTTTCAAATATTTTTGAGTTATTTCGTTCATCTTCTTTAACAGAAAAAATATCAAAACGTGAGATTATGACGATTTGCATTGTCTTTTCAAAAATATAGAATGCAATCATGGGTACTGAAGAAAAAACACCTAAAGGGTACAGCAAACAATTTGGACGACACTACTCAAATATGGGAAAATGTACAAAATACTATACCTATACAGGAATTTATTACAACTAGAAGAATCTACAGGCCAAAACAGAGAGAATTTGATGCTATACACGGGGTGGAATGGTGAATTATGAGGATATAAAGATAAAGAGAAAATTGTATATTGTGGATAGGAGTAATAACGAAATTAAATAGAATAGCAAGGAAGAAGTAAAGACAACGAATATATAAAGTGCAGTAGCAGGTGGTCCAAATTACATACCCATGAAGGTAAAGGTGTTTGAGAGACACGGCAATTTGTAACCAGATTGCTAACAAAGTGTTAGAAAGTAAGAGGATACTGTAGGCATGTAAAAGAGAATGATATCGATTTTTCAAGGATAAGTTAAGGGATGTGTGAATGACCCGGGTGATACAGACTACAAGTAAGATAAACTGTGTACGTAAATGAGAGTGAGTGGTGGAACAGCCCAGCTGCAAGGAATATGGGTTGAGAGGTGAGATGAATTTGAATACGAAGGATCCACTCTTTAGTGCATAGGTTCCCAGCCTGTGGGGCATGACCCCCAGGAGGGCCGCGGGGTACATTTTGGAGGACCATGGAGCAATATGAAATTTATAACGTCGAATTAAACTGAATTTTATCTCACCTACAGTACCTTCATATAATTATCTCTCATATATCAGTAAATTGGAATCTTTCTATAAAGTGTTCTTACCCTATAGCTATTGATACCATCACTGTATTCACAACTAGTAAATATTTGATTCTGAGAAGATGGCAATCACTGAACGGGGCCATGGAAATTATTATATATTGGCCGGGGGCCACAGAATGAAAAAGGAACCCCTGACTGAATATTAGAGAAAACCGGTAGGACGGTTTTGGAAACAAAGCGAGATTACGAAGGTTTGAATATATTGAGAAAAGGACAAGAATGAGGTGGCAATTCGGGAGGAGAAAATGAAGGTCAAATGGGAGGCTTATGTATGTGATCAGGGTAGACATGCCGAGGGTGTAGAGTACAGGGCGAGATCGAGATGGCTGATCCGATCTGGAAAATATATACACGAGTTGCTGAAAGAAAGCAAATAAAAGAACGTTGATTTACATTAATTTATCATACAGGTCGTATGTTTAACAGTTAATAACCTCGTAAATCATTTAGATTATAATCTTGCTGAAAACATAATAATGTAACTCGGTGGTGGCATTGTTGATGCTACCTTATTGACCATCCCTTTATGTGCACGCCTTCTATGGATTGCCCAAGAGACCACCAATCGTAACTCAGGAGGAAATAATTGACCTAATTTTACGATTACTAACAATGAATAACCTCAAAGTATTCTGAGAATATGCATTTTGAAGACACAATCACTAATCTCGTGTACAAGCAAAATAATAAATAATCTGAAAAATTGTCGCTGCCTTAAGTCATCCCTTTATTGTCAAACGTTTTCTATGGATTGCCCGAGACTCCACCAATCGCATCCCTGGAAAAGTTGCTGATTAGTAAATACGAAAACGCGTCGCTGAGATCAGCAGATCTGTCATACTAGGCGAAAGCTCGACGCTGATACATATTTGAAGCTTGTAATTGTCTTTTTACTCGTGCATTTTGTTTTTAGTTATTTGTCACGTCTCAAGAGGAACTGGGTGTAGCAGCGGTGTCAGACATCTGTAAGGACAACAAACAGATTGACAACGATAACAGTATTTTGATACATAGTATGTATTATTTTCGTTTTGTTACTTGTACTTAGTAGTACAGATGTGATAGTAATTTTTGTCGGTGTTTGTGTACCGGTTTGTTACAAGTTGTTTATTATCGAAATTGAAATACCAATTCTTCATTGGAAACAGCGGGGTAATTTTCGGTATGCACCTAACAGGAATGGAAATGTTGATGGGTATACAGGGATGGAAATGTTGGAGATACTAGTATTTTGTTTCTATTCTTTATTATGGGTAAATTGGCAGATGGCATAGGCATTTCAAATAATGTTCCCAGTAATTATTTGTTATTACTGACAGTGGCTATTAGTAACAACCTTATATATGTAGGGAATTATCATACCGATTTGCCAACATTTTTCATTTTGAATAATGCCTTCAGATTTGTTTACTAAGTGATTATTTTGGTAAATTTTTACATGCTGTCTGCACTAAGTTAAGGAAAATATAAGGGCACTCAAAAACTTCATTCATTGATTTATGAAGAAATTATAATTTTTTCTGATGGTTCTACCAAAAGGATTGTGGTGATTTTGGTATTGTTGGATTCCTCTCACTCTCTAGTGTCCAGTTATAAAGAAATTATTGTGTGGAATGGAAGCCCCCAAACCCCCACATTATTGGCCCTGATAGCAGGGGAGGGCATGAAAAGTGTAATGGAAATAGTGGGGTAATATGGGTAGTTCTTTACAGTATGGACACATGCCATCAATCTAAGTTACCATGATTGGGTAGCCTGAGAGGAGGGTTGATGGGGGGCTTTGCACCCCAACACCCCCCAGGAAACATTGTCTTCACCTCAATGTGTACAGCAAGATAGAGCTGAAATGCAGGAGCACTGAGTGGACTTAGGCTGAGAGTGGTGCTTTTTCCTTTTATATGTTCCATTGCTGTTCGTGTCTTCAGATTATTTTTTGTACCAATAACTGCAATGTTTTGTCCTTTACAAGACTTTCATATTCAAATTGCCCCAACATAGTGCATCCACACCATAAAGATTAACTATAAAATGTGAATAATGTACACAATCAGTCTATATTGGCTAAAAGCACCCTGCAACGCCCCCATCCCATGCCCAGAAAAATGATTCATAGCAGGAGAGAGTGTACGACTGCCATGCAGGAGCGGTGGTGCCAAGCTTGCCTGATGCTCTCTCTCCTGTTGTGAATACGTGGAGAATTCTTTGAATATCAGCACCATCACACTGGCATTAATTTTATATTAGGAAATTGATTTCCGTTCTTTCTTTAAAAAAAATACACCATGAAACATGAAAGTGTGGTGAGAACAGGAAATAAATCCTTGTACTATGCATGGTGTTACTCAAACGAGAGGCATATGTGGTCTGGTACCGCGGGCTTTTGCAGTTGAAACACTATTTGATGAGGGTTGTGTGCAGATTCCCATGCTAAGGAAATGCTGTGATTGAGTGGGGGTCTGAGGACAAAGCCTGTGTTAGGAAGGTGTTTGCTTCACTGACAATCTTAGATATAGGTGATCATATCACTGACTTGCCAAGAGTGCCTCCAAGGCTCTTGGCTGGAGCAATAGGGACCTAACTTCAGATGGATACATTCACATAGAACATTCTTATAATAGACTCTTTACTATCATCAGAAACTGAAATAGTATGTAAGTTCTGTGTGCATAACTTTGACAAAAGTACTAATGATATGTGGATTTAATACAGGTAATCTTCAGTTTACCATAGAGTTCCATTCATGAATTCATACTGTAAAGTGAAATAGCATAAACCTAGAAAATTATTCCTTTAAGAATTACCCAAGAAAGATAAGAGATGTTCTCCAACCTCTTGCCCAGACTTCATGACTTAAAATATACAAAAATAATTGAATTTGGTGAAATAAGAACTCTGTAAAAAGAGAAGTATAAATTATTATATATAACAATACTGAGCTCACTTTAGATCAATTTAGATCCCCAAATCTGTTGCTCTCTGCTGTTGTGTAGACAGACCTAATGTAGGAGATTTACCCTACCTTAGGCCTCAGCCCTTGCCTCAACTAATTTTGTATGGTCTTTTGTTCTCCCCCTTTCCTTTTCTTTCTCTTCTTCATCCCCTTCTGTCCACTTCCAAAGGTGTGAGAGTTATGCTGAAAAGATGAAAGGCTGGCTGTGTTTCAGTTATGGCAATGGATTTGCACCTGCCATAGACCGGTGTCAATCATCTCTTTAAGGAGCTTTTGTGTGTGGGTGTGATTGCCCACAGGTATGGCTGGTGTGCTGGAGATTGATGGGGAGAGCCGGGCGGCTCACCTGTCGGCAAAGGCCTGGGTAGGCCTGGTTGCTGTTTGCTGTGTCTTGCTCAGGTGGAGGATCGTGAGTGCTGAACTCGGCCCGGGCACCGGAGCTTAAGTGGGTCTGAGCTGTGCCAGCCACCCGGGAACGAGGGGAGCCTGCGGTCCAATAGGCGAGCCGTGAGGTCTCCATGGTCAACCAGTCAGGTCTCGGTATGCGTCTTCGAGAAGCTGCTGATGGTGAAGGTGAGAGGACAGGCTGTGGACCTGGACCTAACCTGGGGGAAGTATGCCGCGCTGCAGGTTGCGGGGGTCGGCTACAGGTGCTCCCCCTCCAGTAAGGGAGCTAAGTGAGTGAACGATAACCGTGATACTCCAGAAGGCTGGGTATTTGTGTCACTCCGGAAAGTCACCAGTATGGCGGTGGATTTGCATCCGTCATAGACTAGTGTCAATCATCTCTTTAAGGAGCTTTTGTGTATGGGTGTGAGTGCCCACAGGTATGGCTGGTGTGCTGGAGAGCTTAAGTGGGTCTGAGTTGTGCTAGCCACCCGGGAACGAAGGGAGCCTGCGGTCCAATAGGCGAGCCATGAGGTGTCCGTGGTCAACCAATCAGGTCTCTGTATGCGTCTTTGAGAAGCTGCTGATGGTGAGGTTGAGAGGACAGGCTGTGGGCCTGGACCCAACCTGGGGGAAGTATACCGAGCTGCAGGTTGCGGGGGTCGGCTACACAGTCATGATGACGTTTTTCTCTCTTCTTATTCCAAAATTGTCCTTTGCTCTGCTCCTTTCCCATCTTCTCCGGATGTCTCTGCATCTCCCCCATTATTTCTTCCCTACCTCTACTCACCCTCTCCCCCAGGCAAATTCCTTTTCCATTCTAAGTCCAGATAGTCCAATCTCTACCACTTCTCCAATGCCCACCTCACATCCTCACTTTACCTGTTGCACCAAACTAAACTTTCCAGTCCATCTTTGCCTACCACATTCTCTCCTACACCCTCTTCTTCCTCTGCTCCTCAAACATCTGTCCATTCTTTTCACAAGAGAACCTTTGTTTCTCAGACGTCCTTACCCAATTCCCCTCCAGAAACTCATGAAGTCTTCTAAATATTCATATACATGACCCAAGAGAATGTTCCAATCCCTCATCCACTCTCCAATCCCTCTATTCCTATTCCCTGTATATTCAAAATATTTCCTAATATCCATCCTCCTCCCTTTCAAGTTCCCCTAATTTTCTTCCTCCCACTCTTTCCCAACACTCTCCATCCTTTTCTTTGTTCCCCATTATCCTTATCTTTCCCACCTGAATGCTTACATGAATCCCTGCTAATGCAACAGTGTGCTCCAGAATCCTCCCTTCCTGATATTCTTCTAGATACTTCACCACCTTCCCCAGTCCCCTTATCTCATTCCCCAGATTCTTCTCCTGCTACTTCTCTAACAGCCATCTCTACCTGTATTGATTGTTTCATAATACCTTTTTTACCAGTTTTCCTTAAACAATGTTCCTATAGTTTCCCCAGCCACAGATACACTCGGTTTCATCCAGTTGACTCATGCCCTTAGCACTTTCCTTTACTAATCTTTGATTTACTTCATTTGCAACCCCTCTTTACCTTTTTTACTATCATGCTATTCTATAATGCTGTATAACCTTTGACATATAACACATTTCATCCTATTCGTTAACTCATTTTTACCCTTTACCACAGTACTTTACGATAGTGCTATATGACCTTTGTTGTCTAGCCCATTTATTTGTTTCAACCATTACCCATTATGACTGAGAAAAACTGAGTGAGAAACCAAGCTGGATATATACATATGCATATATAAATTTCAGTAATTCTTAAAGTCCCCAACAACACATCAGTATGTGCTAAGGCGTGTACAGTATCAGCTGCTTAAGAGAAAAATTAGAAGGTCTTTGCTTTTGGCAATCATCAGCAGATGCTTAGGTACTGATGCTAAAAAGAGGCTTTAAGTGTTCTTTTGAGGGTCTGACTTTCCTCAGTGACAGCAGTAAGGGCCAACAAGTTCACAAATGTTTAGAGCAGACTTTACTCTGCATGACTTTAAAGTTTCATTCCAATGTGAGGGTTAATCTATCAAGACATGATAGGTCATCATCCTGTCTTGAATAGGTGAAAAGAGGAGACTGCTCAATATTTTAAGGGAAATCCAATTTATTAGATTATTATTTCATAAAAGAATTATCTTCATTCTCTTTAACTCAATGGCTACATAATGCAATGTCCACTGTTGTAATTTTTGTTTATAATTGTGTTCACACATTTATCTTTTTCTTTGCTTTTTGGAAAGATTTTAGAAATTGTGACTGGAATTTGATATAATATAAATACTAATAACGATAATATTTACTGATATTAACCCAATGCTACTGGGAAGGTGTTGCATTCACTTTAGTATTGTTTGCTAAAATGTTTCTGCGCATAGATAGGAGTCAATTAGTAGACCTTGTGACCTCACCTTTTCTTGAAATACTCTCCCAAAACTAGCTTGTTGTCATTGTGGGAGGGATTAGGAGACGAGGACTCAGACCCAATGTAGAGGATAACCATACCTGGGGCCTTAGCCCTTGCCTTAACTAATTTTGCTTGGACCTTTCTTCTCTTCTTTCCTCTTCCGTATCTTCCTTATTCCTTTCTTCTATTCCATTCCTAAGGTGTGAGAGCTGTGCTGAAAGGATGAAAGGCTGGCTTTGTGTCAGTTATGAACGGCCTCTGGGAGCCATGGGTACGGTATTCCTTTGGTTAATTACCTAGCCCTTACCCCTTATGGGGACTCTGAGGGGTAGACCATTTCTTTTCCCCAGTTTGTTTAGGCTCAACATGGCCAGTATTGAAGATTCTTTACCCTTAGTAGAGGCATTAAGGCTTGCCCCTTCATCAAATAGCCTATCTGAATTTGATTTTGATGGTTTTCCAACCCCTGCCCCTCCTTTGACCACAGCTCTGACCACTGATGCTGATACCCCTTCTTCGACGCTTATGAACAACTCTAACCATTCTGAAACACCCACCCAGGTTATTACTCAACCCCTAGAAAACACCTGTTCCTCATCCTCAACATTCTCCTCTTCTACTGCACAACCCTCTTCAATGTCAACCCCCTCTTTCCTTATTACTACTCATCATCCTTATTTTCCTCCCCCCTGCAGAACTACTCTACTCCACACCACCCCATCTTCCTCTCGCCCACGTCCTTTTACTGCCATTTACTACCTCTGCAATCCTTCTGAGTACTCTATTTGGCCCAGCCACGTGGGATCGATTCTTTGTGATTCCCTCACAGCCCCCTATTCTGAGAATACCCTTCTCTTTCAGCAGTGCCTCCAGAAACAAGTAGGCAAAGTTACCTTTTGCAGTCTCTATGATCATTAACGCCTTGTCATGGTTACATCTGAAGCCCAAGCTCGTGCACTATCTACCCTAACTGACCTTCCTGGCAAACCCATTCCTGCCGAACCTCACCCAACTCTTATTACTTGTACTGGAACTATTTCTATTCCCCCAAATGCTTGTCCCATGTATAACAAGGACTGGTCAGACTGTGAAAATTACCTACTTTCCTGCCTTGGTGAACATGATGCATTGGCAGTACAGTGTTACACTCTTCCTCCCAGAGGCTAACATAAATCCCATGTCAATATTACCAAAATGAACTTCCATAGACAAGACCTCCCCCATAAGGTTTATATTGGTGGATTGCCTTATCATGTCTGACAATATTGACCCCTTCCTCGTCAATGTCAGAAATGCTGGCGTTTTGGCCACCCAGCCAAACATCGTTGCTCCATAGCCCGCTGCCCTCCATGTGCCAAACCTGGTCATGACCGTTCAAATTGTCCTGTTTAGTCACATACATGTGCCAATTGTGGATAAGGTGTTTTCTAGGAGCTGCCCTGCTTATAAGTTTGAATGTGAGGTAGCAGTTCTCAGATTTAAACTCGGCCTCACTCTACGTAAGGCTAGACAGGAAGCATGACCACGAGGTTTTTCTCTCTCATCCTATTTCAAAACAGTCCTACGCTCTGCTCCACCACCATCTACACAAGATGTTTCTGCATCTCCCCAGGTATCTTTCCCCTGTACCCAAAACCTGCATCCTATGTCTATTCACCCTATCCACCAGTCAAATCCATTTTCCATCCTAAATCCAGATACTCCAGTCTCTACCACTTCCAAGATACCTACCCCTCCCCCTCACTTTAATTGTCATACCAGGCAACCTAAACGTTCCACTCCATGCTCTCTTACAATATTCTCTCCTACACCTTCCTCTTCATCTGTTCCTCAGATATCTATCTCCTCTTCTCCTCCTTATAAGGGAACCTTTGTTTCTCAGTCCTCTATACCTAATTCCCCTCCAGAAACCTTTGAAGACATCCAAAACTTCCTAAAGATGATCCAAGGGAACACTCCGCTCCCTCATCCACCCCCCAATCCCTCTGTTCTTACTCCTGCTACATTTAAAGTATTTGCAGATATTCATCCTCCTTCTTCCCAAGTTCCCTCCACCCCCTTTCCTCCTACACTCTCCCAACATACCCCACCCTCTCTACCACTTCCACTTGAATACTCACACTAATCCTCTCTATCATAATAGTGTCCTTCTCCAGACCCCTCCTCTCCAGACATTTTTACGGATGCTTCACCACCTTTCCCAGTCTCCCTTTCTCAACCCCTGGATTCTTCTCCTCTTACTTCTCCAACAGCCACCTCTGTTTTCCTTGATCAATGTCCCTACTCCTTCCCCAGTCACTATTATTTTTGTAATAAACATTATAATTACTATGTTGTTACTGACATCACTAACAGCAGTTTGAAATACTAGAAAATATAAAAAATCAAGAAAAAGGGTAGAGGTGAGACAGGTACTTCTTGTAACTTTCTCATTGATGACTTAGTACTTGTGGAGCCATGTATATATAGAACAATTACTAAATTAAACACACAGTGGTCATGGCGTGTATGCACATGCCCTCTCCGTTGGCATGTTGTTAATAGCATAAGAATAAAAAATGCTGGAAATTCAAGGAATGAGGAAATCAGGTACAGCCTGGTAATTGACTTGGTGACTGAGTACTTTTGGAGCCATTTATGTGCTCTAGTTCACTCTTAAATCCAAAAAGAAATACAGTGGGAAGTACTAGTTGATGGATTAAATAGCCAATCACATCTTAACTGTTAGTTCTTCCACCAGGGGTGGCATGTACAGACCTGCTATGCCCACTGTGAGCTTAGTTTATTGTTTTTACTTAAGTACTATGTCACCAATTAGACAATTGATAGTACTGCCTATCTCACTAGTTTACACTTTCCTTGATTTTTGGAAATGTTTTCTGGATCTTGTATTGCTGTTAGGATTGCCGATAACATTATAATGATTTTAATGTCTCTAATAAGAATAACAGCATCAATATTAATCACAATAGTAATAGACATTTTTGTCACAAATACTAGGAAAGGTAAAATCAGGTGAAGTCACAAGGTCTACCAGTTATTTCACCAAACACTACTACAGTGACTACTAGATTTTCCTGGCAACATAGGGTTAAGAAAATCATTGCCAGAAAACATTGCTAAGTCTGTTTGGCATAAGTCAGCAATCCCTGCATGTATCTTTATACTTCCTCTCCTAACAAAGGATTTCTGACCATGCAGGGCTTGCAGAAATCTTTAGTAATGTGTGAATGGGCAGGGATGCTTTTGGTTTGGATAACATACATAGTTGGCAAATCTTCATTATGATATTGTTCATCATTAAATTTTCATGTGAGTGTGCTTTAGTATGCTGGCCCAATAGTATTTAAAAATCAGTATATAAACACATATCTATCACCATCAGAAATATATGATTATATAATGTCTGTATTATAAAGGAATAAAGAATTGCTCCATGGAAAGAAAAATATGTATATTTCTTATTAACAGTATTAACAACTGAAGATTATTGATAGCTAAATTCATAGTTTCTAAGATATTGTAAAGACATGGTAAATATCCAAAAACCTAATTATTTATTATTATTATTATTATTATTATTATTATTATTATTATTATTATTATTATCATCATCATCATCATTGCTATTATTATTATTATTATTTTCAGGCTTTGAATAATGACAACAGAATTTGGAACTCCCATTAAATCAGGACCCAAAGACTTATAGATTGGTAAGTTGATAGATTAAAAAATATGATTTTTATATAAGCATTTTTAAGGGCATATATAAATGTGCTAAATATATATATATAATATATATATATATATATATATATATATATATATATATATATATATATATATATATATAATGTGCTAAAAACATGACAACATTAAGCCCTTGATTAGTTTTATGTTAGGGGATGTTTAGTCCTAGGTTGACAATTCCCAAAATCACTATTTTCAAGGTAAGTTAATATTTTTCTTTAAGAATAAAAACTATATAAGAAAACATGGATTGAACAGCCAAGCAGTAGATACACCTATCCTCCTACACATGCAATTGTATGGTTGTAAAGAAATGCATCAATAAAATATGGGTCATTCTGGAACATAAACATGATTTTGTTCAAATGTTATGGTCTTTCAAATGAATTAGATAGATTTAGGTCTGGAGGAGGATTCCAAAACTGTCTCATATATTTCAATAATTGTGGGGTTTTCTAACATAGTATCAACATGGTAGAGCAATTTTCCTTTCATAATACATGAAATTGATACACACACACACACGCACACATACATACATACATACATACATACATACATACATATACATACATACGTACATACATACATACACATACACATACATACATAACACACACACACACACACACACACACACACACACACACACACACACACACACACACACACACACACACACACACACACACACACACACACACACACATGCATAAAGCTAGTGCACATATCTACAAAGAATTTTATATTGTTAGAGTCCATTTTAATCATATTATGTAAGCTGGGAAGTTTGGTCGAAGATATATATATATATATATATATATATATATATATATATATATATATATATATATATAATATATATATATATATATATATATATATATATATATATATATATATATATATATTATATATTTTTTTTTTTTTTTTTTTTTTTTTTTTTTTTTTTTTTGACAGATTCTGCAACTTGAACATTTTGCATGTAATATAAAGTCCAGAAAATTGAACATTTATCAGCTTGAAGTCACCAGTAAGTTGCTATTTGGAATTTTAATTTTGCATTTTTCTCTTTCATTATCACATTGTGCAATATACTGATTTTCTGGATATATGTATTTAAAATTCAGTTTTTAGTAAGTAAGAGATATTCTTTTCTTTATTTTTCTTCAGAATCGAGAATAGAGAACGTGAACCTAAGAATGATTATCTTTCATTGTTTCCCTTTGTTTCACAGCTAGTGTTGTACAATTCCTGTGTGATGTCTTTAACTGCTATCATGGATGATTCGGGCATGGATACCAAAAAGCCTGGCAACGCCATCCACTTCATTACCATTAAAGAAGAGAATAGAAGTGATATCAGTGAGGACACCATTGGGTCTGAAAACACCGTCCAGACCATTGCCATTAAAGAAGAGAAAAAGGACGATATGTGTGAGGATACTATTGTGCCTGATGCTAGTGAAGAACTCATTGCCATAAAAGAAGAGAGAAAGGATGAAGTCAGTGAGGATACTATTGTGCCTGATGCTAGTGAAGAACTCATTGCCATAAAAGAAGAGAGAAAGGATGAAGTCAGTGAGGATACTATTGTGCCTGATGCTAGTGAAGAACTCACTACCATAAACGAAAGAAAAAAGGACGAAGTCAGTGAGGATATTATTGTACCTGATGCAAACAATCTCATTGCCATTAAAGAAGAGAAAAAGGATGATATTAGTGAGGAAAACTGTTTGGATATAAAGGAAGAAAGTTCTGATTATGTAGAAGGGATGAATGCTGTTTTTGTTAAGACTGAAGAGGATGTAGGTAATAGTGAGTGCTCAATATCTGAAAAAACAAAATTTAGCAATGAGGAAACAAGTGGAAGTGACTCAGATATTACAATTAGTGAAAGTGAAGATCCATTAAAAGTGGTTGATCAGGGGACACTTGCAAATGATAAAGAGGGAACATATGCAAGAGTAGATAGCAAGGGGAAACTTGTTTGTGAAATATGTGGCAAGAAATTCTCATATAAGAGTCAAATGTTAGATCACATAAAAATACATACAGATGAAAGGCCCCACAAATGTGAGGTTTGTAGCAAGGCCTTCTCAAAGAAACGGGGTCTAATTGTGCATATGAGAGCACATACAGAAGAAAAATCTTCTAGTTGTAAAGTCTGCAACAAGGATTTTTCCAGCAGACACATACTAATTGAGCACATGAGCTTGCACACAGAAGAGAAATCAAATACCTCTGAGGGCTATAGCAAGGAAATTTCTGAGGAAGATCATATTATTGGACGTGTGAATTTAATTTCTAAAGAGAAATCTTATAGTTGTAAGCTCTGTAGTAGGGCATTCACGCGGAGAAGTCATTTAGCAAAGCATGTAGTAGTGCATACAAAACACAAGCCTTATAAATGTGAAGTTTGTGAGAAATCATTCACTCAGCAGTGGAGTCTGGTATGTCACATGAGATTGCATACAAATGAGAAGCCTTACAAGTGTGAGATATGTAATAAAGCATTTTCTGTGAAACAGGCTCTTGTTGCACATATGAAAGTGCATACAAAAGAGACTCAACATAGATGTGAGATTTGTAGTAAGGATTTTACTTCAAGACAGGATCTAATGGAACATGTAAGATCGCATTCAGAGGAGAAACCATACACCTGTGAGATATGTAGTAAAGTATTATCTTCAAAATATGCTCTTGTTGTTCATATGAGAATACATACAAAAGAGAGGCCATATAAATGTGAGATTTGCAGTAAGGGTTTCACCATAAGAAGTAATTTAGTGGCCCATGTGAGAATTCATACAAAAGAGAAACCTTTTATGTGTGAGATATGTGGCAAAGCTTTCGCCAGAAAACGTACAATAAAGGATCATATGAGAGTCCATACACATGAGAAGCCTTATTGCTGTAAGGTATGTAGTAGGACATTCTCTGGGATCAGCAACCTAAACAAGCACATGAGAAGAGTACATACCTAAAAGATGCATTATGTTTTCGTGTGATGTTTGTATTTAGAAATTGTTGGAGGAATATTACTAGAATAGATAATTAGAAAATTACTTGCGTTTGAGTTAAAAGTGTAAACACAGCTCATTTTTATAATAAGTACTGCAAAAAATGTATTTATATGTCTTCCAGAAAAAGGATAGATAACAAGTTGCTTTAAAATGTAACATGACATAAATTTTAGAGGTTATACTGTATGATATATATTGTGTGCATCTAAGTACATTATTTTATTAGCAAGAGTTTTTTAAAAGAATAATGAAATGTTGTACAGAAGCAGTTGTATATAATTTACATGCCTGCTCTTTGAAATAGTATTTGCTAGCCAAAGCAAAAAGTTCATTCCTATGGAAGTATCTCAGAACATCTCACCAGGCAATGTAGAAACTGCCCTTCAGTGTACAACAGCCTCTTCAGTGTTCTCAGATGCTTCCCTTTGAAGCCATTATCACTTCCACAATTGTGTTTTGCTGTATTTATTTGCTCTAGTTTGCTCTCAATTTTCTCTGCATTAATCTATGGAACAGCCAGGACGCAAACAGTATCCTTCCATTTAGTATTTTATAGTACTATAAAGTACATAATTTCAGTGGAATGGGCAGTAGCACAATACTTTCATTTTTCGTGTAGTACACGCATGCTACTGGACTGAAAGGTGGTATGCCTAGCAGATGACATATATAATTTACTAACACAAATAATGGATGAAGAATGAAGAATGTTTAGGAATATTTTTCAGTGTGGTTTCTGCCATATGAACTTTTATGATGAAGGGAATGTTAGTTCCACATCTTGACTTGCATTGTATAACATTTTAAGCTAAGCATAGAATGCTGAATGTGAAGAAACACAAGGGCATGATTGTTTACTCACAAGCATAGCTGCTAGACTAATATTGGAATAGGCAAATTTGATTGATTATATTTCCCCAATATAATCAAGGCTTCCCATGACCAGTAATGAAGATGTAATACTGTTATTAGGGGCAATAAGGCTTGCCCCCTTATCAAACAGCCCCACCAATTCAAACTCTCCTGGCTCCCCGACCCCAGGCTCTCCTTTGACCATAAGTCTGAACACTACAACTACTACCCACTCCTCAATATCTACTCGTGCATTAAACCAATTAAACCAAGACTCAGTCTCCAGAAAACATTCCTACTCTCCCAACTTCCTCAACTTCATCACCTCTACCCCCACAACCTTCTTCATCAAACACCCCATCCTCCCTTAATACTACTCTACAACCTTATTCTCCATCTCTCTGTAATACTACCCCCCTCAACAATACTCTTTCTTCCACACATCCCCAATCATCTAACACCACCAACCTTACAAATATCTTCAAATACTCTAGCCCAGCTAAATGGGACTGATTTTTCATGATTCCTTCTACAGCTCTTTACTCAGGCAACACTTTCCGCTTTCAACATTGCCTCCAAAAACAAGTAGGCTGAGTCCCTTTCCGTACCTGATGCGATCGCTCCTGTCTCATAACAGTCACATCTGAAACTGAAGCTATAGCATTAACAAATCTAACTGATCTCTCTGGCAACCCCATTCCTGCAGAACCTCATCCAATTCTTAGTACTTGTACTGGAACTGTTTCTATCTCCCCAGCAAACTGCCCAGTTGATACTAAAGATTGCTCAGATTGTGGAGAAGACTTACTTGGCTGCCTCAAAATAACTATCCCACAATCCCTGCTTCCTACCTTTACCTCTTCTCCTTTCTCCGTATGCATGGATACCCTCCTCTCCCATTCCTCCTTTTTTCACCACCGACCTCTCACATTTTCTGCCCATTCCATTCCTCCATGGCTTATCCCTCACCCCCATATTTGCTCCTCTCTTTTCCCTGACCCAAGAAAATCAGATATTCCCCCCTCTATCCTTCTCACTCATTTCCTTGACCATGTCTCCATTCATTCCTCCAGACAGTTCCAAATCCACCTCAGGAGCTGGATTCACAGTAACCATCCCAAATCGCACTTTCAAATACACCCTCCCTCCTCAGTCTAGTGTCCTTACTACAGAGCTGTATGCACTCCTTTTTGCCTTAAAACTCATATACTGCCTCCCTTCTTCCTCTTTCACTTTTTACTGACTTCCGTAACTCATTAACCCTTATAAAGTCAATGCACTCGACCAATCCCCTTATCTGTAAGATCCAGAACTGGTTGTACTACCTGTCCACATGTCATAAATCTGTTAGATTTTGCTGGGTGCCCATCTATGTTGGAATCCCTGGCAAAGAACAGGCAGATACTCTAGCACGCTATGCCGCTATATCCACATCACACCAACCATGCTTCTTACATATTCCAGCCATAGATTGTTACCCCTACTTTAAAATCTTATATACCTGATGGCAATCTTTCTGGTCAAGTCTCCACAATAGTAGATTACATACTGTAAAACCATTAATCTCCTCTTCATCAGTTCCATTTCACCGGAACTGATGTTGGGAGACGGGCCTCGCACACTTATGTATTGGCTACACCCGCCTAACACAGTCCTATCTAATGTCACACTCTGACCCGCCCCTATATACCCTATGTAA
>NW_020870016.1:937802-950302 GCF_003789085.1 Penaeus vannamei
TAACCTCAATATACCCCATATACCCATCTAAAAAGAGTAATTGGGGATAAAGCCCCATAGAAATCACAGTGCTTGATTTATCATTGATTATATTTCCTCATTGTTTACCCTGCAGTCCCCCTCCCCCAATCCCTTGCCCGTTGAGACCTAATACAGGGATCTCCCCTGCTTAGGGCCTCAGCCCTCGACTCGACTAATTTTGCATGGTCTTTTCCCCCTCCAGCTTTTGTTTCCATCCCTTCTCCATCCCCTTCTACTATCTACTTCGTAAGGTGTGAGAGCCGTGCTGAGAGGATGAAAGGCTGACCTAGTGCCAGTCCTGAACGGCCTGCGGGAACTATGGGCATGGTACTCCCGACTAATCTAGCCCTTACCTTTCACTAGCGATGGAGGTGGACCGGTTGATGCCTTTTACATAATCCAGGTTCCCCATGACCAGCAATGAAAATGTAATACCTTTATTAGAGGCAATGAGGCTAGCCCCTTTATCAAATAGCCCCAACCCAGGGTCTCCTTTGACCACGGCTCCGAACACTGAAACTACTACCCACTCCTCAATGCCTACTAGTGCATTACCCACCCAAGCAGAGAATCAATCTCCAGAAGACATTCCTACCCACCCAACTTCCTCAAATTCATCAACTCTACCCCCGCAACCTTCATCAAGCAACCAATCCTCCCTTATTACTACCTTGCAGCCTTATTCTCCATCATTCCGTAATACTCCCTCTTCCACACGTCCCCAGCCATCCACCACCACCAACCCTACAGATATCTTAAATACTCTGTTTAGCCCAGCTAAATGGGACCGATTTTTCGTGATCCCTGCTACAGCTCCTTACTCAGGCAACACTCTTCTCTTTCAACAATGCCTCCAAAAACAAGTAGGCAGAGTCCCTTTTTATACCAGACGCGATTGCTCCCGTCTGGTAACAGTCAGATCAGAAACTGAATCTAAAGCACTATCAAATTTAACTGATCATTCTGGCAACCCCATTCCTGCAGAACCTCATCCAACCCTTAATACCTGTACCGTAACTGTCTCTCTCTCCCCAGCAAACTGCCCAGTCGATACCAAAGATTGGTCAGACTGTGGAGAAGACTTATTAGGATGCCTCAAAGACCAAGATGTGAAATCAGTACGTTGCTACAACATTCCTCCTCAAGGTCAACGATCTACATCTCTCAGACCAATTCCTTTGCCACTCTAAACCCAGACACCCCAATCTCAACCACAGCTCCAATCTCAACTACAGCCCCAACACCAACCCCTCTTCCTCACCGCACTACCCGCAGTAGACAGACTAAACGTTCTAACCCTTCTTCCCCTACAGCACAATCACCTCCACCTACCTATACCTTTATTCCTGAGACACCAGTCTCCTCTCCCCCCCCTCATAAGAAAACCTTTATCCCACAAAACTCTCCAACCAACTCCATTGCAGAAACAATGGATGACATTCAAAGCTATATGCTTGAGACACAAGATCCCATAAAACATGTTCCTTCCACACTTAAAGTTGTTTCCGATATTCATACCCCTCCTACTAATATTCCCCCTACACCCCTTCCTCCTACTCCCTCTCAACACAACCTAACCCCCTCAATTCCGTCCACCTCCGATATCCATCCTCCTGATATCCATCCCCCTCTTACAACACCCCTACACCCCTTCCTCCTAATCCCTCCAAAGACAACACACATCCCCTTCAACTCAAACTATCCATCCTTCCGATATCCACCCTCCTACCACTAATACTCCCCCCACATCTACTCCCAACACAACCCACCCCCTTCAACCCCAACTATTGGCACATTCTCCCTCCCTCCATCCCTTTTGCACTCCCTCCCGGATACACACGAGAATCACTCATGTCACAACAATGCCCGTCCCCAAATTCCCTACCTCCTAATACCCCTCCTTCACACCCCCTAGCTCCTTCTCCCCCAGATTCCCCAATACGTACCGTATGCGATATCACGCATAAGCTATAGCTCTCCTACATTGGAATATTCGCGGTTTCCGTTCTCATAAACCAGACCAACGTCATATCCTTGCTTCTTATAATCCATCTATTATCTGCCTCCAAGAGACTTTCCTCACACACCCTCCTATTCCAATTCCCAATTACCATTTTATCTATTCCCCACACTCCCTTTATGTCTCGTCTATACTTATCCATCATAAAACACCTTGTGTCATACCTCCCATACAAACTTCTGTCCCGTGCACAGCTATTCGCATATTTCTTCGCCGCTGGCTCACAGTGATTTCAGTCTATTTCTCCCCATCCCATCCCATTGACTTTACTGCCTTTGAAACTCTAATTTCCCAACTCCAACCACCTTTCCTCGTAGTTGGTGATTTCAACTGCCGCCACACTCTGTGGGGTGACTATGCCGCAATGTCCACATCACCTCAACTACGCTCCTCACATATTCCAGCTACGGATTATTACCCCCACTTTAAAACCTTCTTGTATACTGGATGGCAATCTTTTTTGTCAAGACCACAACAATAAATTACATATAGTAAAACCTTCAATCTCCTCTTGGTCAGCTCCATTTCACAAAAACAGACGTTGGGAGACGGCCCTCGCACGCTTACGTATTGGCCACACTCGCCTATCTAATGTCACGCTCAGACCCGTCCCTATGTCCTTTATGTAACGTCCCTCTTTCAGTTCCACACATTCTCTTGTCCTGTCCACATTTTAATACTGCACGTACCTCTGCTTTTCCACACCTATCCTCCCAACATAGACATCCTTACAGAATCAACCTGTTCTCCTTCCTCAGACGCATGAATATCCTTCACTTGATCTAACTCCCTTACCTGAACCACCATAACCTTTTCCCCCATCAACCTTTCAATACTAACTCTAGATAGTTGACACATAGCAACTATCACCTGACATCCCCCTTTACTATACCTTCCTATAGTGCTATATGACCTTAGATGTCTAGTACATTTATTTTAACCATTAATTAACCATTACCCTGCAGTTATATTTAAGCATCATTTCCAGTGTCTTGACACCATTCTCATAACAAAAATTTTAAGGGCAGTCATATAAAGAGTTCTAAACACAAGGTTGTGGATACCACAAGCTTGGCAGACCTGTTACTAAATTAGTTCCCTGTGTAGGCCAAGAACTTACCTCTGATTCCCCAGTAGATCAGTTTTCTCCAGAATTGTTAGATGACTTACCTTTTCAAAAGCCTTCTCCAGGTCAAGGAACACAGCTACTGATGTAAGAGTGTTGGTGGTGCTCAATAGGGTGTTTATGCTTAAAGCTGTATGTGAACTCATAAAGGTTTTCCTGTTGCCAATGTCTTGGCCAGACAGCTGAGGAGAGAAATAGTGATATGTCTCCTGGACTCCATAGGTTTTTGAACAAGTATTATGCCAGCTCTCTTCCCATTTTGGGGGACAGTTGGATTCTCTCAGAGAATATCAGTGTTCACCTAGTCTTACATTACATCTTTAGCACCATTAAGAAAAACATGGCATCTGAGTCAGCATTGCTTACCCTGCCTTTGATGAGGGCAAGTCTACCAGCTCTAAGGCATTCCTGACTTGTTCTCAACCCTGCTGGGAGATCTTCACCACCTCTCAAAATCTGAAGCCTCTGTCTGTCTGTTTCTGATTGTGGTTCATAATGTACATTCCTGCGGGCTAAGTCTGCATGACATGGTGCCACAGCTCTTTAAGGGATGTTTAGTGGCCAAAGGACCCACACTATTCCAAACACTGTTCCTGCCTGACCCATTTGGCAGTTTCCTTGGCACCCTTATAAACCTCCTTCAGGAGAGCTTGATTTTCGGGGGTTCTCTGCCTTCTTAAATGCTTCTTGGAAATGGTGTCTCAATGGCAGACCTCCTTATCATAGCATTGTGATACAAAGAGTCCTTGTGATCCCTGGACCATTTTCAAATTTTAGGAATGGTATGTGAAGCTACAAGGTTTGACTAGTTTGGACAATCTGTGGGGTCATGGTAACCAAGTGATATCTATATCACACTATTGACATTTGTATTCTAATGTCATTATGTATTTATTGTTCTCTGCACAATATAATATTTCATGTGATTTATTTCATCTTATATGTTTTTTTTTTATGTTTGCTACACACACACACACACACACACACACACAGAGAGAGAGAAATGCATGCATATGTGTATGCTCGTCTTTTCTCCTGTGTATTCATCTGTTTCTGTCTCTCGAAACACCCGTGTCGTATGGTCTTTCTCCTTCCAAGTGTGTTCTGGGTTTCTCCATCACCAACTGTCACTTGACAAATACATGCTATTATAGCTATTCTTAGACCACCGTACAATATAACTGGCAGAATCCTTGTTGTGAGCCAAGGGGCAACACCTCACTCGGAGTAGGTGCAGCCTCACTCCTACATCATTACTTCTTTAAACCAATCTTTCAAGTTGCAGTTTATGCCAGTTACTCTGTCTGTGGCAAGGTGTTGGCTCCCTTCTGTTAACCTCAAAGATGTTTGTGATCATGTTCCGATCTAATGTAGGTTGTGCCCATTGGCTGACGAATGATCAGATATTGAAATCCCTGTGTGATACGTTGTTTTTTAAGTTCTCTATAGGAGAGTGTCCAACCCTACAATTGGTGAACCAGTCCCTCCCCAAG
Source organism: Penaeus vannamei (assembly GCF_003789085.1). Classification (NCBI taxonomy): domain Eukaryota; kingdom Metazoa; phylum Arthropoda; class Malacostraca; order Decapoda; family Penaeidae; genus Penaeus; species Penaeus vannamei. Next base: position 942,463 of record NW_020870016.1, read on the forward strand.
TCCTATTAGGTCATCTTGACATCCCTCTTGTGTCTGGGCCACAAGAAGGATGCAGCTGTGGGAATTCGGTCTCTTGAAAGCCTGTCAACTTGGTGATAGGGGAGCCTGCAGAAGTACTCCCGTTTGGTAGGACTCAAATTCCTCCTTCTCCAGCGCCTGTGGAGTTGAGTCTTGACTGTGACCGTCAGGTAGCTTTGGGCCCTCCTTCATTGACAGTTGAGACATCCCTATCTAGCGTCCTTAACTCCCTGGGTGACCTATTCTCCCGGTCTGAACCTCACCACAGATACACTGGACTGAGCCCCGACAGGCCTTCCGACTCCATTCTGTCTAACACCAATGTGGCCTTTCTCTCCCCATCAGGAAACCTCACCTAAAAGAAATGACGATCCATTTCATCCCGAACAACATGGCAACCGGTCATTTTATCAACAGGTAATGCTCTCCGTACTATTCCTCCCTCTCAGGACTTCCAAGGCCCTGTGCTACTGGTGGGAGTCCGTGTCTTGTATTTGATAGCGAATCAGTGGCTAAGGAGACGAATCCCTCCATCCGTCATCGGTGCCTCCTTACCAGCGACAAAAAGGAAGAACATCAGTGGCCACTCTGACTGCACGAGACAAAGTGATTTGACATGGGCTACTTTCCGGAACTCTTTATAAACCTGCAAAACAACTCGGATCATACCGAAACAGGTCTGCTGTTTGTCTCATGGATCTTTTGCCTCATGCTGGCCAATCTATGGTAAAATTCTCAGCCCACCTTGCAGCGATTGCAAGCCCTCTATGGTATGCCTGTAAATCCCAGAGCTCCCTTAAGCTTGTAGAGCAACTGTCCCTAGAAACTGTCCTCCACCGAGCCCTGCTTCTGGAGGCTCACTCTTACTGCTGGTCGCTCACATGTTCTTACCCTCTTTCACTTACACAATCTTTGCCGAGACACCTGTCTTTTCGCAGCCCCCACCCCACTTCTCTCTCTCAATCCCTCCCCCCCCCTCTCTCTCTCTCCCTCTCTCTCCCTCCTTCCCTTATTTCTCTTCTTATTTGATAAGCTCCGCCTTCCTTCACATACACGCGTTTCGGTGGGGTTTGGCACAGGAAGTGATCACGTGATGCTAAAACATTACTGCCATGGATGCCTCGCTCCAAAGACCATAGCTTACAGAGGTGCCATTTGAATACATTAACAAATATGCTTACATGCTTCTTATGCTAGATTTTCATTATAGGTGGTGGTGGTGGCAGCAGCAGTAGTAGTAATAGTGATATGAATATTAGTTTTTATAGTAGTAGCATTTCGTTGTTACAGTAATGATGATGATAATAATCATTTTTCAATAAGATAATTAAGGTAATAAATGATGATAATAGCAATGATAATAGTCCCCATAATATAAAAATGACAATGATCACGATCATAAGTGATTAACATAGTCGGCGATCCTAAAAATAATATTTACTCTATTAAGAATAATACAATATTATCATTATATCCTTTAGAAATATGTCTGTATATGCATGCATACTTGTGTATGCGTGTGTGAATTCTCTCTCTTTCCAATCGCATGTATCCGCGTGCCCTGACTTCGACGAGGCTGGCCCGAATGAGCACCTTATGCAGGCTCGGCACCAAGTCAAAGAATGCGCCCTCCCGCACGCACACGCGTGCCCGGGCGTACCGTTAATTGACCGTTCATGTCTCCATTAAGATCGGTTTGGAATTGAACACTGATACACTATCTCAGACTGAAAAGCAATAACAGGGTGGTTCCTGGAGTGGCCAATCACTGCAAGTCCACATACACACACCCGCACGAGCGCGCGCGCGCGCGCATACACACACATACACACACACACACACACAGGCTCTCTCTCTCTCTCTCTCTTACACACACACACACACAGGCTATCTCTCTCTCTCTCTTACACACACACACACACACACACATACATGCATACACACATACATGCAACACACACAGAAACGTAATGACAGAAATACATTTTTTTCGCTGAGCTCGAAAATAACTTCTAATAAGTGCGTACACCTTTTGCAAAGCGGTTGCTGTCTGACATCACCTCCCCCCCCACCTTCCTGATGATAATAGCAATGATAATAGTCCCCATAATATAAAAATGACAATGATCACGATCATAAGTGATTAACATAGTCGGCGATCCTAAAAATAATATTTACTCTATTAAGAATAATACAATATTATCATTATATCCTTTAGAAATATGTCTGTATATGCATGCATACTTGTGTATGCGTGTGTGAATTCTCTCTCTTTCCAATCGCATGTATCCGCGTGCCCTGACTTCGACGAGGCTGGCCCGAATGAGCACCTTATGCAGGCTCGGCACCAAGTCAAAGAATGCGCCCTCCCGCACGCACACGCGTGCCCGGGCGTACCGTTAATTGACCGTTCATGTCTCCATTAAGATCGGTTTGGAATTGAACACTGATACACTATCTCAGACTGAAAAGCAATAACAGGGTGGTTCCTGGAGTGGCCAATCACTGCAAGTCCACATACACACACCCGCACGAGCGCGCGCGCGCGCGCACACACACACACACACACATACACACACACACACAGGCTCTCTCTCTCTCTCTCTCTTACACACACACACACACAGGCTATCTCTCTCTCTCTCTTACACACACACACACACACACATACATGCATACACACATACATGCAACACACACAGAAACGTAATGACAGAAATACATTTTTTTCGCTGAGCCCGAAAATAACTTCTAATAAGTGCGTACACCTTTTGCAAAGCGGTTGCTGTCTGACATCACCCCCCCCCCCCACCTTCCTCCGTGTCGCAGGTGTCGGGCCATGGGGCTGAATTGATGTGAATTGAACCGAAGGGCAAGGTTCATTTGCGGAACACTTTAGCGACATTGCAAAAGGGAATCTACTTCTACTGTGCATAATATCGCGGGAATCATTAGTGAAATTGCCTGGTTTAAGTTCTCGAACAGCCACGTGAGATTTTTGGTAATAGACTGAGGCATTCGAGAGCGTCTATGCGACTCGGCGTCTAAGTGCCAAAAAAGTATCATAAAGGCAAGGTACAGTCAGAGAAAGCTGGAACTTTCTCAACTCCTTAATATCTGTGTGTGCACATCTATGGATATGTATATATATATGTATATATATATATATATATATATATATATATATATATATTGATAGATATACATATATATGTACACATACACACACACACACACACACACACACACACACACACACATATATATATATATATATATATATATATATATATATATATATATATTGTTGTGTGTGTGTGTGTGTACATATTTTAAACAACACACACACACACACACACATATGTGTGTATATACATACATATATATACATATATATATGTATATATATATATTATATATGTATACATATACATACACATACGTACGTGCGTGTTTATTTGTCTATATCTTTCCATGTATGTATGTATGTATGTATGTATGTATGTATGTATGTATGTATGTATGTATGTATGTATGTATGTATGTATGTATGTATGTATGTATGTATGCTTATTTATACCATGTATGTATTGTGAGTGCGTGCATGTGCTGGTACACATATACTCAGCTTATGTCAAAAGCTCGATTTTTTCTAATATACTTCTCCAGTACTGGGACTGTTCAAGGTCTGAAATATCCGCATTGGTTCGGTGTATATGTTTTTACTAAAATCTTCTAGCAAGTTTTTCCTTTCTAACAAAAACCAGTATTCACAAGAAATTCCATTTTTTTAATCTGATCCAATGCGGCATTGTTACGGAGGATATATTATATGGAAGATTGATATATGAGTCTTCATTAACACAAAAAAGATGGAAAATATACTATAAATGCAAATGGGAAACAAAAAGAAAAAAACAAAATCCTCCCAAAAAAGAGAATTACGAAGAATGAAAGGGAAAACCCGATAAAAGTTCCTCCGTGTTTCAGCCCTGCATGAACTGTCAAAGCCGCAGACGATGCTGCTGAAGTTGAGCAGCTCTCTCTGCTAATCAGTCCCCGATTTCACCTCCCGGGAGAGAGGAATCGGGTCTGCCCTTTGCGCTCGTGCCGCTGATTAGACAGAGAGAAGCTGACACCGCAGAAGACAGTCGCCTGGTCAAGAAACATGTGGGACCTGATAGGGAAAGCGGCCGTGGCCCTGGTGGCGGCGCGCCTCGGCTGGTCCGTCCTCAAGGGGCTCTATGGGTCCTTCCTGGCGGCGGCGTTGGGACTCAACCTGAAGGTCAAGAAGACGGGCGAGTGGGCAGGTGAGGCCAGGGGAAGCGGGGGAGCTAGCAGGGGCAACGGAGGGATAAAGGAGAGGGTTGGTGAGGCCAGGGAAGTGGGTCACGGGAGTGGGCAGGTGAGGCCGCGGGGGATAGGGACCGGGCAGGTAAATGTTTGCCGTCGGACAGGAAAGTGGGATTCTTTATAAATGAGCAAATCACCATAAGGGAGACATAGAAATTTTGGGCACACCCAGGCTTGGCAAATGAACTTATTGAAAAAAAAGTGACCGAGTTGATTACAATGCTAATGGATTGTCAGAGCATACTGTGCAGACTAGTGAAATTGCTGTAGACCAATTTTTTTCATATTTTTTGGATTTCCATGTGAAAGTGGAGTATTTGTTTACAACCAAACTATACCTGTCAAAGACTAATGAATAACCCTCATCCTTAACATACAAATAAATAAATGTGAATTCTTTACAGTATGGATGCACTTGCCAGAAACTGTCCAAACTCCATGTAACAAACTCTATTCATTTCTTAAATTACTGTGATTAGATGTGGCCTTCGGGCACTGCCTGAGGGCCAGACTATAGAGTATTTTGGTATAAGTTAAAGACCGCGACGCGCGTAGATAGAGGAAAATGGACACCGCCATCTTATAGAGCGGGAAAAATAGAAGGGGATAGCGTATAGTTTAAGATGCACCGGCCTTATTGTCATCTTGGTATGCATGGCAAGACAGCAGAAACTCGGGGGCACTGAGTGGACTTGGGGTGTGAGTGGTGCTTTCTGCAGTGTTTTTCCTTTATATGTGGTGTTACCATTCGTGCATTATTATTTCTTGATCTAAGTACTTTAACATTTTATCCTCTGCATTAATGTTATCTTCACTTTGCGCTAGCTTAGGGCATTCATACTAGAAAGATTTATTGAATAAACCCCATCCTAAACATACAAACTATCACAAAGATAGCTACAGTAACTGAAAACCTTCCACACATGAAACCCTTTGACCCCTAACAAGCACTGTACTTGAGGGCTCTGTTCCGAGCCTCGAAGACCATTTTTTCTCCCTAGCTAATGGGGTCCTTTTGTGTATATTAACCATGTGTAGTAATACAAAACTAGTAGACATGACAGTAATGATTTAGGTCAATCTTTATGGTATAGATGCTCCAAGCTAGTGCAAATTGAAGATGGTATTCTTGTAGAGGAGTAAAAATTGCAATTGTTAGTTACAAGAAATGCGAGCAGTAAAGCCACAAATAAGAGAAAAGAGTACAGAAAGGGCTGCTCACAGTCTGAGTCTACTTGGCGCTTCCAAGCTTCAGCTCTATCGTGCTGTGCATACCGAGGTAAAGACTTACGGCCGGTTCGTTAGAATTATGCCAGGCCCAACCCAATGAATTTTCTTAAGTAAAGACGCAGAAATAAAGGCCTATCTGTGTATGTATATGATAGATATGCATATAACTGTCTATTTGCCCGGTTGATATGCATGTCTAGACTGATAAATATGCATTTATTTCTTTATTATGCATGTCAAGTATACGAATATTCTTTGGGTTGGGCCTCGCACAATTCTAACAAACCGGCAGTATGTTTCCCATAGGGTGTTGGAGGGGGGGTAGGTAGAGCTTTCTATCAACCCTCACCTTGGGTAGTGCCCAAAACGCACATTCAGTGGCGGTAACTTAGATTTTTGGAATAAATTTTAACATGTGGGATTGGGGTCTTGTTCGCTGGCGAATGCATCCTTGAGTTATGTACTGTGCAGTTTTGATACTGGACTGTAATCATCATGAGGGAATTGGAAAAATAGGAAGAGATAACAAGATATTTAAATGCTATTATAATCTCACTATAATTACACCAGTTCATTACACTGTATAGAATGAGAATATATAATATCTGTTCATTTATAGTTTATCCGAACTTGTGATTTTCTTTTATGCCTAATGTTATTTTGGGGATACATCTAGTGCTTTGATTGATCTCTTTCGTGTTGCAAATGTATAGTTTTCAAGTTATGCCTCTTTTTTAACTATGCCTACCTGCTCATTCCTAATGATCTTGTGGGGACCTGTTTTTTTTTTTTTGGGGGGGGGCATGAAAGTGAGTAATATGCATTGCTAATGGTTCTTCTGATTTCTGTCTGTATGCACTACATTTCACCAAACCTTAGTAATTACTCAGCATTTTTTTCTTATTTTATGTACCTAAAGAAAGCTTGTTTTGGTGTTCCACTTGAGAAATAGGTATAACTATAGATTTCTAAAATGAAGTTGCAAACTTTATATTGATGTCTTTTTTCTGTCATTCTTCCATTGAAATAATTGAAATTGGTACAAGATGTTTTTTCAATCTTTGTCTTTTGTGTTGTGATTCTATTAGTTTGAATGTTTGTGATGAGAGTATTAGAATATTTTTTGCTTATGATCTAGTTTGTTTTTTACAAAGTAAGAGTTTGGAATTCATTACTAGTTCATTAGCAACTTCCACAAGCATTTTAGTGAGCTATAAGTTCTTTAGATCATAATGCTCTTTAATAGATGGACATTAGCTCTGATAGTCTGGTTATCTCATTTTGTACAGTATTGCATAAGACTGAAAGTAATATTTATTTTATGCTCTTAGATAGGTATAATACGTGGCGTAAGAGAGAACAAGTAATGCAAAAACTCCAGCCAGGCAAGGTCTCTAGGGCTATGAAGCAAAAACAAGTAAAGCATAAAAAGAGAGAGAAAAACAGAACATCCTTGATTTTTTTCCTCTCTCCTAGTAAAGGTCATGAGTTTTTTCTTCTATTTTTTTCTTGGCTCCCCTTTAGTGAAGCCTAATGATTATTTTCATATACAGTGAACCTTCGTTTTTCGCGGGGGTTACGTTCTAAAAAGAACCCGTCATAGGCGAAATCTGTGAAGTAGTAACCTTTATTTTTTTTACAATCATTATACAATTAAATACTCTGCAATACATTGAAACCAAAGAACAAAACCTTTTTACAGGCCCAAGCATTTGTTTAACAAATAAAAGTACTGTATAAACATTTTTTACAAATAACTACTGTACTGTAAAATAATAATTTTAATCATCAATACGAACTGAAGACTCCATGGGTTTTAGAGAAAATTTGCAAACTTAAATTTGGCAAGCTGTTTTACATACATGTACATATTAAACCTTAACGTTATTGACACACAGGTAGAGAAGAAGCGGAGAGACTGTTTAGTCAATCAGAATGCAGAACACAATGCACAATGCAAATCTGTGAAGCAGTGAGAACGCGAAAGGTGAACCGCGTTATAGCGAGGGTTCACTGTATATTTCACTCTTGCATTTCTTGTAATTTTATTTGTTCAATCTTTAACAATTTAACATTAATAAATTATGGTTCCCTTGCAGTTGTAACTGGAGCAACTGATGGCATTGGTAAAGCTTATGCATTTGAGGTGAGAACATTACTGACTGATATTTTGAAATGAGAAGATTTGTAGATACAAATGTTTATCTGATTTTACATTATAGTCAAACTATTGATCTTT
>NW_020870017.1:13489-20989 GCF_003789085.1 Penaeus vannamei
TGTGTGTGGTGTGTTTTTTGTGTGTGTGAGTTTGTGTGTGTGTGTGTGTGTGTGTGGTGTACTGTATGGTATATATATTTATATATATATATATATATATTATATATGTATATAATATATGTAATATATATATATTATATTATTATAATATATATATATATATATATATTATATATAATACATATATATTTATATATTATTTATATAATATATAATATATATATATATTATAATATATATATATATATATATATATTAATATATTATAATAGGAGGTAGGTAGGTAGGTATAGACAGATCTATAGATATATATGTTTTTGAATGTATAACAGTATAATATATTATATATGTACAAACATATATATATATATATATTATATATAATATATATATATAATATTATATATGTGTGTGTATGTGTGTGTGTGTGTGTGTGTGTGTGTGTGTGTGTGGTGTGTTGTGTGTGTGTGTGTGTGTGTGTGTGTGTTGTGTGTTGTGTGTGTGTGTGTGTGTGTACGTGTGTGTGTGTATGTGTATATAATATATATTTATATTATATATATATATAATATTATTATTATATATATATACATAATTATATATACACATGTGTGTATATATGAATGATATTCCGGCAACACATTTCCTAATGTGGTTCCGCAACACACGCAATGTTGCTAAAACATTCCATCCCGCGGACCGGCTCCACTCACCGCTCCACTCACGATATTTACGAAGTTTATGTTACGAAGGTTTGTGTTCGCAGAATTTCGTTAAACGTTAGGCAATGAGCTGCTGGTTTGTTTGCATTTCTGAGACGAGGTCGGATGAGGAGAAAGAAATGTGTATGAAGGGTTTCAGTTGATAGGAATGTTGGGTAAAAGGCCTTGCAATGTGGTGTGGGAAAGTAAGATTTTTTTTTTTTTTTTTTTTGGCAAAGATGGAAAGCTATTTATACATATGTGTTCAGACACACATAGCACATACAACAAACATAAAACACTCACAAGCACACACACACGCAGACACACATCACGAAATACACTCACAAACACACACTCACAACACAACACACACACATCACAAACACATACAAGCAACACATCACAATCACTCACAACAAACACACACATCACAAACACACACTACAGACACACACGCACAAACACACACAAGCACAATCACAAATACACTCACAAAACACAACACAATCCCAACAACCAACATACACACACATCACAACACACACAAGCCAGACATACAAACACACACACATACAGACATACACATACATTACAAACACACACTCGCTTATGATTTCCGACTACTGTAAAATGCCTAAAAAAACAACCTAATGAAATACCATTACAACACTAAAGCAGGACTGAAATAAACACAGATTTTTAATTTTCTTTTTTTTTTTTTTCGTATACCCATAAGCAAGACAAGCTGACTCACATAAACAACAAGAAAAAAAGTACATTGAACAATAAAACTGCTTTTGTTGCGCGCCGAGCAGAACGGTAAGCCCCCCCCCCCCCAAGAGAAAAAGAAAAAGAAAGAAAAAAGAAAGAAAAAGTTTGTTGCATTACTTAGGATTCGCGACCTTACTAGCATTCCGAGAGCTGCAATGGGCCAAAAAAAGGACAAAAAATAAATAAAAATACAGCGACGTAATGTTTGGAATGTTGTTGAGTTACTCATTTATCTCTTTATTCCCCATTCTTATTTCTTTTTTTTTAACATCTCAAGGCAGATTTTACATACACATATACACATACACATACATACATACATATATATAACATCAAAATCCTATTATCTCCCACATGTTTTTCAATGGCACGTGTACCTTTTTCTCTCATGCTTATTTATATTTCCTCAACATAAATAGCAATTTTAGGACAACGAAGCCAGAAATAACAAAAGACTTGTTGCTTAAAAATTTCCTCGTGAGTTGAGAGAAAAACAAGAGATACTTTATGCAGCGAATATTAAAGATACACGGAGTATCTTTTAGTTAACGGACATGCTTACGAGTTGTTTTTTGTTTGAGATGAAGTGTATTTCATGTCTGAGGATAGATGTATGGTGTTTGGATTGCAAGTGGATAGATAGATAGGCGAATGTACGTATATATATACATATTCGCAAACGTATTGATGCAAAAATATGTATGTGCGTATTAATACACGCTTGTACACGCAATTATACAGACATAAACAACGCACAAAAGAAAAAAGTGTTACGTGTGTACAAGGAGGAAGTGAATAAGAACACACACACACACACACACACACACACACACACACACACACACACACACACACACACACACACACACACACACACACACACACACACACACACACGCGCCGACAAAAAAAAAGGGTAGAAAGTTCAGAAAAACATTTGAAAAAAAAAATAAATGAATATAATATATATATATTTATATATATATATATATATATAATATATATATATATTATATAATATATATATATATATATATATATATATATATATATATATATATATTATATATAATATATATATATATAATACATATATACATATATACATATACACATTATATATATTACACACTAAATCCCTCTTCACACCGTGTTAAGACCCATTTTCATCCTGCGAGACTGCCTCTTTCTCAGACTCCCGGGCTCTGCATGACAAGTGAACATGATTCCTTTGTGTTTCATGTCCGAGAAAGAGGCTTCTCTGCGCTAGGGAGCTCATTTTAGAATTATATATCATTATTGTTATTATTTTTATTGTTGTTGTTGTTATCATATTATTATATTATTTATTATTATCATTATTATTATTATTATTACTGCCCTCTTCCCCTTTTTCCCCCACCTCTCCCTCTGCCCCCCCTTCCCTCTTCCCCCACCTGCCCCTCCCTCCCTCTCTTCCCTTCTCCCCTCGCTTCCCTCCCCCCACTCCCCTTTCCCCATCTCGTCCCCATCTCCCCCCTTCTCCCTTTCCCCTTGCTTCCCTCCTTCCCCCCCTTCTTCCCTCTCTCCCTCTCCCCCCTCTTCCCCCCCCTCTCCCCCTCCCCCCCCTTCCCCTCCCCCTCTCCTCCCCTCTTCCCCTCTCCCCCTCCCCTTATCCCTTCCCTCCCCCCTCCCCCCCCAATCTCCCCTTCTCCCCCCCCTCCCCCCCTCTCCCCATCTCCCGCCTCCTTCCCCATTGCAAAATCATAGCCCGTTCCCACACCTGCCGTCTTATGACATGTTGGGACGTTGAGTGACTGTTGCAATTTCCTGCAAGGATATCCAGCGAGGAGGACCTGCACTTTGGGATGAGGAGGAAGAGGGGAGGGGAGAAATGAGGTGGGAGGGGGGGAGGGAGGGGTGGAGGGAGGGAGGGAGGGAGAAAATGAGGGGAAGGAGAGGAAGGAGGGGAGGGAAGAGGAAAGAGGGGAAACAGTAAGAGAAGAGAGAGAGAGGAGAGAGTGGAGGGAGGGAGAGGAGAGGAGAGAGAGAGAGAGGAGAGAGAGAGAGAGAGAGAGAGAGAGAGAGAGAGAGAGAGAGAGAGAGAGAGAGAGAGAGAGAGAGAGAAGAGAAAGGGGATAACATGTGAAATAGGAGACAGAAGAGAGGTAAGGAGATAAAGTGAAGGAAATGGGGTGTAGGAGGGAGAGGGAAGGAGGGAAGGAGAGAGGAATAATAATAATAATAATAAGAGAGATATTAAGTCTGGATGATAGAGAGGGGACGGGAAAGATGGAGATAAGATAGGAAGGAGAGGAGGGACGGGAAGGAGAAAGAGAGGATGAAGAAGAAGGATGATAAGAAGATTGAGAAAGAGGAGACAGAGGAGAGAAGGGAATAAAGGGTAAGATAAGAGAAAGGCTAATTGGGAAGTCAAGCAAAAGTACGAAGCAGAATTGTGATAGAAATGAGGAAGTGAACAAGATGAAAATAAACCAATGAGCTGGCGTATATATATATATATATATATATATATATATATATATATATATATATATATATATATATATATATATATATATGGAATGAATAGTGAAAGAAAATGGAAGATGATAACTGTCAAAAGGAAGAGGAAGACCGGGAATAACAAAATAAATATATTACGAAAATGATTACGAAAAAGAAACCGACCAAATAAAAACACGAACAAAGAAGAAATAACATAAATAAGATAAAAAAAAACGACAAAAAGAAAAAAAGAATCAAGAAACCACGTAGAAAGGAAAACCAAAGGAGAAAAGAGAAAGAGAGGAAATAAATGAGGAATAATAGGCAAGAAGATACATCAACGAGAAACCAATAAAGCTTAACAAAGGGAAAGCTTGGGTAAGTTCCCTGATCCTTACCCTCTTCCCCCCTCCCCTCCCTTTCTACCCCCCCCCTACTTCATGCCAAGGCGCCCTGATTTGATGCCCCAAAGCGCCCGGGAATCCCCAAGAGATTAGGGCGAATGGTGGGAAGATCTCACGAAACTGTGCTGGATCCGAGAGCGCGGACTTGGCGCGCTGTCTGGCGGATCTGTTCTCTCGAGCGCATCATTACTCACTTCGGTGCGAGATTTAGATTTTTTTTTTTTTAATGATAGATTATTTAGGACTTTTAAAGAATTAGCAATATATAATATACATATATTAATAGATAAATAAACATTATTTAGGACTTTCTTAAAGAATGAAAGAGATGAATATGAAAAAAATATGTGTTTGTGCACATATATATAAATATACATATATTAATAGATAAATAAACATTATTTAGGACTTTCTTAAAGAATGAAAGAGGTGAATATGAACAATATGTGTTTACATATATAAATATTATATATGTATTGATAGATAAATAATAGATAGATAAGTTGTGTGTGTGTGTGTGTGTGTGTGTGTGCGCATGCGTGAAGGCCTTAGGGCACAGATTCCCTCCTGAGCGCCCGCCTTCCCGGAGGAGGCGGCCAGCCAACGACCCGGAAATAGACACATCGATCAAGCCCCGGAGGTCGCCCCGTCTCCCAAGAAAGCAAGCAATAAGCGTCAGGTTCCTGCCTGACGGAGTGCTTGCGAGGCGAGAACGAGGCATTTCAATTAATAACGGGCGAGGCGGCGGGAATGCGGCCGGGGGCTTGGTGACGTTTTCCGGCCCGAGGTGAAAGGGGGGGGAGGGAGGAGGGAGGGGGGGGAGGGGGGAGTGGCGGTGCTGCGGAGGTAGTTTGCTCGCGTTATGAAGTTGCTCTCGGGTTAGTTGCTTGCGTGGGGAAGTTGCTTTCGGTGTTGGTCTGGCTGTAATTTTGATGCGTCGGGACCGCTTGCGCTATGAGATTGCTTGCGAGTATAGTCTTCTTGCGATAGGAAGTCACTTGAGGTTCTAATCTGCTTGCGTTATGAACTGGCTTGCTTTGTAACTTTGCTTGCAGTATGAAGTCGCTTGCTCGGTGGATTTATGAACTTGCTTTGCTTGAGTTATGAGGTTGCTTGCGGCGTGAATCTGCTTTCACCAGCATCGTTATTTATTTATTACTTACCTATTTTATTTATTTTTATTTTATATCAAGCAATATAAGGCTAGTTTAGTCTGCGGTGAATTTTTAACGCTACGAAACCTGTGATTGCTCTTGTATAGAATTTTTTTCGTGCTTTTGTCTGTGAAACTTTTATTTCTTTTGCCTTTAGTCGGTTTTAATTAGATTTTTTTCTGTCTCCTGTTTTTCAAAAGAGGATTTTTTGTGTTTTATTTATGAATTATTGAGTATTTCCGGTATCTTTCTGAAACTTTGGCTGACTTAAAAAAAAAACTTTTTTTCAGACAAAAAGCTTTCTATTTCTTGTCTCAGAACTTTCAGCTTTTTATTATTTACCTTGTTCGCTTCTCTGTTAAAAAGCGTAATATTTCTTAAACGGTTTCAGTTTTTTTTAAGTAATAATTCAGTTTGTATCACGCAATTCCTTACGTAATACATCACTTCCTCGCTAAAAATAAATCGTTTATGAGTGGATTTTTTTTTATTTTTTTATTTATTTATTTTATTTTTTTTTAGGTCTTTACATTTCAAACTTTCGGTTCTATTTGCTTAAAATCATTCACTACTTTGCCTTTGAAGCTCTGCGTTCTTTTTCCTTTTTTTCATTTTTACGCTTTTCAGATTATTTGATTTTCCTCTTTTCCTTTGCCCTGTGTCCCGTCTTCCCCCCCCCCCTTTTCAATTTGTTGCAATTCCTTTTTTTTTTGTTTTTTTATTTTTTGTTTTTTTTACAGCTTATTTCATTTTCGTTTTGGTTCCTCTTCTCTTCTTTTGTTCTTTCCTTTTCCTGTATTTCTCACCGTTTGTTTATTTATATGTGTATTTTTTTTCTTTATTTCATCATTATTGTTTCTCTTCTCATCTGTAGCACAAATATATCTATCTGCGTAGCTCTCTATTCTAATATAGATAGATGGATAGATTGATAGATAATAGATAATGATAGTAGAGAAGGTAACTAGACGGGTGCACAAATAGATAGAAAGAGAGGAGACAGATATTAGAGAGAAGGATGAATAGACAGATAAATGGATAAACATACTGATGGATAGATGGATAGAAAGGGAGATAGATAGATTCCAGACAATTTATCGAACTTCGAAACAACAAAAACGGAATTAAGATAAATCCTGCCTTGTGTTGTTGTTTTCTTTTTTTCCCTTTATTATTATCATTACTATTATTTTTTATCTATCTATTAATTCATAAAAAAGTTAAAGACTGACTTACACGAACTTTTTATTTTTATTCCGTCGTTTATTTTACATCTTGAATAAAAAAAATAAGTCGTGATTGAGAAAACTTGAGAATTGAGAAATCTACTTCCTTCCTAGATTTGATTAACCCTTTACCTGTTTTTGTATATCCATCTATCTATCGACTCATCTGTCTGTTATCCATTTATATACGTATCTGTCGTGTATATATCCATTTATTCGTCCGTCTATTTTCTATTCTGTTTTCCTATATATCTTTAATCTCATTTCTAGTATCTTCTTGTATATTTTTATTCATTCCCTTGTTCTTCTCTCTTCGCCCTCTTTTCTTCCTCTTCCACACCCTCTTATCCTCCTGATCCTCTTCCCTCCTCTCTCCTCTCCTCAATCCATTCCTTCATCCTCCTCCCTCCCTTCCTCCCTTTCCCTCCCTCCCCCTTCCTCCCCTCTCCCCTCTCCCTCTCCTCCTCCCTTCCTCTCCCCTTCCTCCCTCCCTCCCCTCCTCCCTCCCTCCTTCGCTTCCAAGTCAATCCCCGTGCAATTATTCTCGTTTCTCGCTCTTTTACCTCTTCCTCTTTCGTTTCCGAGGAAGCACCGACGCAAAGGATTATTTAGTGATTAGGGGAAGACAGAGAAAATAGCGTTAATCCTAAAAGAAAAGTGAGGAAAGGGGGAAGAGGAAGAAGAAGAGAAGATTAAGAGGGAGATAAAGAAGGGGATAAGAGGGATAAGGAAGAGGTGGCCTTGGAGAAAAGGG
>NW_020870017.1:39785-49785 GCF_003789085.1 Penaeus vannamei
TGCACAATAGTGAAAGGCAATGTCTTCCATGAGCTTATCGGATGGAGGAGGTAGAATGAAAAGTTCAGTAGTTGTGTTCCGCATCTCCTAAGGGCAAATTTAGAAAACAGTCGCTTACGGGAGGTGGCTGGGGGACCAAGGCCCTGATTTGTGGATTTGAGTTAGGTGGGGGCTGGGGGGGTCAGGTTTACAAAAGCCGAAGGATCAGGAATGGGGTAAGTAGCGGTATGGGCGGGAGGGGTTCTGTTGTAATTTATCTAAATGAGATTGAGACTGAAATATGACTTTGATTATCGGCGTATCTATAACACCACAGAATATCTACTATTTCTCTTATTTTTCAGTATTAACTTTTAGGAGAGAGAGGAGAGAGGGAGGAAGAGAGAGAGGAGAGAAGAAGAGAGAGAGAGGAGGAGAGAGATGAGAGAAGAGATGAGAGAGAGATGGGGAGGAGGGAGAGAGGGGAGAAGGAAGTGGAGAGAGGAGGTGGAGGGGTGGAGGGGAGGGGAGTGGGGTTGGGGAGGGGTGGCGGGGTGGGGGGGGGGTCGGGGTGCGTCGAGGGGGGGGTGGGGGGCGGGGCGGGTTGGTGGGGTGGAGGTGAGAGGAGGTGAGAGGAGGACGAGGAGGGAGAGATCGGGGGTGGGGGGGGGTGAGGGGAGATGAGGAGAGGTAAAGAGAGAGAGGAGGGAAGGAGAGAGAGTAGAGAGAGAGAGAGAGGAGAGAGAGACGGGAGAGGAGGAGGGGGTACATGGGCATAGAGCGATGAAGTTTCACACAAGTAGTAGAACGGGGGTGGCGGGGGCGCTTTGTTTGGTTGTGTGTGGGTAAGAATTGTGGCGCCAGGCCCGAGGGGGCGGCCTCGAATGCGGGATTGTTCATAAATACGAGACAGCGAGAGAGGTCAGAGGAGTTACTGTCCATATATATTGTAGAACATCACATTGTAACTATCGTATTTTCGGCGGGGTTGTGAATAAGGTGTCTTGTGTAGGACTGGATACAGTATGCAGTTTATGTCTTTATTTATGTGGGTCATTGGCAAGGGGTGGAGTGGCGAACAGGGTTTGGCTCTGGGGGTGGGTGCGGGGTGCGGGGGCTGGCCGTCACACAATGGGTGTATGAGAGCCAACGGGGTTAGCGGCGGGAAGAAGTTTTGAGGCCTAATAAGTGATAATGAGTGAATAGATGGAGTATATTGGAATAGTTTAGTAATTTGAGAGGAGATAGCAACGCAAGGCGAACGGTCGGGGATCAGCAAGCAACGTAATAAGGTGGATGAGTGGTGGGTAATAGATTTGAAAGAGAAGACAGAAGCAATAGGTGTGATAACCGATTGAAGCAAAACAACGAAGCGCAACGATCAACAACAACAACAACGAACGTAGAACGAACAAGGCAACAAGAACGAACAAACAATAAAAATAATGAAGGAGGTAAAATGAAATTGGCGCGGAGCGCGGAGGATGAACGGAGATAAAGGAGAGAAGAAGTGTGGTCAGCCTGGGCGCCCGGGTGGAGATAGGGAGACTCGGAGGTATGGTTCTCCGGACGCTTCCGCCACCGCGCCTGTTGTCGAAGCCCGAGGCATTACATCGAAGCTCGATGGCGTGTGGCGGGCGCTCACACGCCAATTGCTGGTTGCTAAAGGATAAACCCGCGGCGGGGGATTCGCGCCGACACTCTGACATACTGGGCCACCCGAGGGTTTCACAGGTGCGCCGATGTGGTGGAGGTCCAATTCATGGTCGATAAGTGTGCGGGTGATGGGGTTCGCGGGGGGGGCTGAGGTGCGTTGGCTTGTGGGTCTGTAGTTCCTTTGTTCATATTTGTGTTGTGTAATGATTGGTGGAGCGGAGATAAAAATTTAAGCGAGAGAAGAATGTTTTGGTTGGGTTATTGATACCTAGTGCTGCATTACGCTCGGCCGGGATTTATTTGATGCTTGTGTATCGTCACAATATTACGCGTTCTCTCTCATGTTCATCCTGTTCATCATATAAAAATGATGATTGCCGCATGATCTTTGTCATCGTGTATCAGCTTGCACTGAGTTTCATGTGTTGATCATTTATGGTTCATTATGTGAATAGTATAAAAGTATATTCACGTATGGATGAGTTGCGTGGGCACAATTTAAAATCGATATTTTAGATTATTGTTTATTATGATTATTATTATGCTTTGGCTGTTGTTTTTTTGGGGGGAGTGTCTTATGACATATTATTGTTTACCATGTGCTGATTATTGGGATCATTTGAGTTATGTATTGTGTTATTGATCAATAATCATTATTATGTCTCTCGAGTTATTTGTATTATTATAATATATATCTATTTTGAATTGATACAATACTATTATAATGTGGTAGGTATAGTAAGTGTATAAGTGTAGTTTTGATTTATCGTGATTATAGTCTTTCTCTATTATAAGTGAAACTTCATCTAAATACCATTATAATGGCAAGTTAATACCCCTCCTCTCCTATACCCGTATACTATCCTATACCCTCCCCATCCTACCTCATTACTACTCACCTACAATTAAAAAATAAAATAAAGATTTATATTTCTTCCTTTTCTTTTACAAATAATATAATACTCTTATGGTTATTGTTAAATGATAATGGTGAGAATGTATGTAATTTAGAGATTGTATTGTTATGTTTGTACCGTGTTTACCTCGTTAATATTAAGTGATATAATGTTGTAATGTGTATGTGTATGTGTATGTGTATTGTGTATGTTTAGTGCCTCTGAATTAATGTGGTACTTTGTCATGTTATGGTTATAGGGTGATAAATCGATGTGTATTTCGTTTTTGTGGGTGAGTGTGTTACAAATCTCTTTGTAGGATTGATGAGTGGGTGTCGTATGGTTGTTGTTGTATGTGTGGAGGGGCGGGGCGACTGTTCTCGCACATTTTCTTCTCTTTCGTGAGTGAACATAATGTTCGACTATACACAGATATCTGTGCTTTGCATTATATCCTCGTGTATGTGTATGTGTATGTGTATGTGTATTGTGATGGTGTAGTGACATTCTGCCTCAGAATTAATAAGGAAAAAATTCATGTTCGGATATAATTACTTTCAGGATTTAGTTCTGATTCCTGGTCCCCTGGATACACATACAAGGGCGCATGTCAACATAAATAATAAAACCGCTGGAGGACCTCGGTGAGTGAGAGAACGGGCCGGGAGGACCTCGGTGTTCAATGAAACGAAAGCAGAAGGACCTCGCTGCGTGTTTCAAGAAAAAAAAAAAGAAACAAACGGATTTCCTCAACTTCTTCAATTCTTCTTCGGTTTCAGTTTCGGAAGCTCAATCCCTCGGGAATGGGAACGAAACTGCTCGGACGTAATCCACACTGTGTACTGTTCGAAATTGTTCATATAGAAAAAAATGTCTTTCTTTTTCCTTTACTGCAAGCAACGACTGGCATTTCGGAAAAGAAAAAAAAAAAGCGCGCATGTGTTATCATTCTGTTTTCGAAAGGATTTGACAGAAACCTTTTGTCTTGTGGGAGGGTCTTTTGAGAAAGAAATTACGTCGCTATTTGAGGGAACAATAATATATATCTATATGTTTTGATTTGTTTTTTACTTTTTTTGTCCTTTCTGGCTCTCTTAGATCTCTCTTCCTTTTATCTTCTACCGGGGAGCGAATATCACATAAAGATGAAAATAGAAATAAGATAAACGGATAATTGAGTTGTTGTTGAAGAAATCAGAAAATTAAAATAGTCAAATCATGTTTAGAACATTATTATGATTATTGTTATCACACATTAAATAAGGAATCCTTTTCACGGTAGCACGAAAGCGACCTTTATCGGCATTTGATCCAGAAATAAATAAAAAAAAAACATTTTGCTGACATATAGAGCTTCTTTTAAACGGAATTCCAAATCTTCCGGACAGGGTAAGAAAAATAATTGACTGAATTCAAGATAAATGGGTGTGTTTTTGCACTCAAGGCAGTTCAATGTTTTTTTTTTTTTTTTTTTTTTTTTTTTTAATAGATTGACTCTTAAGAAAGCACAGATCACTGCACAGTTTTTATTTTCATCTCCGTGGTGTCAAAAGGCATCTATACTGTCCAAAGAATGTTCGTGAACCTAGTGATTAAGGATCACAGAACTGCACTGGCTCCCAAGAGTATGATTTAAAGAAACAGAGAAAACAATAAAAAAAAAAAAAAAGAAATAGATATGTTATATATACGTATGCACATGTGTGTGTGTGTTTATTTCGAGAGAAATATGTGTTATAAGAAACTTGTGTTTTTTTTCTTATGACTTTGATGTCGAATATGCTTTCATTTGATTCTTACATACTGGCAAAACAATTAGAACAAAAATTTGCAATTTCTGTTTTTGAAAGTTCAGAATCAACGTACACCGAACGCATGGAAAGAAGAAGAAATACCTAATACTTATATATATGTCATTCATACATAATATATACACAATATAGTATATATAATCTATATTTATTATTATATATGATATTATATACATATATTAATGATATCATAGATACATTATATATATAACATAATATATATATATATATATATATATATATATATATATATATATATATTATATATATATAATATTATATATTATATATTAATATTAATATATTATATATATATAATATATATATATATATATATATATGCATGCATATATTAATGCATATAATATATATATATATATATATATATATATATATTATATATATATATATATATTATATATATATATATATATATATACATATATATACATACATATATATATATGTATGTTATGTATATGCATGTATGATACATATGTATGTATATGTGTGTGTTGCGTTGTTATGTGTGTCTGTGTTTTTTGGTTTTTTGTTTTTTTCTCGAGTCTTTTGCCAGCATATGCTTTGGTAATTGCTCAAACGCTTTTTGTTTGAATAAAAAATATTTATTTTCTTTTAAGTATTTTGTTGGCTATGTATATTTTCTCGGATAAGTCAGACTCCTTTTAAAAGAATTATAATTTTGGAATTTTGATGTCTGCGCGAAGAATTTTTATGATTGTTCCAGCGAAATTCCTGTTGATGATTTCCTTTCCTATGCGTAGACATTTACTTCCTTCTCTCTCTCTCTCTCTCTCTCTCTCTCTCTCTCTCTCTCTCTCTCTCTCTCTCTCTCTCTCTCTCTCTCTCTCTCTCTCTCACTCTCTCTCTTTCTCTCTCTCACAGGTATATGTACATTTGCACACACACACACACACACACACACACACACACACACACACACACACACACACACACAC
The DNA here is from genome assembly GCF_003789085.1 of Penaeus vannamei. NCBI lineage: Eukaryota > Metazoa > Arthropoda > Malacostraca > Decapoda > Penaeidae > Penaeus > Penaeus vannamei. Next base: position 45,108 of record NW_020870017.1, read on the forward strand.
ACACACACACACACACATTGAACAATGCCCGTATATCATCATTAGGAACAATATTAGTATGGATGGCATATCATCACTTTACTTTTGAGATCATTTCTAGGCCAAAAACAATAAAAATTAAAACAATAAGTAACAAGCAAGGCAAACAAGTCGTCGGAAAAAAATAAAGGTTTCCTAAAAGGCAACTGAACTGAGAACATTTTCGAACACATTTCCTGTTCTCTCTACAAATATATCAAACCACCATATATAGAATACCAGATACGGCATACGTTTCGTCTCACTCAAGCCGGAGTATTTGGAGTAGTGAGGAAAACCGAATGAAGCATGGTTTCCCTCCTTTTTTCTTTTCTTTTTTTAATATTCCAGTTGACAGGACCGCCGGTTACGGAAAAGAAATTCTTTTGATATACTGGAAGATGGTGAAAGAGGAAGGATGACTGAAGGAGACGTGTATTTGCTATTCTTTCTTTCTCTCGGGCTAGCAGTGTCATTTGAGGCCGACATGGAGGATCAGCAGCAGTCAATTGAAGCGAAGGACATATTATATATATTATATATATATATATATTTTATATTTTTTTTTTTTTTTTTTTTTTTTTTTTTTTTTTTTTTTTTTTTTACCGCGTCATTTCATTCGCAAATTAGTTTTAGATGTACCAACTACGCTACGATCATATTGAGAAGTCATGTGATTATGGGAATTGGTATGAAATCTACATAATAAAAAGTTCTATAGTTACCCCTTTCCTTCATTTTCTATTGAACACTTATTATCGCGTCAGAAATTTTACCTACAGTGCACCACTACCATAGTTCTTTTTAAAAAAAAATCACACTTGTATGTCCACGCTTGTTCTGTATTATAGTGGTAGTAATAACACTGAAAAAAAATAGTTTGTTAACACTGAAATGTACGTATAAATGCTACAAGATATATCGAGTATAACCATTTTTTAATCGCGGGAAAATGAGTAATTGCAACGCTTACAGAACTAGTCTTTTAAGTGCCATGCAATTTGAATATTAACATCATATATTTGTCTGATAAAAGAGTTCTAAGTTTTTTTCCTTTTTATTATTTTAGATGGACGAGAAGCAATTTGTGTGCTTGCTTGCGGGTCAGAAATATCAATTAGTTTATTTTTCTCTAATACGAGTGTCTGTCAATAATAACAAGTATTGGTAATCATCAAGAAAATCAAACAAATCAAAGTACCCCCCCCCCCTCAAAAAAAGGCATTTAAATTTTCTTTCCTTTCTTTTACAAAACGATAATAAAGAGAATGAATTTTGTCCTATATAAAAGTGCCTTGATAGACGTGTCAGAGAACATGCTTTTGTGGAAGCTGTTACAAATCTCTTGAGATATGAGGGGGGGGGGCGACTGTGACATTTCTGTCTCTTTCGATAACAAATTCGATACATACACAGATTCTTCTTTATATTCCAGTGACATCTCTGCATTCAGATTAATAAGAAAAATATGTTCGGATATAATCACTTCAGGCTCTCAATTAATTCCTGGTCCCCTGGATACACATACAAGGGCCATGTGAACATATAAAAAACGCTGGAGGACCTCGGTGTTCAAGAAAAAGAAAAGAAACAAACGGATTTCTCAACTTCTTCAATTTTTCTTCGGTTCAGTTTCGGAAGCTCAATCCCTCAGGAATGGGAACGAAACTGCTCAGACGTAATCCACACTGTACTGTTCGAATTGTTCATATAGAAGAAAAGTCTTTCCTTTTCCTTTACTTAACAACGACTGGCATTTCGGAAAAGAAGAAAAAAGCGCATGTGTTATCATTCTGTTTCGAAAGGATTTGACAGAAACCTTTGTCTTGTGGAGGTCTTTTGAGAAAGAAATTACGTCGCTATTTGAGGGAACAATAATATATCTATATGTTTTGATTTGTTTTTACTTTTTGTCTTTCTTTCTCTCTTTATATTCTCTCTTCCTTTTTATCTTCTACCTGGGAGCAATATCACGTAAGATGAAAATGGGAATAAGATAAACGGATAATTGATAAAGTTGTTGAGAAAACAGAACAATAAAAAAAACAAATCAGTAGAAATTTATAGATTGTATTCACATTAAATAAGGAAAGCCTTTCACATATTTGGTAGCGTGCAAACCTTTATCGGCTTTCGATCCAGAAAAAATAAAAAACTTTTTGCTGACATAGAAGCTTCTTTTAAACGGAATTCCAAATCTTCCGGACAGGGTAAGAAAAATAATTGACTGAATTCAAGATAAATGGGTGTGTTTTTTGCACTCAAGCAGTTCAATTTCTTCATCTTTCGTGTTCAAAAGGCATCATACAGTCAAGAATTTCTGATCCACGTGATTAAGAATGCACAGAACTCACTGGTCCAAGAAATAATTAACAACAGAAAGAAAAATGAAAAAAAGGAAATAAATAAATAAAAGAAAAAAAAAAAAAAAAGAAAAAAATATATAATATATATACTTAATATAGTATAGTATATATATATATATATAGTTTATGTATGTATGTATATTATACGTATGCACAAGTGTGTGTTATTTCGAGAGAAATAATGTTATAAGAGAAACTTTGTATTTTCATATGACTTTGATGTCGAATATGCTTTCATTTGATTCTTACATACTGGCAAACAATAGAAAAAAATTTGCAATTTCTGTATTTGGGAAGTTTCAATTCAACATATACTAAAGGCATGTATGTAATAAATATGCGGTGCTGTGTGAGTGTTGATGTGTGTGTGTGTGTGTGTTGTGTGTGTGTGTGTGTGTTTTTCGAGTCTTTTGTCAGCATATGCTTGGTAATTTGTTCAAAACGCTTTTGTTTTAAATAATAAAAACCTATTTTTTTTTAAGATTGTTGGGCTATGTATATTTTCTCGGTTAAGTCAGACTCCTTTAAAAGAATTATTTTTTTGGAATTTTGATGTCTTCGCAATGATTTTTTATGATTGTTCCAGCGAAATTCCTGTCATAATTTTCTCCTATGGGTAGACATTCACTTCTCTCTCCTCTCTCTCTCCCTCATCATCTGCGTCCTCCTCCTCTCTCATCTCTTCCTCTCTCCTCGCTCTTTCTCTCCTCTCTCGCTCGCGCTCTCTTCTCTCTCTGTGTCTGTCTGTCTGTCTCTCTCTCATTCTCCTCTCACCCTCTCAATCCTCTCATTCTCTCACTCTCAGCTCACTCACTCACTCATCTGCTCACCACTCTCACTCTCACTCTCACTCTCACTCTGCACTCTCTCTCTCTCTCTCACTTCTCTTCTGCTCCTCTCTCAGTCTCTGTACTTTTTGCTTTCTCTCACTCTCTCACCGCGTATCGCCCACACCAATATACTTTAGCACGTGACTGGGTTGTGCGTATACAGCAACGCACACGCACGCACCAGGAACATATGAACTGATCACCGCTTATATCATCATCAGGATTGATTTCTATAGGCCTCACACTTTACTTTTGAGGTATTTCTAGCCCCAAAATAATAAAATAAAACAATATAAGTAACAAGCAAGGCAAACAAGTCGTCGGAAAAATTAAGGGTTTCCTAAAAGGAACTGAACTGAGAACATTTTCGAACACATTTCCTGTTCTCTCTACAAATATATATCAAACCACCTTATATAGAATTACCAGATACGGCATACGTTTCGTCTCACTCAAGCCGGGATATTTGGAGTAGTGAGGAAAACCGAATGAAGCAAGGTTTCCCTCTCCTTTTTCTTTTCTTTTTTAATATTCCAGTTGACAGACCGCCGGTACAGAAAAGAAATTCTTTTTATATACTGGAAGATGGCGAAAGAGGAAGGATGACTGAAGGAGACGTGTATTTGCTATTCTTTCTTTCTCTCGGGCTAGCAGTGTCATTTGAGGCCGACATGGAGGATCAGCAGCGTGTCCATTTGAAGCGAAGATTTTTTTTTCTGGAAACGTCATTTTATTCGCAAATTAGTTTTAGATGTACCAACTACGCTACGATCATATTGAGAAGTCATGTGATTATGGGAATTGGTATGAAATCTACAGAATAAAAAGTTCTACAGTTACCCCTTTTCTCATTGAACACTTACTATCCGCGTCAGAAATTTACCTACACTGCACCACCATCATAGTTCTTTTAGAAAAATCGCACTTGTATGTCCATTCGCTGTTCTGTATTATAGTGGTAGTAATAACACTGAAAAAATAGTTTGTTAACACTGAAATGTACGTATAAATGCTACAAGAGTATAACCATTTTTTAATCGCGGGAAAATGAGTAATTGCAACGCTTACAGAACTAGTCTTTTAAGTGCCATGCAATTTGAATATTAACATCATATATTTGTCTGATAAAAGAGTTCTAAGTTTTTTTCCTTTTTATTATTTTAGATGGACGAGAAGCAATTTGTGTGCTTGCTTGCGGGTCAGAAATATCAATTAGTTTATTTTTCTCTAATACGAGTGTCTGTCAATAAAAACAAGTATTGGTAATCTTCAAGAAAATCAAACAAATCAAAAGTAACCCCCCCCCTCAAAAAAAGGCATTTATATTTCTTCCTTTCTTTTACAAAACGATAATAAAGAGAATGAATTTCGTCCTATAAAAAAGTGCCTTGATAGACGTGTCAGAGAACATGCTTTTGTGGCTGTTACAAATCTCTTGAGATATATTCCAGTGGCATCTCTGCA
>NW_020870017.1:59812-62312 GCF_003789085.1 Penaeus vannamei
GAATTTGTTTGTTTGTGTTGTTGGTGGTTTGTTGGTTTGGTTGGTTTGTGTTAACAGTAAACACTACGGTGTTGTCAGTGTGGGGCCATCTCTCTTGTGATTATGTTCTGCCTTTGTCGAGTAGGATTTGTGTTGTCGTTGTTTGTTGTTCTTATATTTATTATCTATTTATTATATCAGTAGTGTAGTAGTAGTAGTAGTATCAGTATTAATATTAGATTTTAAGTATTAAGTATACTTCAATATATTTGTTATTATTATTATTATTATTATTATGTTTGCTATTACTATTATTATTATTATTATTATAGTTATCAATATATTATAGTTTATTATTATTATTATTGTTATTCTTCTTATTATTTTTATTCTTTTTCTTTTATTATTTATTAATATTATTATTATTATTATTATTATTATTATTATATATTGTTATTATTTTTTTAGGTTTTATTATTTTCGTTTTTAAATCCATGCGTGTGAATGCTTGGTCGTATCTTTGTCGTTTTCTGTGTGAACTGCCAATGAACTCGTCAAGACAGTCAGCCAGTCTGTTTTAATCAATTTTCGCCCTTATCACTAATTAGGATGCACCTGTCTGTCTACCTGTCTGTCTATCTGTCATCCTGTCCGCTGTGTAAGCATGTTTATCGATCTGTCTCTGTGTATTAGGGTACAACACTGGCATTCTCTTCTCTCTCTCTCTCTTTTTTCTTTCTTGCTTTCTCTTTCTTTCTTTCTTTCTTGCTCTCTGTCTCTCGCTTTCTCGCTTTCTCTCTCTCTTTCTTTCTTTGCTCGCTCGCTCGCTCGCTCCTCTCTCTCTCTCTCTCTTCTTTCTTGCTCGCTCGCTTCGCTCTCGCTCTCTCCTCCTCTCTTTTCTTTCTTGCTCGCTCGCTCTCTCTCTTCTCTCTCTCCTCTCTCTCTCTCTCTCTCCTCTCTCTCTCTCTCTCTCTCTCTCTCTCTCTCTCTCTCTCTCTCTCTCTCTCTCTCTCTCTCTCTCCCTCCCTCTCTCCCCCCCCCCCCTCTCTCTCTCTCTCTCTCTCTCCTCTCTCTCTCTCTCTCTCTCTCTCTCTCTCTCTCTCTCTCTCTCTCCTCTCTTCTCTCTTCTCTCCCTCTCTCTCTCTCTCTCTCTCTCCTCTCTCTCTCTCTCTCTCTCTCTCTCTCTCTCTCTCTCTCTCTCTCTCTCTCTCTCTCTCTCTCTCTCTCCCTCTCCCTCTCCCTCTCCCTCTCCCTCTCTCCCTCTCCCTCTCCCTCTCCCTCTCCCTCTCCCTCTCTCTCTTCTCTCTCTCTCTCTCTCTCTCTCTCTCTCTCCCCTCTCTCTCCTAATTTCCCCGTCGCAAAACTTTCTTCACTCGACGAAAGCCAACGCAGAAGTAAAAAAAAAAAAAGAAAAAAAAAAAAAAAAAAAAAAAAAAAAAAAAAGAGACGGAAAACGGAATTAGAAAGTTTACGTCTAATATTTGGTCGTCGTTGATTCTCGCGACTTTTGTTGCTTCTCCAAAAGGGATACGAAGGAAGGGGCTGCGAGGAAGTTTATTGACGGAACGCGAGTCGGAAACACTGGTGCCCGGATGGAAGTAAACAAGGCGGGGGGGGGGAGGGGAGGGGGAAGGGGAAGGGAGAGTGAGAGAGGAGAGAGAGAGGAAAGAGAGGAGAGAGAGAGAGGGGGAGGGAGGAGAAGAAAGACAGCGGGAGAGGGGTAAGGAAAGAGAGAGCAAAGTAAAAGAGAATGGAAGAGGAGGAAAGAGATAAGTGGAGAGAGAGGAGAGAGAGAGAGAGGTAGAGAGAAGGTGAGGGTGATAGGAAAGAGAGGAGAGGTAAGTAACAGAAAGAGGCAAAGAGGGACAGCCGCCCGCCCGCCCGCCCAGGTGGGGTGATCCATCAGCCCAATGAAGCCGGCCGCCTCCTTACGTGCGCGCGCGCTCGCCCTCGCGCAATTGAGTGTGGGAAACGCCGTCCCTTATTTTTCCGAAAGAGCGATCTTGTTGGGCGCTGATTGCCGCCCGGGGAACGGCGAGGGAACGCGGCGAAGGGCGGCCCCGAGGGCGTGCGGAGGCGCTGCCGCTGACCCCGGGGCCTCCTTGTGGGGGCCTTCCGGGGTCCGTCGGGGGACTTACTCCACCCGGGACTTGCCTCCTCCTGGCCCGTCTTCACCCCTTTTTTCCTTCTCCTCTTCCTCTTCCCCATCCGGGTCTCCTCCCTTGTTCCCTTTTCCACTCATCTTCCTCTTCGTCTTCTTCCTCCCTCTTTAGAAAATACTTTAGCGACCCAAAGAATTAAATTTGATTAACCTGTTTCAGTTTGTCGTGAATCAGACGCGCGTGAAACGTGTCGAGATACAACAGCAAACTTTCCGCTAATGAATGATAGGACAAAGAGTCGAGGACTTCTTCCGAATCGCACCTGAGCTTCTTAATGCTCCTCAGAGTTTCGAGTCGTCAGCCTCTCCAGCCACGTTTCTGTTGGTGGCGGTGGACTGGGCTCCTCCTGGCCCATCGTC
>NW_020870017.1:69812-74812 GCF_003789085.1 Penaeus vannamei
CTTCTTCTTCTTCTTCTTCAGTCTTCTTTTTCTTCTTCTTCTAGAATTTCTTATTTTCTTCTTGTCTTCATTTCCTTTTCTTCTTCAGCATCTCTTTGAAAATGGACATATATATTGGGTGTCTTTTGCACGTTCAGTCTGTCGGTCAGTTTGTCTGTCTGTCTTCTCTGTCTCGGTTTATTCGTGTGTTTGGCCGTTTTTCTTCCGCAAACTGTAGTGCAAGTTCGGTAAAGAAAATGTATGTAAGGGATGCCATATTATTTCTGTTTATAACTTCTTATTTTACTCTCTCTCTATCTTTTCCTTCTCTTTCTTTCGTTCCTTCTTTCCTCTGCCCCCGTTAGCCCTTCCTAATCCTCCTTATTCCATCCTCCTTTTTTCTTGAGCCTCCATTTCTTCTTCTTCCTCCTCTTCTTCTTTTTCTCTCTCCTCCTCCTCTCTCCTCTTCTTCTTCCTCCTCCTCATTCCATCCTCCTCTTCTCCTCCTCATTCCTCCCCCTCTTTTTGCTGCCTCCCTACCGACCCCATCATTCAAGGGCGACTCCTCCTCCTCTTCTTCCTCTTCTTCCCCTCCCTCCCCCTCCTCCTCCTCCTCCCCTCCTCCTCCCCCTCCTCCTCCTCCTCCCCTCCTCCTCCTCCTCCTCCTCTCCTCCTCCTCCTCCTCTCCTCCCTCCTCCTTCCGGATCCATATCTCGAGGAGCAGAGAGCGATGTGTTTGGTTGGGTGGTCATGAAGGGGAGGGAGGAGGGAGGGGATGGGAAGGAGGAAGGTGGAAGGGAGGGAGGGAGGGAGGGAAAGGAAGGAAGGAGGAGAAGGAAGTAAAGGAGGAAGGAAGGAGGGATAGAGGAGGGGGGATGGAAAGGATAGAAAGGAAGGAAGGAAGGGAGGGATAGAGGAGGGAGACTGGAAAGGATAGAATGAAAGGAAGGAAGGAGCGAGGGGATGAGAAGGAAGGAAGGGAGAGAGGGAGGAAAGAAAGAAGGATATAGGAAGTATAAGCAGGAAGAGAGGAAGAGAAAGAGAGAGAGAGAAGGATTGATTCCCGATGATGTTTTAGGAAACGGAGGAAGTACTCCCGGTGGTCGTTCAGCAACAGAACATTCTTTGTAGTCGTCTATTTTACATAAAGAAGGAAAAAAAAAGACCTTGATATATAGAATTTTCGATTCTTGTCTCATAAACATTATCATTTTTTTTCTCTCTGCCTCGTGTCAGTGACATGTCTACTGATTATTAAGTATTAGTCACGCCTGTCTAGATGACGAGATGGGCGGCCAAAGCGAAATATGGGATATCAAGGAAAAATTACTTTTGGCGGTCGCAGCGTCATCTCTGTCACGCATAGAAAACGGAGAACGGCCAAGAAAGACACGCACAGAAAACGGGAACGCCAAGAAGACACGCATAGAAAACGGGAACGCCAAAGACACGCACAGAAAACGGGAAACGCCATCTCGTATTTCGCAGGAATGGCTTGGTAAATACATCGTCGCTCTATGCAAATTACCAGCTCGATATCACTCTTTTTGATTGTTATTACAACCGAGATTGTATCTTCGATTATCCATGTAAGGCGCAGAATTACAGAGGGTTGATTGCCGGACATTTTCTATTGGTGTCGTGACCTCCCTGTGTGACGTCACGAATTCCTGGATGACGTCATGGAAATGCCGTCACGATTACATCTTCGTGACTCGGCAGATTATTGTTACTGTAATGATAATGATATATTGTATTTATTATTATTATTGTTGTTTTTTATTGTTATTATTGTTTATCATTATATTATTGTTATTGTTTATTATTATTATTATAGTTATTGTTATTATTATTGTTATTGTTATTATCATTATTATTATTATTATTATTGTTATTATTATTATTATTATCATCTTCTATGCTATTATTATTGCTGTTATCATTGATATTACTAGTATTACTACTGCTCTTATTATTAATATTATTATTATTATTATTATCATTATTATTCATATTATTATTATTATCATCATCATCATTATTATTCAATCATCATCATCATCATCATCATCATTTCTTGTATGTAATAAGGTTTATTCTTTTCGATTTTGAACTAATTAATTTTTCTTCTGTTTCAGGTAAGCTCGGCGTCTGTGTCCCCGCGGGCGGTGCCCTTCGTCGCACCCAGGTAGAGGGCGGCTTTTGGAATTTTTGTTTATTCGTGTATTTCTTTTAAATGTTTGTTTATTTTCTGAATTTATTTGCTTTAGATGTTTATTTATTTTCTTGTTTGTTTTAAATGTTTGTTTATTTTCAACTACTTATTTGCTTGAAATGTTTATCTATTTTCAAGCACTTATTTGCTTGAAATGTTTATTTATTTTCTGAATTTATTTGCATTAAATGTTTATTTATTTTCTGAATTTATTTGCTTGAAATGTTTATTTATTTTCAAGCACTTATTTGCTTTAAATGTTTATTTATTTTCAAGCACTTATTTGCTTTAAATGTTTATTTATTTTCAAGCACTTGTTTGTTTTAAATGGTTATTTATTTTCAAGCACTTATTTGCTTGAAATGTTTACTTATTTTTATCATTTAATGTATATTTATTGGTTTATTTATTGGTTGATTAGCAAAGTGAAATTGAGAAAAGCAAAGAGAGTTTACCATCGTTTAATTACATTTGGATTTATTTATTTATTTATCCATGTGTCTATCTGTTTATCTATTTATCTATTATATCCATTTGTCTATCTATCTATCTATCCATTTGTCTATCTGTCCATTATCTATCCTATTATCTATCATTTGTCTATCTGTATCTATTTATCTATCCATTGTCTATCTCTGTCTTATCATACATATCAATCCTTGTTATATGTCTTATTTATCTATCATTGTCTATCATCTCTATTTATTCTACTCCATTTGTCTATCTCTATTCCATATTTAATCCTATCTTGTCTATCTATCTATTTATATATCCATTTGGTCTATCCTCTATCTATTTATCTATCCTTTTCATTTCCATCTAATCTATTTATCTATCCCTTTTGTCCATTTGTCTATCTATCTATTCTATCTAATCCATTTGTTCCATCTGTCTATCTATTTATCTATCTATCTATCCATTTGTCCATCTGTCTATCTATTTATCTATATTTCCATCACTTATCTATCCCTTGGTCTCATCATATTTATCTAAATCCCACCTCATGCTTACTGAGGCGCTTAACAACGAGACCATTCAATAGACTTTGAGACACTTAGAGTCACATTATTCAATTCCCATGATTGGTCAATTTTTTCATGAGTCAATTTCTTTACATATTCGTCTATTTGTTGACTTAGACAAATATTTGGGAAAGTGGAATATGATTAATATGATTAATGAATGATTTATTGATTGATTGGAGGATTTTGTTTGCTTGTTTGTTTATTAAGAAATTAAGGAAAGAGTTTGGTGCATTCATGATTTGGGGTTTAAATGTTTTGTCTGTTTGTATATTTATTTTTTATTTTTTTTATTTTGTTATTTATGTAATTTTTTAGATATTTTTTCATTTGTTAGCTTTTTTATTTATTTATTTGTTTGTTTTGTTATCTCTTTATGTGTTTGTTTATTTTGTTATTTATGTATTAATTCAATTACCTATTGTGTTATTTATTTTATTATTTGTTTATTTTGTTATTTATTTTATTATTTGTATATTTTGTTATTTATTTTATTATTTGTTTATTTTGTTATTTATATATTAATTCAGTTACCTATTGTGTTATTTATTTGATGATTTGTTTATTGTGTTATTTATTTTATTATTTGTTTATTTTGTTATTTATTTTATGTATTTGTTTATTTTGTTATTTGGAAAAAGCGAAATTAGCCTTTATGAAGGACTGGATTGATTAGTTTGATTAGCTGATCAGGTGTACCCAGTCGCCCCCCCCCCTTCCCCCCCCGGTCATAGTAGAGCCAATAATTTGTAGTTAAAATGAATCGATCGCAAGAAATGGGCGGAGCAACTGGCGGTAAGTTGGTGGTGATGAATTGGTGGTGATGGATTGTTGGCGATAAGTTGGTGGTGATGAGTTGGTGGTGATGGATTAGGTGAGTGATGAGTTGTGGCGAATTGCTTGGGGATGAATTGGTGGTGAGAGTTGGTGCGTGATGGATTGCGTTGGCGAAAATTGGTGGTGATGGGTGGTGATGGAAATTGGGGAAAAATTGTTGGTGCTGGATTGTTGGCGATGCGTTAGTGGCGAATTGTTGGGGATGAATTGGTGGTGATGACGCTGTGGGGATACGTTGCTGGCGAATTTTGTTCTGAGTGGTGGGGATTGTGCTGGCGAAATAAAAATTTGGTGGTTTTGGTGGCGAATGCCGTTGCTGCGAATGTTGCGAAATTGTTGGTGATGATTGAAAAATTGGTGGCGATAAGTTGGTGGTGATGGATTGTTGGCGATAAGTTGGTGGTGATGGATTGTTGGCGATAAGTTGGTGGTGATGGATTGTTGGCGAAAAATTGGTGTGATAAGTGGTGGTTGATGGATTGTTGGCGAAAAAATGGTTGATTGTTGAAAAAATGTTGGTGATGGATTGTTGGCGATAAGTTGGTGGTGATGGATTGTTGGCGAAAAATTGGTGGTGATAAATTGGTGGGGATACGTTGCTGGCGAATTGTTGGCGAAATATTGGTGGTGATGCATTGGCGGCCATGGTTCGATGGCGAAACATTGTTGGAGATTCGTTGGCGGCGATGGATTGTTGTAGCGAGAACTGGTGGGGATTCGGCCGCCGTCTCACCTGCAAATCTGGTGGTCGCTCCTTTGGAAGATTAGGCCGCTGTTGGCGATTGGATGGGGAGGTAAAGTTTTATTTTATTTTTTATTATTATTATTATGATTATTATTATTATTTTTTTTTAGGGGGGGGGGGTAGGAAGGTTAGAAAAGAGAAGAAGGGGAAAATGATAGAGAGAAAGAGGAAGAGAGAGAGAAAGGAAAGAGAGAAGAGAAAG
>NW_020870017.1:77312-94760 GCF_003789085.1 Penaeus vannamei
TTTTTTTTTTTTTTTTTTTTTTTTTTTAAGGAAGGGGCGGGTGTTTCATTTGTTCAAATGTTTATGAATGTTTTTCTTTCTTTCTTTGTTTTCTTTTTCTTTCCTTTTTTTCTTTTCTTTCTTTTTTTCTTTTCCTCTCTTTTTTTCTATTTTTTTCTATCTTTTTTTCCTTCTTTCTTCTTTTTTTATTTTTTTTTTATTTTCATTTTTTTCTTCTTTTTTCTTTCTTTCTTTTTTCTTTCTTTCTGTTTTTTCTTTCTTCTTTTTACGTACTGTCCCGAATGCGTTTTCTCTCATCAGTTTCCTTCTTTTCGTTCAAGGCGAAGAACTCCGCCCATGACTTTCTTTTTTTCTTTATTTCTTTCTTTTGTTTTCATTTTTTTTTTTTTTTTTTTTTTGGCTGTAGTTGTCGAAGAGGAATGTATGAAATGGTTTTATTTTGTGTGTTTGTTTGTTATACTTATATATATTTGGTCTGTAATCATTAATTAAAAAAAAAAGTTATACTTATATTTGTCTGTAATCATTAATTTTTAAACATTAGTATTGTATTTAAAAAAAGATATATATATTCTATGTTTTACTTGTGTTTGATTTTATATTTATGCGTTTTATTCTGTTTTATTCAGATTATTATGTTTTTTTGTTTCCGGTCCGCGAATATTTGAGATATTTCTTCTTTCTTATTGCTATTTTTTTTTATGTTTGGGGTTATTGTGCGTCTTCATTTGTGCGAAGAAATATTAACTGTTTTTGTCTGGAATAAAATGAGGTTTTCCTTGTGGCTTGTGGGAGGGATTTTTTTTATTTTTCCTTTTTATTCGCTGACACTCGAGTTTTAACTTTTTTTTTTTTTTTTTTTTTTTTTTAGGAAGGGACGGGTGTTTCATTTGTTCAAATGTTTATGAATGTTTTTTCCTTTTTTTTCTTTTTTTCTTTTCTTTTCTTTCTTTCTTTCTGTCTTTTTATTCGCTGATACTCGGGTTTTAACTTTTTTTTTTTTTTTTTTTTTTTTTTTTTAGAAGGGGCGGGTGTCATTTGTTCAAATGTTTATGAATGTTTTTCTTTCTCTTTGTTTTCTTTTCTTTCCTTTTTTCTTTCTTTCTTTTTTTCTTTCCTTCTTTTTTTTCTATTTATTTTTTTCTATCTTTTTTTTTCCTTTCTTTCTTCCTTTTTTTTTATTTTTATTTTTATTTTTCATTTTTTTTCTTTCTTCCTTTCTTTCTTTTTTCTTTTCTTTCTTTCTGTTTTTCTTTCTTCTTTTTTTACGTACTGTCCCCGAATGCGTTTTCTCTCATCCGTTTCCTTCTTTTCGTTCAAGGCGAAGAACTCCGCCCATGACTTTCTTTTTTTCTTTATTTCTTTCTGTTGTTTTCATTTTTTTTTTTTTTTTTTTTTTTTTTTTTTTGCTGTAGTTGTCGAAGAGGAATGTATGAAATGGTTTTATTTTGTGTGTTTGTTTGTTATATTTATATGTGTCTGTAATCATTAATTTTTAAAAATTAGTATTGTATTTTTAAAAAATATATTCTATGTTTTACTTGTGTTTTATTTTATATTTATGCGTTTTATTCTGTTTTATTTAGATTATTATGTTCTTTGTTTCCGGCCTTCGAATATTTGAGATATTTCTTGTTCTTTCTTATTGCTATTTTTTTATGTTTGGGATTATTGTGCGTCTTCATTGTGCGGAGAAAAAATTAACTGTTTTTTGTCTGGAATAAAATGAGTTTTCCTTGTGGCTTGTGGGAGGATTATTTTTTTTTTCCTTTTTATTCGCTACACTCGAGTTTTAACTTTTTTTTTTTTTTGGGGGGGGGGAGGGCGGGTGTTTCATTTATTCAAATGTTTATGAATGTTTTTTCTTTCTTTTTCTTTTTTTCTTTTCTTTTCTTTCTTTCTTTCTGTCTTTTTATTCGCTGATACTCGAGTTTTAACCTTTTTTTTTTTTTTTTTTTTTTTTTAGGAAGGGCGGGTGTTTCATTTACTCAATGTTTATGAATGTTTTCTTTCTTTTTTTCTTTTCTTTCTTTCTTTTTTTTCTTTTTTCTTATTTCTTTCTTTTCTTCTTTTCCTTTCTTTCTTTTTTTCTTTTTTTTCTTCTTTCTTCATTTCTTTCTTTCTTTCTTTTTTTATTTCTTTCTTTTCTTTCTTTCTTCGTCTTTTTTTTACCCTTTACCCGAATGCGTTTTCTCTCATCAGTTTCCTTCTATTTTTTACTCTTTCGTTAAAGGCGAAGAACTCCGCCCATGACTTTCTTTTTTTCTTTCTTTCTTTCTATTGTTTTCATTTTTCTTTTTTTACGTTCTTTACCCGAATGCGTTTTCTCTCATCTTTTTTTTTTTTTTCTTTTTTACTTCTTTTGTTTCATTTTTTTTTTTTTTTTTACCCGAATGCGTTTTCTCTCTCATCTTTTTTTTTTTTTTTTTTTTTTTTACTTTCTTTTGTTTTCATTTTTTTAATTTTTTTTTTTTCCCGAATGCGTTTTCTCTCATCTTTTTTTTTTTTTTTTTTACGTTTTCGCTAAACGTGAACTCCGCTCATGACTTTCTTTTTTTTTTCTTTCTTCTTCTTCGAGGAGCTGTTATTGTTATTTTTTCTTTTTCCTTTTTTTCTTTTTTCGTTTCTTTCTTCTTTTCTTTGTGTTGTGATTTTTTTTTCTGTTTTCCCTTTTTTTCGTTCTCTTGTCTTTCTTTTCTTGTGTTGTATATATTTTACTTTCCTTTTTTAAATTCTCTTTTCGTTGTTTTCTTATTTCGTTTTTTTTTTAAGATTAATTTTTCTTCTTGTTCTATTACTTATTTTCCTTTCTTCGTTTTGTTCTTCATTCGTTTCGCTTGATTTTTTTTTTGTTTCTTTTTCACTCTCTCTGTCTCCTCGTTTTATTTATTACCTCTTTCTTATATTTTTTTTCTTTTACATCCCCACCCTCTCTCTTTCTCTCTCTCTCCTCTCTCTCTCTCTCTCTCTCTCTCTCTCTCTCTCTCTCTCTCTCTCTCTCTCTCTCCTCTCTCTCTCTCTCTCCCTCTCCCTCTTTCCCTCTTTCCCTCTCTCATCCCCTCTCTCCGTTTCCCTTTTCCTCTTTCCTCTTTCCCTCTCTCCTACCCTACCCTCTCTTTGCCTCTCTCATTCTCTCCCTCTCTCCCCTCCCCCCCCCCTCTCTCATCTCATTCGGTTGTCTCGGTTTTGTGAGTTTTCAGGTTTTTCTTTTTCAGAGTTGTTTTGTGGATTTTTTGTGTTCTTTTTTTCCCTCGGTCGTTTTGTTGAGGTTTGGAGAGGGTGGAGAGAGGGAGGGAGAGAAAGGGGGAGGGAGGGAGGAGTAGACGAGGGAGGAGATAGGAGGGAGAGAGAGAAAGGGGGAGGGGGAGAGAGAGAGAGAGAGAGAGAGAGAGAGGAGGGAGGAGGGAGGGAGGGAGTTGTTTAATTATGTTCTTTTCTTTTTTTTTCTTGTGGTTAAAAAAAAAAAAAATTGTGCAGAGGGAAGGTGGTTGCCATTCGCTGGTGGTCCTGCCTGTTTTTGCTCTCCTTTGCGCCATTTGGGGGGGGGGGGGAACTTTGCATTCGGCTGACAGACAGACAGATGGGTAGGCGTGGGGGTGGGTGGGGGGTAGGCGAGGGAAAGGAGGAAGGAAGAGGGAGGAGAGGCGAGAGGAAACAGGAAGATGGGGGGCGGGGCGAGAGGAGGGAGAGAGAGGGAGAGGAGAGGAGAGAGATATGGGGCGGGGGGAGGGGGGAAGCAGATGGAAGGGAGATATGAAAAGAAGAGAGGGGAAAGGAGAAGGCAGAGGAGAGAGGAGAGAGAAGAGAAGAGAGAGAGGAGAGATCGCCAGAGAGACAACCCATCACGCCGCACACGAACTAACCACGTCTCATAGTTCCTCCCCGCCTTCTTTCCTCACGCCCTTCCTTCCTTCCTTCTTTCCTTCCTTTTTCTTCTCTTTTCTCTTCCTCCTTTACTCCTTTCCCTTCCTTGCTTTCCCTCTTTCCTTCTTTCCTTCTTTCTTTTCCTTCCTTTCCTTCCTTCCCCTTTCTTATCTCTTTCTTCCCTTCCCTTTCTTCCCTTCCTTCCTTTCTTCCTTCCTTCCCTCATTTCTCCCTTTTTCCTTCCTCTTTCTTCCCCCTCCTTTCCCCTTTCATCCTTTCTTCCCTTCCCCTCCTTTATTCCTTCCTTCCATCTTTCTTCCTCCTTCCTTCCTTCCTTCCTCTCCTTCCCCCTTCCCCCCTCCCTCCCTCCCTCCCCCCTCCCTCCTCCTCCCTCCTTCCTTCCTCCCTCCCTCCCTCTCTCCCTCCCTCCCTCCCTCCCTCCCTCCCTTCTTTCCTTTGTTCCTCGCGAGACTTTAAGGAGAATGAAGAAAGTCTTTTTTCTATTTGTTATTATTATTTTTTTTTACGATGGCATTTCGTTCGTCCCTCACACTGCATTTCGTAAGTCATTTGTTATTCATGAGGTGATTGCGGTAAATTGCTCTTGGTGACGCGGAGGAAAATGACGGTTAATTTTGAAAAAGGTGTTGGCGGAATGTGGCGGCGGGGGAAGGGGAGAGGGGGAGGGGGGGAGGGGGAGGGGGGCGGAGGGCAAGGGGTTGCTGATGTTGTTTGTTGTTGTTTGTATTTTTGTTCATTTATTTATTTATTTATTCATTTTTGGTATTGGTCGGTTTATTTGTCACTATTTGGATTATCTTTTTATACACACACACACACACACACACACACACACACACACACACACACACACACACACACACACACACACACAACACACACACACACACACATGATGTATATATATTTATTTGTATGTATATATTATATATATATATATATATATATATATATATAATACATATATATATATATATATCATGTAGATATATGCTATATATTATATATATATATATATATATATATATATAATATATATGTACTATATAAGTGTGTGTTTGTGTGTGTCGTGTGTGTGATTTGTGTGTGTGTGGAGTGTGTGTAGAGTGCTAATGTGTGATGTGTGTTGTATGTATGTTATATACGTATATATTATAGAAGATTGATTGATTCGGATTTATCATAGACACGCACAACGTTGCACTTACATGTCCACCCACACGCAAGAGCAAGCGCTAGTACACAGAGCCATCCCCCTTCACCTTTCGCCCTCCTTACGAAGAGGGTGGAAGGGCGCAGGAGAGGAGGTGAGGAAGGGCATGGGGGGAGTGAGGGGGCGAAAGGTGGGTAGAGGGAGGGGGAAGAGGAGGTGCAAGGTGTGGGGGAGAGGAGGAGAGGAGGTGAAGGGTGGGGGAGAGGCGGAGGGGAAGAAGTGAAGGGGAAGGGAACGAGGATGGTACAGGCGAGGGGACAAGGGAGGAGCGTGGGAGGACGTGAAGGGGGGGAGAGGGAGGGGGCGAAGAGTGGGGGACGAGGCGAGAAGAGGGGAAGAGTGAAGGCGCGTGGGGGGGAGAGAGGAGGGAGGGGAGGCGAAGGTGGGGGGAGAGGGTAAGGGGAAGAGGAGCGTGAAGGCCGTGGGGGGAGAGGGAGGGGAGGACGGTGAAGGGTGGGCGCGAAGAGGGAGGGGAGAGGTGAAGGCGGTGGGGCGGAGAGGAGAGGGGGAGCGAGGTGAAGGGTGGGGGAGATAGGGGAGGGGTGCGAGGAAGGCGCAAGGATGAGCGGGACGAGGGAGGGGGAAGAGCGGAGGAGTGAAGGGTGGGGAGGGGAGGGAGCGAGCTGAAGGGTAGGGGCGAAAGAGGGAGGGGCGAGGAGGTGACAGGGTGGGCGGAGAGGAGGGGGAGGAGGCGAAGTGTGCGGGCGAAGAGGGAGGGGGAGTGCACGGCTGCGAAGAGGTGGGGGAGAGGGCAGCGGTGCAGAGGAGGGAGGTGGGGGGAGAGGGAGGGGGGAAGAGGAGGAGGTTGAAGGGCGTGGGGGAGGACTGGGAGCGGCGAGACAAAGGTTACGAGGTGCAGCCCTACAGCGAGGCGGGCAGGTGGGAGGGACGCGTGAAGGGTTGGGGGGAGGGCGAGGGGGAGGAGGTGGAAGGAGGTGCGAGGGGAGGGGGGAGGAGGTGCAAGGGTGGGGGCGAGAGGGAGGGGGACAGAGAGATGGAGGAGGTCGAAGCGGTGGGGGAAGTTGAGAGGAGAGGAGAGGTGAAGGACTGGCGGGCCGAGAGGGCACAGGGGGAAGAGGAGGAGGTGACCCTCGACAAGCCGGTGCGCGGCGTCGATGCATGGAAGGAGGTACACACAGAGTGAGGAGTGGAGGGAAGATGGGCCGGGAAGGAGGGAGGGTGAGACACGTTGAATGGCGTGGGGAGAGGGTAGGTCGGGAGGATGCGGTGAACCGGTGGCCGGCCGAGAGGCAGGAAGGGCCGGCGAAAGTGAAGCGGAGGCGAGAGGGAGGGGGGTAGGGGGCCACGCACCGAGGTGCAACAAGGGTGGAGCGGAGAGGGAGGGGTCGAGGGGACGGAGTGTGAAGGGTGGGGGAGAGGGAGGGGAGGAGGTGAAGGGTGGGGGGAGAGGGAGGGGGAGCGAGGTGTAAGGGAGAGGAGGGGGAGGAGAGGAAGACAGTGTGAAGGAGTGGCGGGTAGTGACGGACTGGGAGATAGGGGGGGCCACACGTCCGCTTATATTGGCCGCAGGAGAAGCAGCCTGTTGGTCGCAGCCGCCCTCGGGCCCACACACGGGGTGATTATAGATTTTTATTGACGGCGATAATGAATATAAATGGTGATTAGGACAAGTGCCTCGCTGCTGCTGCTGCCACTGCTGTTGCTGCTGTTATTCTTGGCTCGTTAGTGCTGCTGCGAGGCGCCTCTGGGTGGTTGTGAGTTGTTTTCTTCGTTATTTAGGCTTGTGAAGGTTGTTAGTTGTGGTTACGTGTTGTTGTGGTTGATGTGGTCGTGGCGTTGTTGTATGTGTGATTGTTGTTAATTCTGATTGCTGTTGTTATTTATTCAGTGCCTATGTGCTGTTTGCTGTTTGTTTTTCGGTTGTGTTATATGTTGATTGTTATGTTGATTGTTAATTTTGCGTGTGTGTTAAAGTATTAAAGGTCTGCTCTCTCCTTCATTCGTTTCTGTACATTTCTGGTGCTGATAATTACCTTATTATTATTGATTCCGTCTGTTTGTCTTGTCGTTGTTTCCCGTTCCACGCTGCCAATGGCAGGGTTTCAACAGTAATTCATAATGAATGGAAGGCGAAGGTGGCCGAGGGGTTCCCGGCGGAGGCTCACCTGCTACAGGTGGAGTTGGGGAGGCAATTAGAGGATGGACAAGTTCCGGAAACGAGGAGGAAGGGGAGAAGAAGGGGGGGGGGGAGGGGAAGGGAAGAAAAGGAGTGGAGAAGGGGAGGAAGTGGAAGGGAGGAATGGGGAGATTGGAGGGAAGGGGAGGAGTTAGGGAGAGGGGGGAGGGAAAGGATGTGATGGGGAGGAAGAAAAAGGAGGATGGGAAGGGGAGAGGAAGGGGATTAGGAAAAGATTGGTGGGAGGGAAAAGGAGGAAGAGGAGGGGAAGAAGGAGAATATGACTGGGAAAGTAGAGGAAGGAGGAAGAGGAAGAAACGCAAAGCGAATGTAGAGGTGGAGAGACGTAGATGACGAGGAAGAGAGAGAGAGAGAGAGAGAGAGAGAGAGAGAGAAGAGAGAGAGAAGAGAGAGAGAGAGAGAGAGAGAGAGAGAGAGAGAGAGAGAGAGAGAGAGGTAGAGAGAGAGAGAGAGAGAGAGCAGACGAGAGAGAGAAGAGAGAAGAGAGAGAGACGAGAGAGAGGAGAGAGAGACAAGACAGACAAGAGAGAGAGAGACAGAGAGGGGAGTGGGCGGCTGGGGCGGGCAGCGTGGTGGCGCGATAGTGAGTGGCGGCGCCCGAGGTTCTCCCGCCGTGGCCGCCTCGCACCCTCCTCATTACTATCAAATGAGGTGGTCGGCCCGCCCTTTCGCTCGCTCGCCCCTTCTTCCTCGACCGCTCTCTCTCTCTCTCTCTCTCTCTCTCTCTCTCTCTCTCTCTCTCTCTCTCTCTCTCTCTCTCTCTCTCTCTCTCTCTCTCTCTCTCTCTCTCTCTCTCTCTCTCTCTCTCTCTCTCTCTCTCTCTCTCTCTCTCTCTCTCTTCTCTCTCTCTCTCTTCTCTCTCTCTTCTCTCGAGAACAAAGAACCTGAACAGTCCCGTAGGATCACACAGTGGACCGCCCTCGACATCCTCGCATGAGGATAAACCCTCATAATTGACATCCTTCCCCGCCCTACATCCGCTGTTACCTTACCCTCACCTTGCACTCTGCATTTACCTCATACCCTTCATGCTGCACCCTTCACACTGCTCCCTTCGCTCAGTGCCCTACCTCTCATACCGTGTACCATCTACTTGCGCAGTATAAGCTATCCTTACCGACGCCTTGCACCCGAAGACCTGATATTCTTAAATACCTAATATCTTGTGCCTTATACTAATACTAATAGTAATAAGTAAAGAGGTGAAGAAAAGAGGGGTGGGAGAAGATTAAAGGTTGAAAATGAAGGGAGATTAAGATTGAAGGTCGGGGGCGACACCCCTTGCTTGTCTTTCTTTGCTTTGTTTACTCAGTCTTGGGGGGGGGGGTTGCCTTATACCCATCTCCCCCCCCCCCCCCCCCCCGACTGTCACTCCCTGGCCGCGCACGGTGTTACACGGGGGTGGGGGGGGGGGACACGGGAAACGGCCGTGTTGGGAGGCTTGATGCTGCTGTGCCACGTCGCCGTTTTTGTTTACGTCCCGGTGTCGTTATGTTTGTTTATATTCAGGTAGGTGTCGTGTTTGTTTTTATCGGGATAGGTGTCGTCGTGTTTGTTTATATCCGGGAAGGTGTCGCTGTGTTTGTTTATATCGGGATAGGTGTATCTCTGTCTGTGTCCGCTTGGATATCGCCGTTTTTATTTACATCCGGGAGTGTTGGCATTTGTTTACATCCGGGAAGGTGTCGCCGCGTTTGTTTACATCCGGGAAGGTGTCGCTGTGGGTGGAGCTTCGCGGGGCGTTATGCTCTTGTTATTGACCGGCGGCCGAACGCGCGGGCTGCTCTCGCTCGCCCAGTCGCTGCTCGGGCTGGGACGGGCTCGTTTGGGCTTTAGGGGGGGGGGGTTGCACCTGTTTGTCTCCAGTGCCTTCTATTATCCTTATCTCTCTGCTTTTTTTTTCTTTTGTTTGTCTTCTCTCCTCTCCTCTCCTCTCTCTTTATTCTGCACTTTTCTCTTTCTCGGCCTGTCTCTCTTTCTCTCTCTTATATTTCTTCTCCTCTTCTTTCTTCTCTTCTCTCCTCTCCTCTTTCGTCTCTCTTCCTTTCTCTCTCCATGTACGATTCATTCCACTATTCCACTTCGTCTTCCCTTTAGCGTTAAAACGTCACTTTTTTCCCACACGCTTCGTCTTCATTTATCTTCTCACCTGCGTATTTATTTATTTTCACATACGTGTAGGATTTTTTTTCTCTTTAATTGCATAATTAGGCTAAAGCTTGAAGGTTATGACGGTAATGAACGCGAGGGCGAAAGTGTTATCCTAATTAACATTTTTTTTCGTCACTCAGACAAGAATTTTTCAGCTGATGCGATGACGAAGTTGATGAATTGACAGCCTCTCGCGGGGGTCGGGTGGGGGACCGGGGGTGGAGTGGGGGTGGGTGGCCTTAATTAAGGGTAATTTGAGGGTGATATGATTTACGAGAACAGGGTAAAGCAGCAGGTGTCTTATTTGCGCTTGCCTTTTGAACACCTGCGGCGGGGTTTTTTCGCGGTTTCTTGTGTCACTTTTCTTTCTTCTTTCTCTTTCCCTTCTTCTCTCTGGTTTGCTTTTCATTATCCCTTCCGCTTTCCCTTCCTCTCTCCCTTCCTTTTCCTTCACTTCTCTTCTCTTTTCTCTTATTTTTTTTCTCTTCCCTTTCCCCTTCCCCATCACTCCTCAACCCTTTCCCCCTCTCTCCATCTCCCTCTCCCTCTCCCTCTCCTCTCCCTCTCCCTCTCCCTCTCCTCTCTTCTCCCTCTCCTCCCCCTCTCCCTCCCCCCCTCTCTCTCTCTCTCTCTCTCTCTCTCTCTCTCTCTCTCTCTCTCTCTCTCTCTCTCTCTCTCTCTCTCTCTCTCTCTCTCTCTCTCTCTCTCTTCTCTCTCTCTCTCTCTCTCTCTCTCTCTCTCTCTCTCTCTCTCTCTCTCTCTCTCTCTCTCTCTCTCTCTCTCTCTCTCTCTCTAGTATCCGCTTTCGTTCGCCAGGGATGATCATGATTTTTTTAGCATCATTTTAACTATTATCACATTGCTACCATTATCAACACCATCAGTTGCTGTTCTTCAATTTATCGTTATTTTCATTGTTTCTTCTCTTACCATCGTCATCATCATCATCATTTGCTGTTCTTCAATTTATCGCTATTTTCATTGTTTCCTCTCCTACTGCCCTCGCCGCTCCTCCCCGTCGAGGACCGCGGGAGGTTCCTCGTCGGGGAAGAGGCCGTCTCTTCGCGTCCTTCTCGCGCGCCGGGACGAGGGCGACCTGACCCTCGAGGCACCGGCGCCGCCCTTGGTCACGTGCCAGGGGGAGAGGCCACGACGATGACGATGACAATGATAAAGACCATGTCGACGATGACGATGACGATGGCGACGACGAATGACGATGATGGCAGCGACGTCGACGATGAAAAAGCCGTGGGAGGACGTGGCACTGGTTCCTGGCGTCGCTGCCTCCTGTTAATTAGTCCCGTCTTGCTGACGACGATGCCTTGGCGCTGACGTAAGGGGCGGACAAGGGGGAGGGAGGGGGTAGGAGGAGAGGGGGAAGGGGGAGGGGAGGGGAGGGGGGGGGGGAGGTCCCAGTCCCGGTGGTGTCCATGGAGCTCGTGGAAGGATTGACGGTGAGAGGGCGAAGGATTGTGGAGGGCGCGGGCGTCTGGGATGGGGATAGAGGAATGGGGAGATGATAAAGGGTTTAAGAATGGAGAATGGGGAGCCGGGAGGGGAGGTGAGGGAGGAGGGGCAGAGGAAATGGGGGGAGGAGGGAGGGGGGATCAGAGGAGAGAGGGGAGGGGAGGGAGGGATCAGAGGAGAGGGGAGAGGGAGGGAAGAGGGATCGGAGGAGAGGAGGAGTGACCAGAAGAGATGGGAGGGAGGGGGGAAGGGGTATCAGAGGAGGGGGGGAAGGGGTATCAGAGGAGAGGTGGGGATGTCCTTGAGGATGGGAGTGCGGTGACGTCACGGTGGCGTTGGTGCAAAAGACGTTGATGGGCGTTCAGGTGCGGGAATGGGTCGGAAACGTTTTTCTGGGTCGATTGACAGGCAGAGACGTTGGTTGTCGTCGTGCGGTGAGGCGTGGTGATGGGGTCTGCAAACGTTTCATCATGTGGAGCTCGTGGGGTCGGCAAACGTTTCATGTGTCGTGGGAAACGTGTGGAGCTCTCGTGGGGTCGGCAAACGTTTCATCATGTGGAGCTCGTGGGGGTCGGCAAACGTTTCATCATGTGGAGCTCGTGGGGTCGGCAAACGTTTCATCATGTGGAGCTCGTAGGGTCGGCAAACGTTTCATCATGTGGAGCTCGTGGGATGTGGAGCTCGTGGGGTCGGCAAACGTTTTGATCATGTGGAGCTCGTGGGGTCGGCAAACGTTTCATCATGTGGAGCTCGTGGGGTCGGCAAACGTTTCATCATGTGGAGCTCGTGGGGTCGGCAAACGTTCATCATGTGGAGCTCGTGGGGTCGGCAAACGTTTCATCATGTGGACTCGTGGGGTCGGCAAACGTTTCATCATGTGGAGCTCGTGGGTCGGCAAACGTTTCATCATGTGGTGGGGTCGGCAAACGTTTCATCATGTGGAGCTCGTGGGTCGGCAAACGTTTCATCATGTGGACTCGTGGGTCGGCAAACGTTTCATCATGTGGAGCTCGTGGGGTCGGCAAACGTTTTAATCATGTGGGAGCTCGTGGGTCGGCAAACGTTTCATCATGTGGAGCTCGTGGGGTCGGCAAACGTTTCATTCATGTGGAGCTCGTGGGGTCGGCAAACGTTTCATCATGTGGAGCTCGTGGGGTCGGCAAACGTTTCATCATGTGGAGCTCGTGGGGTCGGCAAACGTTTCATCATGTGGAGCTCGTGGGGTCGGCAAACGTTTATCATGTGGAGCTCGTGGGGTCGGCAACGTTTCATTCATGTGGAGCTCGTGGGTCGGCAAACGTTTTCATCATGTGGAGCTCGTGGGGTCGGCAAACGTTTCATCATGTGGAGCTCGTGGGGTCGGAACGTTTCATCATGTGGAGCTCGTGGGGTCGGCAACGTTTCATCATGTGGGTGGGTCGGCAAAACGTTTCATATGTGGAGCTCGTGGGGTCGGCAAACGTTTCATCATGTGGAGCTCGTGGGGTCGGCAAACGTTTCATCATGTGGAGCTCGTGGGGTCGGCAAACGTTTTCATGTGGAGCTCGTGGTCGGCAACGTTCATCATGGGAGCTCGTGGGTCGCAAACGTTTCATCATGTGTGAGCTCGTGGGGTCGGCAAACGTTTTATCATGTGGAGCTCGTGGGGTCGGCAAACGTTTCATCATGTGGAGCTCGTGGGGTCGGCAAACGTTTTGATCATGTGGAGCTCGTGGGGTCGGCAAACGTTTCATCATGTGAGCTCGTGGGTCGGCAAACGTTTCATCATGTGGAGCTCGTGGGGTCGGCAAACGTTTCATCATGTGGAGCTCGTGGGGTCGGCAAACGTTCATCATGTGGAGCTCGTGGGTCGGCAAACGTTTTCATCATGTGGAGCTCGTGGGGTCGGCAAACGTTTCATCATGTGAGCTCGTGGGTCGGCAAACGTTTCATCATGTGGAGCTCGTGGGGTCGGCAAACGTTTCATCATGTGTGGCTCGTGGGGTCGGCAAACGTTTCATCATGTGGAGCTCGTGGGTCGGCAAACGTTTCAATCATGTGGAGCTCGTGGGTCGGCAAACGTCGTGGTCGTGGGGTCGGCAACGTTTCATCATGTGGAGCTCGTGGGGTCGGCAAACGTTTTGATCATGTGGAGCTCGGGGTCGGGTGGAGCTCGTGGGGTCGGCAAACGTTTCATCACGTGGAGCTCGTGGGTCGGCAAACGTTTTATCTGTGGAGCTCGTGGGTCGGCAAACGTTTTATCATGTGGAGCTCGTGGGGTCGGCAAACGTTTCATCATGTGGAGCTCGTGGGGTCGGCAACGTTTTGAAACGTTTTGATCATGTGGAGCTCTTGGGGTCGGCAAACGTTTCCTCATGTGGAGCTCGTGGGGTCGGCAAACGTTTCATCACGTGGAGCTCGTGGGGTCGGGCAAACGTTTTGATCATGTGGAGCTCGTGGGTCGGCAAACGTTTCATCAAACGTTTCATCATGTGGAGCTCGTGGGGTCGGCAAACGTTTCATCATGTGGAGCTCGGGGAAACGTTTATTTTTGATGAATGCTGTACTTCCGGTCCCGTGGCAGCCCAGGGCCATGAGTATCGCGGAGTGTTTTCTCCTCCTTGCTTCTCGCTCCTTTCATTTCTTTCTGTGCTTCTTGCTTTCCTCTCTTCTCTCTCTCTCTCTCTCTCTCTCTCTCTCTCTCTCTCTCTCTCTCTCTTCTCTCTCTCTCTCTCTCTCTCTCTCTCTCTCTCTCTCTCTCTCTCTCTCTCTCTCTCTCTCTCTCTCTCTCTCTCTCTCTCTCTCTCTCTCTCTCTCTCCTCACGCGCTATTTTTGGGAGAATCTAAAAATACAGAAGAAGGAAAAAAAAAAACGTCCGTTGGAGCGAGCGAGGCGCTGTTACGAGCGGGCGGAAGGGAAGCACAAAGGTGGAAGGGAGCTGCTTAAGCGAGTTTGACCGCCGCCCGCCCCCCCCCGACTTGGTCCCATGCCAGGAGCTCCAGCCGCGCTCCTGGCCCCCCCATTGCCCCCCCCCTCCCATTGTCACCTGTTCCTCTTCCCATTGTTGTATTTCCCTTCCCATTGCCTTTTCTCTCTCTCTCTGGCTCTTTCTGTCTGTCTCTGTCTCTCTCTCTGTCTCTCTGTCTCTCTCTCTCTCTCTCTCTCTCTCTCTCTCTCTCTCTCTCTCTCTTCTCTCTCTCTCTCTCTCTCTCTCTCTCTCTCTCTCTCCTCTTGCCTTCTTCCCCCCCCTTTGCCCTTCCCCATTGCCTCTCCTCCCCCTCTCCCATCGCCCCTCAGACGCCTGCTTGCGACATCATCCCCGCCCTTTTCCTTACCCTCCTCTGGCTTCTTCGTTCCACCTCCTTCCTCCCCCCTCCACCTCCCCTTGCAACACCCTCCCTCTCCGATCACCTGTTCCTGCCCCTCCCCTCGCTTCTCCTCCTCCCTCTGCTCCCTCCCTTACTTCTACCTCCTCTCCCATCCCTCCCCTTCCCCTCCTTTTTCCCTCCTTTTCTCCACCACTTTTCTGCCCCCACCCCCTGCAACCCCATATTTCTTTGCATGTTCGTGGCCCTCTGCTCACATACCCCACCCACCCCCCTTCNCCCTTCGCTCTCTTATCGCTGACCCGTCGGCGATGCTGACCTCTGACCTCTGCTCGTTCCTCTCTCTCTCTTTTCCTGTTCCTGTGTCTCCCTCTCTCCTTTTTATCTCTCTATCTCTCGCCTCTCGCCGTTTCTCCCTTCTTCCAACTACTCTCGCCTCCCCTTTCCTCCCCCGTTCTTGCCCCTCTCTCTCTCCCACTTCCTCGACGTCCCCTTCCTCTTGTTTCTATTCTTTTAAACGCTTTCCCTTTGCTTCCCTCCCTCCTTCCCTCCTTCCCTCCCTCCCCTCCCTCCCTCCCTCCCTCCCTCCTCCTTCCCTCTCTCCCTCCCTCCTTCCTTCCCTCTCTCCCTCCCTCCTTCCCCCTTCCCCTCCCTCCTCCCTCCCTCCCTCCCTCCCTCCCTCCCTCCCTCCCTCCCTCAATGCCTCAGAGGATAACGCTAAATATATGCAGTCGGGACCGCGCCTCCACTGTCTATCGGGGAATTAATGTGGCTTCTGCCCTCCTCCCGGGTGGGCGGGCCTGAGCACCTCGCTTCGGGGGAGTTTCGTCCTGCATCCCCGGGGACTGGGAAGAGAGGGGGGGGGAGGGGAGGGGGAGGGGAGGGAGGAGGGGTGTGGGGAGGGAGGGAGGAGTGGGGAAGGGGAGGGGGAGGGGGAGAGGGGAAGGGAGGTGGATGTGTGGGGGTAGGGAGGGAGGAGGGTGTGGGGAGGGAGAGGAGTGTGTGGTGTGGTGAGGGAGGGTGGGTGGATGTGTGGGGTGGGGAGGGAGGAAGGGGGTAGGGGAGGAGGTGGTGAGGGGAGGGGTGTGAGGGAGGAGGGGAGGGGAGGGTGGGTGTGTGGGGTGGGGAGGGAAGGAGGTGGTGAGGGGAGGGGTGGATGGTGGGGGTGGGTAGGGGGAGGTGCGCCAGGTAGCGAGGAGGAGAGAGGGACCTGGAAGAGTCAGGTGGCTGAGAGGTGTAAAGTAAATACGCGATTTTTGTGTTTTTGCTTTTTTTTCCCCAATCACCGACGTCAAGATGCCATATGTTAATGCAATTTGACCCTGTGCGGCTGAGTCAGCAGCGTGGAGGTGAGTCACCTGATCAGTACTCGCTCTGTTGCCTGAGTCTCTCCCTATCTTCGCTTACCCCTTTCTTTGTCCCTCTCTTGCAGCCTCCTCCCTCTCCCTTAATATTCTCCCCTTCTTTCATAACTCTCCTCTTTTCCTGTCTTATTCTCCTTTTTCCTCCCTCCCTTTCTCTTCCTCTTCCCCTTCTCACGTCGATTTTCCTTTCGTCTTTCTCTCCTCTACCTCTTCCCTTCCACATCTCTTTCTTTCACCTTCCTCCGTTTGGATCATCAAAATAAAAAAAATATCACGGTAGCAGAGATGATATTTTCCGAAAAAAAAGTTATTCGGGAAACCTCCCCCACCAAAACAAACAAATAACCGAATAACTAAAACAAACAATTAAAAAGTAAATAAATGCAACAAATATATGAATAACTAAACAAATAAAAAGTAAATAAATCCAACGAATATATAACTAACTAGACAAGTTAAAATAAGAAATAAATATAGACAAGTTAAAATAAGAAATAAATATAGACAAGTTAAAATAAGAAATAAATATAGACAAGTTAAAATAAGAAATAAAAAACGTTTTCTCCAATCGTGACTGGCTCTTCTGGGAGACGCGCCAACGCCATGTCAAATTTGCCGATCGTGAAGAGTGACTCCGACGGCGGGCAGATGCGTCCAAGGGATTAGCGGCGATGTCAGTGGGGTAAAGGAGGAGAAGGAGAGAGAGGAGGAGAAAGAAGAGGAAGAGGAAAAGATAAAGAGGAGGAGGAAGGAGGAAAAGGAGGAAGAGGAGGGAAAGGAAGAAGAGGAGAAAAGAAAGAAGTGGAGGAAGAGGAAAAAAAGATAAAAGAAGGGGAAGAAGGGAAGAAAAAGAGAAAGAGGAGGGAAAGAAAGAAGAGGAAAGAAAGAAGAGGAGGAAAGGAAGAGAAAACGGAAGAGGAGCAAGACGAAGGGAAAAAAAGGAAAGATAAAGACTGATTACATAGAGAGATTCGAGGAGGAAGAGGAAGAGATGGAGGAAGGTTGACAGAAGGGAGAAGGGGTGGAAAGAAGGAAAAGGGGAAATGAGAAGAGAGACGGAGAATAAAAAAATAAATGAGAAGAAGGGGTAGGAGGAGGGGAATGGAAGAACGAGACGGAGGAGGAGAAGGAGAGAGGATGGAAGTCAACCCTGTGCGAGAAACATTTTAACGATAAATCTGTCAGGTTGTAATAATAATAGTAGTCATATGTAGTACCACTTTACAGCTATAATATAGGACTAGCAGGATCAACAACATTGTAATTGTTGTAGTATTAGCAATAACAAGTAGTAGTGGCGTATTATAATTGTTTTCGTAGTAGCAGTATAAAACAGCTGCGGCCATGATTACTCCGCCAGCAAATACAACAAAAGTAACACGCACATACATCAACCACGCTCGATTTAATACAAAATAGAGTCATTTGCCAATCATAACAGAGCAGAAGAAAGCCCGGGTTTAGGAGGCAGTCGAGCGTAAAAACAACACGAGACGAAGCAGTTGTTAAAAAAAGGGGAAGGAAAAAGTCTAATGCGGTGGGAAGTCGGCAACCACGGCCGGATTCACACTAACCGCCATCCGGGGACTGGAACTTTCAGAGGGACCTGCGGGGGGGGGGGGGGGAGTGGAAGGGGGAAGGGGAGAGGGAGAGGGTGAGGGTTAGGTAGGAGAGAGGGGGAGGAGAAGGGGAGAGAGGAGGCGCGAAAGGGAAAGGTGTGAGAGAGAGAGGGAGAGAGAGGGAGAGGAAGAAAGAGAGAGAGAGAAGA
Source organism: Penaeus vannamei (assembly GCF_003789085.1). Lineage (NCBI taxonomy): Eukaryota > Metazoa > Arthropoda > Malacostraca > Decapoda > Penaeidae > Penaeus > Penaeus vannamei. Next base: position 94,628 of record NW_020870017.1, read on the forward strand.
GGGAGAGGAAGAAAGAAAGAGAGAGAGAGGGCGAGGAAGAAAGAGAGTGAGAGAGAGAGAGAGAGAGAGAAGAGGGAGGAGGAAGAAAGAGAGAGAGAGAGAAGAGGGAGAGGAAGAAAGAGAGAGAAGAGGG
>NW_020870017.1:107078-109578 GCF_003789085.1 Penaeus vannamei
GAGAGAGAGAGAGAGAGAGAGAGAGAGAGAGAGAGAGAGAGAGAGAGAGAGAGAGAGACGAGAAGAGGTGGTGATTTGGACAAAGGGAAATTCTACCGTCGTTAAAGATCAGCTGATACATCCACAGGTGACAAAGACACACCTGTCTTCCCCGTCATCCGGCCGTAGACATCATTTAGGATACAGATTGGGAAATACGAGAGAAAATGAGGGAGAGACGTGTAGGATGTTGGAGAAGAAGGAAAAGTAAAGATGAGATTGGTTTTAGGTCGGGGAGAGGAGAGGGAGATGGGTGAAGGTGGGAAACAGGTAGACAAACAGACAAGTAGACAGAAACCGACATAGATATATAAAATAAATAAATAAATAAAATAAAATAAAATAAATAAAATACACAGACTGAAAGACAAGTAAATAATCAAACACAGACAGAAAGACAAGTAAATAATCAAACACAGACAGAAAGACAAACAGACAGAAACTAATACTATAAACTGACAGACATACCCGAAAAAAACAAGAGTTATAGACAGAAGAAGAAAAAAAGAAAAATAGAGCAAGAGCAAGAGCGAGAATCTGGGCGAGGGAAGCAGGGAGGCCGCGGCGAAGGCCCCACCGACGCGGCATAAGGCTGAGATATGAGGGTCCGGGTGTAAACAATGGCTCCGGGACTCACTCATTACCGAAGAGAGCGACAGACAACAAACATTGTGAATCAATAACACAACATCGGGAGGACAGTGGCGTCAGTGGGACGAGGAAGGAAGGAGGAGACGAAAAAATAAAATTGGGGGAAAAGGAAAACAACCGAAGAGGAAGCATTCGGAATAAAAGGGGGAAAAAAGTTAAAGATGTGTAAAAGAGGGAGAGGGAAAGAGGCATTAAATAAATTCAGGGATACGCTAAATGGAAGGGATGCGAGAAGAGGCGGAAGGGGAGAGAATGAAAGGATTAGAAACTGTATTACAGAAACACAAGCGGATGAAACCGCAGTAAAGTTGTAGGATCAGAAGATAAATCAACAACAAACCATATTATTTTCCTCTGTGGCAAAAGCGGGAGCAGTATCGACCCTTCGAGTTATTTTCAGGACGAAGAAGCATCAAGAACAACGCTATAATCAAACGTTTATAGCGAACGTTCACGCCCCTTCAACCCACACACAAATCCAAACGTTTCTGAACCAAAGTAAACACTCAAACCCACAAACCAAACCCTCAAACACAAACGCAAACAACAAAATCCATATCCACGCCGCATCCTCCACCAGCTCTCGCGTCCCTCGAATCCACACACACGCTTATACCCACACACACCCACAAATATAAGCACCTACACTATTAAATTAACATTAACACATGATATCCCTGAATCTACACCCATGTCTGCCATACCCACCTAAGTAAAACTACGTGAACAACATCCATATCCGCCCATATACACATTTTTGTAAAATACACCCAAACCTACGCCCAAATCTACCCAGCACCCGAAACCGATACCCCCCCGCCCTACCCTTCCAAAATATACCCACAGTTAACCCCCCCCCCCTTCCACCCACCCACCCTCCCTTACCGCACAGCCAAATTCCACCTCCCCCCCTACCCACGGTCCCCCAATTTTATCCCCAGCATATATCCCACTTTCCCTAGCATTAGCCCCCCTCCTCCCCTTCCCCCAGCCTCAGCCCCCTATACCCCCCCCCCTCAACCCCCTAACCCCCTAGCCTCAACCCCCTCCCCCCCCGCTTGCCCCCCCAGCCCCCTCATCCCCTATCCCCCGCCCAGCCTCAGCCCCTATCCCCCAGCCCAGCCTCAGCCCCCTATCCTCCCGCCCCAGCCTCAGCCCCTCCCCTCCCCCGAGGACCTTCGAGAGGGCGGCAGCATCCCTCAGCTTCCGGTTCGCCAGATGAGGACCTCGACGCCAGGGATTGAGTGGGCGGAGCTAATTCGACGGGAGAGTGACGTGGCCTTTATTGGTTTCTCGTTCTTCTTGTGCTTATTATTATCACATTTTTGATAATTAATTTAATTTCGAAATATAGTGTTTGTTTAGATGGGTCTATATTTATCTATCCATTTTTTTCGCCATCTGTCTTTTGAGAGAGAGAGAGAGAGGAAGAAAGAAGGAGGAGAGAGAGAAAAGGAAAGATCAGAGATAGTGATTAGAAAGGAAGAGAGAGAGAGAGAGAGTAACCTATCCTGTTAATGAAAACAGGTTTCATTTCCTATTCACACGAGAGAGAGGGAGAGACTTACAGACAGACATGCAAAGGGACAAACAAAACAGACAAAAAGACCTCAACCGAAGACACAGAAAGACAACAGAATTAAAAGCGAATATATTGAAACGTAATGAAATCATCGGAAAATCGATAAGACCTAAAATGAACACAAAAGAAAGAGAAGAAAAAAGGAAAAGAAAAGGAAAACGATAATGAGAAAGATTGAGAAAGATAAAAACAATGATAAAAAGATGGAACCAAATTTCGAAACAAGAA
>NW_020870017.1:119578-122078 GCF_003789085.1 Penaeus vannamei
TCTCTCTTTCTGTCTCTGTCTCTCTGTCTCTCTGTCTCTTTCTCTCTCTCTCTCTCTCTCTCTCTCTCTCTCTCTCTCTCTCTCTCTCTCTCTCTCTCTCTCTCTCTCTCTCTCTCTCTCTCTCTCTCTCTCTCTCTCTCTCTCTCTCTCTCTCTATCCTCCCTTCTCCCACTCCCTATCTGCCTGCAGTGACGTAATCCCCTTTCACGGTCCTCTTCCCTCGTCCTAAATATGTTTAAACATGAAAGGCCGACATTTTCTCTCCGTTTTATTAATCCGTTTTGATCAAAATGCCAAACTCACAATAGCGTCTCGTCTCCCACTCGCTCCCTTCGCTGCCCGAACCCTCGTCGCTCCAAACGGGTGTTTTCTCGATCCTGCCTCGCTACAGGAACATATTTTGGGAGGGTATATATGGCCTCGATTGTATTGTTTATCTATTTATCTTTATTCATTATTTCTCATGTTTGTGTGCGTTATGGCTTTTGGATTTTGTAGTTATCGGTGGATGTTTTTTCCTTTTCTTTCGTTCTTTTTTTTTCCATTTATTGATTTCTTCACTTACTCTCAGCTTCTCAGTTTTCCTAAATCTGTGGGACGATTGGTCGACGGAACCCTTGGTCAACACATATTTACACAACCTCAAACACATTTAAAAAATAGAAAGAGAGAGAGAGCGAGATAAAGAGAACGAGAGAGAGAGAGAAGAGAAGAGAGAGAGAGAAAGAGAGAGAGAGAGAGAGAGAGAGAGAGAGAGAGAGAGAGAGAGAGAGAGAGAGAGAGAGAGAGAGAGAGAGAGAGAGAGAGAGAGAGAGAGAGAGAGAGAGAGAGAGAGAGAGAGAAGAGAGAAGAGAAAGAGAAGAGAGAGAGAGACCGAGAGAGAGAGACTTCGTTTTTCAAGTATTTAAAGACAACAACGCGCAAACAACTCCATTTTATCCTCTCCTCCACTTGCTCGAAATAACAGCATCATCCCCAACCTATCAGACAACAAAGCCACTCCTATTCCCTCTTAGGCACCCCCTCCCCCCCCCCCCTCCCCCCTCTCCCCCCTCCCCTCCGTCTCTTTGTCCATGGAACAGGCTGTATTCTCTTCGTTATTAATCTTATTATATTCATTAAGTTTTTTTTTCTCTCTCTCTCTCTCTCGCTCTCCTTGTTCCTGCCTCATTTTCTTTTTTTCTCCCTCCCTCCACTTTTCTTTATTTTTTTCTGCCTTTCTCTCCCTCTCTCCATCTCTTTCTGCCTCCTCCTTTTTTGCCCCTCTCTTGCGTCCATCATTCTCGCAATCGCTATCTCCCTTATTCTTTCTTTCGTTCCAGCCTACCCTTTACTACTACTGCTACTCCTTCCCCTTTCTTCCTTACCCCTTCCCTGTCCTCCTTTAACTCCTTCCATCTTTCCTCCTCAACTCCGTCCCTCTAACTCCGTCCCTCTTTCCCCCTTACCCCTCTCCCTACTGTCCTCCTTAACTCCCTCCCTCTTTTCTCCTTTCTTCTTTACTCCTCAACTTCCTCCCTCTTTCTTCTTAAAATCCTTCCCTCCTTCCTCCTAACCCCCCCCCCCCTTTCTCTCCTCCCTTCTTCAACTCCCTCCCTCGTTCTCCTTATCCTCTCCCTCTTGTCCTTCTTAACTCCTTCCTCCTTCTTCTCCTTAACTCTCTCCCTCGTGGACTTGAGGGATTAATTAAGATTTTTTTTCAAGGTTCAGCATCTCAATTTTTTCACTGTATTTATTTTCAGCGGTTCGCCTGTGGGACGGGAGTGTGATGGAATGTGTGCTTGTGTTGTGTGTGTGTGTGTGTGTGTGTGTGTGTGTGTGTGTGTGTGTGTGTGTGTGTGTGTGTGTGTGTGTGTGTGTGTGTGTGTGTGTGTGTGTGTGTGTGTGTTTATGTGTGTGTGTCTATGTGTGTGTTCATATGTGTATGTATGAGTTCTCTTTCACTACGTCTTCGTAAACACGCAATTTCATCCTGGAGAAAAAATAAAATCCATTCAGAATCACGTTAAGTCAAACCAGACTTATCAAAAGAATAATTTCATTTCTCCAAAAGCAACCGCAGAAATCCAAACAAACACACGCCGAAAGAGACTAACAAACAAGCAAAGACATACACAAAGATACACACAAACACACGCGCACATAATCAACCCTCAAATGCACTTCCGGTATGAAAAGTTCCCACATTTCCAAGTCATTTGTAAGCATTACATTCGAATTCAAATCTGCGAATCGCCAGTCGAATTAATTTATCGGATCCTGATGATCACTTATGATAGATGTTTTAGTCAACTCAAGTTAATGGAGCTCAAAGTATTTTCTGTTTGTGCTTAACAGTCAGAAGTTTAGATCTTTTATTTTTTATTTTTTATTTTTTTATTTTTTTTTTTTTTTGACTGCACTCAAGTTCAATTAAGTAACTCGAGTGAACTATTAACTCAAATAAAATCATTCGAATCTTATATTTACTTGTTTCCGATAGTTTGCTCAATAGTTTTTC
>NW_020870017.1:134578-139578 GCF_003789085.1 Penaeus vannamei
TTTCTACTTGAAGCTGTATACGAACATGCGGGCATCCAGATCAGGGACACTTCCTTTTAGGGAAGACTAGTAAAAAAAAACAGGAGCAAACATGATAATAAATACTTTCCCTATCCAAGCACCGGGAGGTTGACAAATGAGTCTAAGGGATTAGATGATGAGGAGAGAGAGAGACGCGAGAATGAAGAGACAGACTAGAGACAGAAGGTTAATAAAACGGAGAAAGAAGAAACATGAAGTAACAGCTGGTGTCGCGAGCGGTCGGCAAATGTCATGGACGGTCGAGTGCTGAAAAGAGATGCGAACCGCGCGCCATGCAGATTAGTAGCTCAGGTCTGCCCAAACACTCATTGCAATGCGCCAACTTGTTTTACCTCATGGTATTGCTTTGTTGATAATGATGGTTATCTTCTTTCGCTATTTATAAGTATCATTCATCATATACATATACGATGTTGGATAAAGGAATCAGGATCGTCCGACAGATGGATGAAAGAAAGGATAAATACAATCTTTGTTTTTGTGGTAGCACTGCGCTTTGCCCCTCCCTCTCTCCTCCCTCGTCCTCCATTGGGTGTCCCCGATTCCTCTCTCCCTCCCCTAATTCCTTTTTACCCAGTCTGGTCTATGAACTCACGACAGCTTTACAAGATCGAGATGTTATTGTCTTGGCGAGCGACACTTCACAACTAGATTTATTCTCAAGTATCAGCTTTGTGTGGCAAAGTGAAGGCAGCGACGCGAGGGCACGAAGACAAACAACGTGAAGGAGGAAATAGAGTTGAGCCGGATGCTGCCAGGCCTCCGACGTTGCATGAGATAAATATGAAAAAAAAAAGTAACCATAAAAAAAACATTTATTTATCTTATTGTATTTATTTTCTATATAACTGTAATCAGTAGTTACATTCAAAATATGATGGTATGTTTATTTTCATTGATCTTAGTATTCTTTTCTTCAGAGGTTCAGTGCGTGTGGGTGGGTGCCGGTCCAATAGCATTTCAAAGGTGAACGGTTCATTAAAATGTGAACGCGACCATGATTAGCTACTGTTTGAAAAAGTAAGGTTGAAGAAATGCAACATGAAATCCAACCAGCGCGTGGATTTCAAAGTGATTGTAATGTGTTGTGTGTTTACATACATAAAACGTGGAATCTGTACATCTGCACACATACACATACACGCACACACTGACAACAGATCTACATCAAACATCACACACGTCACACACGACACACACACACACACACAACACCACACACACCACGCATAATGGTGTATTATATTATATACTATATATATATATATACAATAATATAATACTGATATAACTATAAAATTAATAATTAGTGATAACATATACTATATTTAATTGTAAATTACTAATATATATATGTTTGGTGAGTGGATGGTGTGCTATCGTGATGTATGTACATAATTGAATATTACAATTACACAGACACAAATACATACGCAATACACAACAACAACGCAACATCCACGCAAAAATAATAACTATAAGTATATATGGTTAACATATAATATATGAAGCCCAAATTAATTATATAATATATATTATATAATATTATTTATATAGTATTTAATACTATTATTAATTCTTATATTATAATAAATATTAATACGAATTTCTATGATTAATGTATATTTTATACATATGTATATTACACTATGATAATATATATGATAAATATATTATATGAGTAAAGTATTACAAATATATAATATATATATATATTACCATAGCGTATATATATACATAAATATCAGTATATATGATATATATTATATTATATAATATATATATTAGTATAGTATATATATATAGGTATATTTAGTATATATAATATCCCATAATAATAATATATTATTGCCATAAATCGTATAATATGTTACATAGAGTATACATAATAAAATTGATATCTAGTATGAGTATGTAAGTAAGACATTAATATACCTTATATCAACTCCCATATAGGCGTTAATATAGATAGCATATAGGTAAATAGTTGAACGTGAACTTCAATCATATATTGGATATATAGGTAATTATAGAGACATATCATGATAATGTGATAAGTCCATACTGCAATAGAGTACGTGTAAAATATTATAACCCCCTATATAATGTTCATTTTTTACAAGTCCGACTCAAAGGTAAAAATCTTAAGATTTCAATAACGGTATCTTTCCATTCATGTTCAGCAGAAGACATAATATGTGTTAGCCAACTCTAAGAATCTAATGTATCTTTCCAGTGCCTGTTATTGGAGTAACGTAATGAAGTTCCAATTAGTGTTGTCTTCTATATCGAATGAGACAAAAGCCATTAGTAAAAGATGTATCACAACATGTTCTTTACATTAGTGGACGCTGATGTCTTGCTCTCTCTTTCTCTGTTTCTCCGTCAGCCTCTCTCTTTTTCTCTGCCCCCCACTCTTTCTCTTTCTCCTTATCCAACTGTTTGTCTTTCTCCCTCTCTCTCTGTCTATTTCATCTATTATCTATCCATCAATCTATCCCCCTCTCTCTCTGTTACCTATATCCCTCTCACTCTCTTCTCCCTCTCTTTCTCTCTCTCTCTCCTCTCTCTCTCTCTCTCTCTCTCTCTCTCTCTCCTCTCTCTCTCTCTCATCTCTCTCTCTCTCTCTCTCTCTCTCTCTCTCTCTCTCCTCCTCTCTCTCTCCTCTCTCTCTCTCTCCTCTCTCCCTCCTCTCTTTTCCCCGTCTGTCTCTCTGTCTCTCACCTCTCTCTCCGATATCATGTATATACATGCTGCCTTTATTTCTACCTTTTTGACTCTCTACACTCCTTATGCCCCCTCCCTCCACCCCGCTCCCCTGTCTGCTCACAACCCGCACGCCTCAGCCACCCGCCTTAGAGGAGGACTCAGCTGCGGCTCAGTTCACCCCCCCTGCCCCTGCATCCACCAAATTTCAAACCAAGTCACAACGAAGGAAATAACATTTTCATTTTGGAAACACTATCAACTTAACTGACCTTGCTATGTTGCTACCATGTTATCACAATTTCATTCACTTTTAACTCAACGAAAAGAATAAAATAAATAAAATAATAAAAAAAATAAACAAATAAAATCACCCTCTCCATCTGGCACCCACTCACTATTAAGCAAGACCCTTTAAAACGAACCACTCACTTTATCGACAGTGCGATTTCGACTACCCTCTGCACCCAGCGTAGCATCCGGCATTCAGTCATCCAAAGAGCTTAGTCCTCACGTAACAGCAATCCTGATGGATGTCTTCCACTCGGGTCGCCAGTTTGATGGATCTCTTTCATTCCATTCGGTAGAGCAAGGGCCGTCTACTCCATCACGCGACTTGGGAACTGTTATTTTCACTCCATTAATTGAAGTGTTTTGGTCGCACTCCGCCGGCCGTCTGAACCGTCACATTCGCAAGCAGTCTGGGATTGTGCGGTACTTTTTTCTCTTATCTTTTATTTTGTTTTATTTTCGTTGTTTTTTTGTTGTTGTCTGACTTGTCTTTCTGTTTGTTTGGTAATCTGGATGGTTGGATTTGATGGCTGTGTGTCTGATGCTTTCCCTGCTATATATTTATATATTTTTATAGAATCATGTCTCATTTTCTCTTTTCTGGCTCTAAATAGTTGTCTCTAACTGTATGGGTCTTGTCTGTGCAGTGCCAGAAGAAAGTTTTTTTTTTTTTTTTTTTGGGAGGGAGGGGTTGTTGATCCAAAATTAGACTCTCCTCCATCCTCTTTGTACTCTTAACTTCCATCCTTCATCCTTTTTTTCTTCCCTCCCTAATCCATCTTTTTAGCTCGCTTTTATTTATTTCCTTCCTACTTCCTTCTTCCATCTTCGCCCTTCACTTTCCTCCATCATTGCCTTTTCTCCCTTTTTTTTGTTTATCTCCGATGTTCTCCCTTCTCCATTTCCTCTCCAAACCCTTTCTTCTTCTTTTTCATCCTCCTTTCCCCTCCTCCTCCATCTGTTTCTACGTCCCCTTTCCTCCTCCTCCTCCGCCTTCTTGTCCTATTTTCCTCCTCTTACCCTTTCTCCTCTTCTTACTAATTCTTCCCCTTCCTCCTTTGTTTTCCTCTTCCTCCCCCTCTCTTTGTTATACCCTTTTCCTACTTTTCCGTGATCTCTTCGCCCTTCCTTCTCCTTGTCCCTCGCACGCACTCTGTTCCGCTTGCCTTCTTTCGCCTTTCCTTCCTCCTCTTTCGGCCTAGACGCCGTGTATGCAGCGCACCCGTGGATGCGAGGAGATAGTGCACAAGAATTACTGCAGACGAAGGGTGTGGTTGCCTACGGTGCGGAGGGCGTCTGGGTGAGTAGGAGTTGCGCCGTGCCGGTGGTGAGGTGATGTGGAGGTCGCGCAGATGGCAGGGGATCGTAGTTGTTACTGCCTGTGCTGAGCGACAACATGTGCAAGTCGTGAGGGCGTGGGTCTTCGACGCCGAACTCGATGTCCCCTCGGCCGGGCCCCCTCAGAGATCAGCGTTATTGTGCCGGCGTTCGGTGATAGTCAGACACTGCCGAGACGATATTGAATACATCATAGACCCTTATGGCCGTGCTGCTACGCGAACGCTTGGCGTGTCGCGTGTCCAATTTTCCGTCTCTGTCCTCTCTCTCCTCCTCCTCTTCGTCTTTCTCTTTCTTCCCTCTCTACCGTCTTCCTCCTCCTCTTCGTACCCCCCCCTCCGCCCCCCGTCTCACCTCTCCAAAAATTTTCTCTCTGTGTCGCTCAGTTCCGCCTGTTTCATAACTCAGCATCGAATAAGCAAATGTATCTATCGATCAGAGATGGTTACGCTTTCTCCATCTCCTCCTCCTTTCATTTTTCATGTTTCTTTTCGTCTTCGTATTCTTCTTTCTTTCTCTCTGTCGTCCTCTCTCTCCTCTCTCTTCTCCATCTCTCTCTCTCCTCTTCTCTCTGCTCTCTTCTCTCTCCTCTCTCTCTCTCTCTTCTCTCTTCTTCTTTCTCT
>NW_020870017.1:154578-159578 GCF_003789085.1 Penaeus vannamei
GTACATGGGCATATGTGAATATAATCAGTATAAAAACATCGCACATCACATTTAAACATACATATATGCAAGGATATATGCACCCATATATAGAAACATCAATACATACACGCGTAAACTCATTCAGGCATACATACACACACATAACAAAACATATACAAATAACCGTACATTCATACATACACATCTATATAAATATATGCCAGTAATACATATGTAAGGGTATCTGTGGCAAGAGGCTGCTCGAAAATACACCTTCCAAGTGCCGTGAAGTGGATGGAGAGACTAAGGGCCTCGACAGGTGTTTACCCCCATAAACAATAAATCAAAAAGAATAACTTGGTTCCCCTAAAAGCCCTCAAGGAAGTGTGGGTCTGTCTAGGGGTTCGAGTGGTGATGCGTTCTCAAAACCTTCCGAATACCTCAGTGTTCAATGTTTTGCAACACCCAGCACTCTTTAAAGAAGGCAAATAATGAGGTCAAATACAACCTTCTCCCTGTTTCGACGCCATCTCACTGTAAGATCCATGGAGGACACGGAAACACAGGTTCTTATTCAATCAAACCCTCCCCCTTATATAGGCGGGGGGAACAAAGCAATACAAAAGTTATATTTAAATATTTACAATATAATTGATAATGGAAAGGATATAAAACGCAATAAAAAACAGTATAAAGCAAATCTTAATGATAAAAAACACAAAAACTAAAACTAAAAGGATAAACGCACTAAAAACAATAATTATGACAGAAACCTTACACACAATAAAACCCATAATCAATTACATACAATGATAGAAATTGATAAAATATCACAAAACATAAAAAATAGAAAATAAATGCCTAGTAGCTAAAAATAAAAGAGGTGAATCATGTCAAACAAACAAACAAACGGGCAAACAAAGCTTCAACTGATTGGCAAATCACAATTTTCAAAAAGAACAAGAACGACAAATTAAAATGTAAAAAAGGTAAAAACTAAAATCATACAGTGTGAATTTGATAAAAATAAATAAATAAATAAATAAATAAACAAAGAAGCGGCTCTTTGGTAAATAAAAACAAAACAAAAAATCCAAAAGGCCCAACAACGAAAATTAAAAAGAAACGTTAATCGAGAATATAAGAATAAAATCATTACTTGAGAAAAGCTAATTCAATATAACATCTGCCCAGTCTACAAGGAAAAACACCAAAAGGGCAAGGCATAAGGGACGAGGAGTGACAGCCGATCCGTGTGTTCTATGTCCTGCAGGATCTTCATACTTATCCATAGGCCAGGATAGGGCAGGATATAGGATAAAGAAGGGTTAGGCTAAGGCAAAAGGAACAGGAATAGGGTTTAGGGCAAAGGAAAACGAAGTGAAGAGGAAAGAATGAAGTAAAGAAAAATCCATCACTAGATAGGCTTGGACGGTTAGGGTCTAGGCATTCTGTAACAAAAACATGAAGTATAAGGCAAAGATATAGAAGAGGAAAGTTAATGTAGAGGAAAAGTAAGAAACAGTAGTAGACATACGAGGCATACTCATCTGCTTAATGAGAACAACTAAGTGCATTGATATATATAAGAATCAGATGCTCAGATTATTACAGGAAAGAGCCAATTCCCACTGAGATGGTCGATATACTCTTAGTGATGGATGAGTCGTCGAGGAGGCGATAACTAGAGATCAATNCAAGAAAAAAAAAAACATAACCTTTAAAAGGCAAATACAATATAATAACTGTCCGGTATATAAAGGAAAACCAAGAGGGCAAGGCATAAAGGGTGAGGAGTGACAGCCGATCCGTGTGTTCTTGTCCTCCAGGATCTTCATACTTTTCCGTAGGCCAGGATAGGGCAGGATGTAGGATAAGGAGGGGCTAGGCTAAGGCAAAATGAACAGGAATAGGATTTAGAGAAAAACGGAATAAAGGAAGAAGGAATGAAGTAAAGAAAAACCCATCACTAGATAGGCATGGAGGCTTTGGGTCTAGGCATTCTGTGACAAAAACATGAAATATAAGGCAAAAATATAGAGGAGGAAAGTTACTATAGAGAAGAAAGAGTAAGAAGACAGTATAGAAAATGAAATAAGAGTAAAGAATAGCTAAAGTAACTAGGCAAAGAATGGATGCTAGGCTAGGCTAGAGAGGAGAAGGAAAGTAAGAGACACAGAAGCTAGGAGAAGGAAAGTAAGAGACACAGAAGCTAGGAGAGGGAAAACATGAGACATAGAAGCTAGGAGAGGGAAAGCATGAGGCACAGACGCTAGGAGAGGGAAGTAAGAGACACAGAAGATAGGAGAGGGAAAACAAGAGACACAGAAGCTAGGAGAGGGAAAGTAAGAGACATAGAAGCTAGGAGAGGGAAAGTAAGAGGCACAGAAACTGGGAGAGGGAAAAGTAAGACACAGAAGCTAAGAGAGCTAAGAGAGGGAAAATAAGAGACACAGAAGCTAGGAGAGGGAAAATAAGAGACACAGAAGCTAGGAGAGGGAAAGCAAGAGACACAGAAGCAGTAAGAGATAACAGAAGCTAGGAGAGGGAAAGTAAGAGACACAAGCTAGGAGAGGGAAAGCAAGAGACACAAGCTAGGAGAGGGAAAGTAAGAGACACAAACTAGGAGAGGGAAAGTAAGAGACACAGAAGCTAGGAGAGGGAAAATAAGAGACACAGAAGCTAGGAGAGGGAAAGTAAAAGACAGAAGCTAGTAGAGGGAAAGTAAGAGACACAGAAGTTAGGAGAGGGAAAGCAAAGACAAGAAGCTAGAGAAAGTAAGAGACACAGAAAGACACAAAAAGAGAGAAGGGAAATAAAGACACAGAAAGCTAGGAGAGGGAAATAAGAGACACAGAAGCTAGAGAGGGTAAGAGACACAGAAGCTAGGAGAGGGAAAAGTAAGAGACATAGAAGTAGGAGAGGGAAAGTAAATAGAAGCTAGGAAGGAAAAGAGGAGATACAGAAGCTAGGAGAGGGAAAGGAAGAGACACAGAAGCTAGGAGAGGGAAAGTAAGAGACACAGAAGCTAGGAGAGGGAAAGTAAGAGACACAGAAGCTAGGAGAAGGAAAGTAAGAGACACAGAAGCTAGGAGAGGGAAAGTAAGAGACACAGAAGCTAGGAGAGGAAGTAAGAGACACAAAGCTAGGAGAGGGAAAGTAAGATACACAGAAGCTAGGAGAGGGAAAGTAAGAGACACAGAAGCTAGGAGAGGGAAAACTAGAGACACAGAAGCTAGGAGAGGGAAAACAAGAGACACAGAAGCTAGGAGAGGGAAAGTAAGAAATATAGAAGCTAGGAGAGGGAAAGGAAGAGACATAGAAGCTAGGAGAGGGAAAGTAAGAGACACAGAAGCTAGGAGAGGGAAAGGAAGAGACACAGAAGCTAGGAGAGGGAAAGTAAGAGACACAGAAGCTAGGAGAGGGAAAGTAAGAGACACAGAATCTAGGAGAAGGAAAGTAAGAGACACAGAAGGTAGGAGAGGGAAAATAAGAGACACAGAAGCTAGGAGAGGAAAATAGGAGACACAGAAGCTACAGACACAAGCTAGGAGAGGGAAAGTAAGAGACACAGAAGCTAGGAGAGGGAAAATAAGAGACACAGAAGCTAGGAGAGGGAAAGTAAGAGACACAAGCTAGGAGAGGGAAAATAAGAGACACAGAAGCTAGGAGAGAGAAAGGAAGAGACACAAGCTAGGAGAGGGAAAGTAAGAGACACAGAAGCTAGGAGAGGGAAAAAGAGAACACAAGCTAGGAGAGGGAAAGTAAGAGACACAAGCTATGAGAGCTAGCAAGACAGAAGAGGAGAGGGAAAGCAAAGAGACACAGAAGCTAGGAGAGGGAAAATAAGAGACACAGAAGCTAGGAGAGGGAAAATAAGAGACATAGAAGCTAGGAGAGGGAAAGGAAGAGACACAGAAGCTAGGAGAGGGAAAGCAAGAGACACAGAAGCTATTAAGAGACACAGAAGCTAGTAGAGACACAGAAGCTAGAGAGAGGGAAAAGAACTAGAAAGCTAGGAGAGGGAAAGCAAGAGACACAGAAGCTAGGAGAGGGAAAGTAAGAGACACAGAAGCTAGGAGAGGGAAAGTAAGAGACATAGAAGCTAGGAGAGGGAAAGCAAGAGACACAGAAGCTAGGAGAGGGAAAGTAAGAGACACAGAAGATAGGAGAGGGAAAGCAAGAGACACAGAAGCTAGGAGAGGGAAAGTAAGAGACACAGAAGCTAGGAAAGGGAAAGCAAGAGACACAGAAGCTAGGAGAGGGAAAGTAGGAGACACAGAAGCTATGTGAGGGAAAGTAAGAGACACAGAAGCTAGTAGAGGGAAAGCAAGAGCACAGAAGCTAGGAGAGGGGAAGTAAGACACAGAAGCTAGGAGAGAGAAAGCAAGAGACACAGAAGCTAGAGAGGAAAGTAAGAGACACAGAAGATGAAGTAAGAGAGAAGCTGAGGGAAAGTAAGAGACATAGAAGCTAGGAGAGGGAAAGTAAGAGACACAGAAGCTAGGAGAGGGAAAGTAGGAGACACAGAAGCTAGGAGAGGGAAAGAAGAAGACACAGAAGCTGGGAGAGGGAAAGGAAGGGAAGCAAAGGGAGGTAAGGAAATAGAAGGAAAAAAGGGGTGAGGGAAGGCAGAGAAGGGAGGCTTGGGGGCCTCACACACCCGAATCTAAATAGACCTTGGATCAAGGGTCGACTATTTTTGAGAAACTAATAAAGAAACTATAAATATTGTCTAAAATATAATCTTCGTTGGTGGATGTCGAAATAGAAGTTTAGGAAGACTGGGAGTTTTATTAACATTACCACTTATGCACCATTACTGGTTTGTTTATTTATAGGCCATATAAATGCATGGTACATTCACATGTATTACAAAAATTAGAAGTTATGGGAAATATTTCCACTTCTTTTTTTTATCCTTCTAATACTATATGAAATGTCTCGTATTATTCAATCCCTCTAACTTCCCAAAGGCATCCCTTGGTTTAAAGATATATTCCTGGGAAACGACAAAA
>NW_020870017.1:164578-169888 GCF_003789085.1 Penaeus vannamei
CAGGATGTAGGATAAGGAGGGGCTAAGCTAAGGCAAAATGAACAGGAATAGGATTTAGGGAAAAACGGAATAGAGGAAGAAGTAATGAAGTAAAGAAAAACCCATCACTAGATAGGCATGGAGGCTTAGGGTCTAGGCATTCTGTGACAAAAACATGAAGTATAAGGCAAAAATATAGAGGAGGAAAGTTACTATAGAGAAGAAAGAGTAAGAAGACAGTATAGAAAATGAAATAAGAGTAAAGAATAGCTAAAGTAACAAGGCAAATAATGGATGCTTGGCTAGGCTAGAGAGGAGAAGGAAAGTAAGAGACACAGAAGCTAGGAGAGGGAAAGTAAGAGACACAGAAGCTAGGAGAGGGAAAGTAAGAGACACAGAAGCTAGGAGAGGGAAAGGAAGAAGACATAGAAGCTAGGAGAGGGAAAGTAAGAGACACAGAAGCTAGGAGAGGGAAAGTAAGAGACACAGAAGAAGCTAGGAGAGGAAAGTAAGAGACACAGACACAGAAGCAACAGAAAGCTAAGAGACAGAAGCTAGGAGAGGGAAATAAGAGACACAGAAGCTAGGAGAGGGAAAGTAAGAGACACAGAAGCTAGGAGAGGGAAAGGAAGAGACACAGAAGCTAGGAGAGGGAAAGTAAGAGACACAGAAGCTAGGAGACAGTAGAGCAGGAAAGTAAAGAGCTAGGAGAGGGAAAGTAAGAGACACAGAAGCTAGGAGAGGAAAGTAAGACAGAAGCTAGGGGAGGGAAGTAAGAGAGAAGCTAGGAGAGAGAAAATAATAGAGACACAGAAGCTAGGAGAGGGAAAGTAAGAGACACAGAAGCTAGGAGAGGAAAGGAAGAGACACAGAAGCTAGGAGAGGGAAAATAAGAGACACAAAAGCTAGGAGAGGGAAAATAAGAGACACAGAAGCTAGGAGAGGGAAAGGAAGAGACACAGAAGCTAGGAGAGGGAAAGTAAGAACACAGAAGCTAGTAAGAGACAGAAGTAAGAGACAAAGATGCTAGGAGAGGGAAAGTAAGAGACATAGAAGCTAGGAGAGGGAAAGTAAGAGACACAGAAGCTAGGAGAGGGAAAAGAAGAGACACTCTAGGAGAGGGAAAGTAAGAGACACAGAAGCTAGGAGAGGGAAAATAAGAGACACAGAAGCTAGGAGAGGGAAAGTAAGAGACACAGAAGCTAGGAGAGGGAAAGTAAGAGACACAGAAGCTAGGAGAGGGAAAATAAGAGCAGAAACTACGAGAGGGAAAATAAGAGACACAGAGGCTAGGAGAGGGAAAGTAAGAGACACAGAAGCTAGGAGAGGGAAAATAAGAGACACAGAAGCTAGGAGAGGGAAGTAAGAGACACAGAAGCTAGGAGAGGGAAAATAAGAGACACAGAAGCTAGGAGAGGGAAAGGAAGAGACACAGAAGCTAGGAGAGGGAAAGTAAGAGACACAGAAGCTACGAGAGGGAAAATAAGAGACACAGAAACTACGAGAGGGAAAATAAGAGACACAGAAGCTAGGAGAGGGAAAGTAAGAGACACAGAAGCTAGGAGAGGGAAAAAGAGACACAGAAGCTAGGAGAGGGAAAGTAAGAGACACAGATGCTAGGAGAGGGAAAGGAAGAGACACAGAAGCAAGGAGAGGGAAAGTAAGAGACACAGAAGCTAGGAGAGGGAAAATAAGAGACACAGAAACTACGAGAGGGAAAATAAGAGACACAGATGCTAGGAGAAAATAAGAGACAAAAGCTAGGAGAGGGAAAGGAGAGACTAGGAGAGGGAAAGTAAGAGACACAGAAGCTAGGAGAGGGAAAGTAAGAGACACAGAAGCTAGGAGAGGGAAAATAAGAGGCACAGAAGCTAGGAGAGGGAAATAAGAGACAGAGATGCTAGGAGAGGAAAGGAAGAGACACAGAAGATAGGAGAGGGAAAGTAAGAGACACAGAAGCTAGGAGAGGGAAAGGAAGAGACACAGAAGCTAGGAGAGGGAAAATAAGAGACACAGATGCTAGGAGAGGGAAAGTAAGAGACACAGAAGCAGAGACACAGAAGCTAGGAGAGGGAAAATAAGAGACACAGAAGCTAGGAGAGGGAAATAAGAGACACAGATGCTAGGAGAGGGAAAGGAAGAGACACAGAAGCTAGGAGAGGGAAAGGAAGAGACACAGAAGCTAGGAATTTGAAAGTAAGAGACACAGAAGCTAGGAGAGGGAAAGCAAGAGACACAGAAGCTGGGAGAGGGAAAGTAGGAGACATAGAAGCTAGGAGAGGGAAAGTAAGAGACACAGAAGCTAGAGAGGGAAAGTAAGAGACACAAAAGCTAGGAGAGGGAAAGGAAGGGAAGTAAAGGGAGGTAAGGAAATAGAAGGAAAAAAGGGGTGAGGGAAGGCAGAGAAGGGAGGCTTGGGGGCCTCACACACCCGAATCTAAATAGACCTTGGATCAAGGGTCGACTATTTTTGAGAAACTAATAAAGAAACTAATAAATATTGTCTAAAATATAATCTTCGTTGGTGGATGTCGAAATAGAAGTTTAGGAAGACTGGGAGTTTTATTAACATTACCACTCATGCACCATTACTGGTTTGTTTATTTATAGGCCATATAAATGCATGGTACATTCACATGTATTACAAAAATTAGAGGTTATGGGAAATATTTCCAATTCTTTTTTTAAATCCTTCTAAATACTATGAAATGTCTCGTATTATTCAATCCCTCTAACTTCCCAAAGGCATCCCTTGGTTTAAAGATATATTCCTGGGAAACGACAAAATGTTTTAGGCTTGGCTAAGAGTCGTACCTCAGTCGCTAAGTCTTGGTTTATTATTATGGCAAATTTAGGAGACACCGATTTAAATAACGTGCATGCCTATCAGGAGAAATATCGATCTGAACGATGATCTATAAAGTCTAAGCAATAGTTGGTTTCTTTAAGATATTTCCTTAATACAGTCATGTTACTTTCAAGAGTCTTTTCTTTCATTAAAAAATCAGGTTAGAAATAATCAAATGAATTCTAAGGGTTTATTAGAAAGAGATGTGCAAAATAAAGGTGGATTTGTGATTAGGTTTTAGATTTGAAACATTCTGAATCGAATCAGCATTTACAAGATCATTTATCAGTTTGAAAGGAGCGAAAAAAAGATTCGATAACAAGTCCAAAGGATTTTCTTTTGTTTTTTTTCCTCTTTGTTTTTATACTTCTTCACCTTCGCCTTCACACGCGTCCTTGATACATTTTATGAACTCGAAGAGCACCATCAACTGCGGATAAATAGAAAGAAACCATTAATGAAAATAATTTCGGGGCTTAAAACAGTAGGTCATCTCATACAGTCAAGAGATCATTGTTGGCAGTTGGTTATATCTTTGAGGCGAGTTTGGAAGCCTTACGCTAGGTTCGCCCTCTTCGAGCACACAGTTTCCGTCCTCAATGGCAGCCAGCATAGCTTCTGCTTCTGTAGTTTGGTCTGCTGCTTCCAACTTGGCGATCAAGTCGTCTTTGAACGTCGTCGCATCGAACAAACCTTCGTCCTTTTTGTATATAAGATTAGAATATGATGAAATAATGGTGTGGCTTCAAGTTGTGATGATATTGATGAATATGTTGATATTGCTTTTAATATGTTTGTTTGGAGATGGTATATTGAAAAGTCTGTTACTTGCAGTGAGCTGATAAAGACAGTTTTACATTGGTGTGAAGTTTAGATGCATAAGGAGCGACGCCAACTCACTGTGAGAAGACCTTCCTTTTCGAAGATGCATTCGGCCAGGGCTGTTTGATTTCCTTCAGGAAGACTTGAAATGAAGCGCATCATATGACGACTTCTCTTTCCTCTGCGCCCTCCTGTGCGACCTCCTCTGCGGCCACCGGGTCCTCGACCATGTCCATGGCCTTTGGGTATTTTATTTTTACTTTGATTCATTCACTTAATATTGAGCAGATATGCAGCACCTGTTAACCTTATCCCATAATTTATTAAGTGCTTACGGAAAGACTCAAGGTGCTTAGTCACCGCCCTACACCTTTCACCTATTCAGCCTTTTTGTTAATTTTAGGAAATGTCATTCGCCAATTACTCACCTCCCAGGTCAGGGACGATTCCATTTTCCTCCATACAGGTTCCTATGATTTCCGTCATGTTTTCCTTGTGCATCACATCGTGCATCAGTTCATGGCATTCACCTGTTCAAGAGGGTGATTCAAGTTTAGTTTGTCTGAAAATATTTTGCAAATGAAACTGGTTTCAGAGTTTTATAGTTGTGTCATAGGTTCTTGTATTATTACTGTACTATTACATGTTAGTCCGGAATGTTAGTATATTATATCTTTTCGCTGCTTACTAAGTAATGTAATCTTCATGTGATGCAAGATAGTATGAGTTATAACGCTACTTACGCGTCTGACAATTAACGTGTAGTTAACAAAGTATATACTTGAAGGATACATTATTAGTTATTAGTCAGTTAAAAGGGAAACACCTAATTCTGCACAGAAAAGCTATATTAGGAATTAGCCTTCCATATAAAAACAATGATAATTAACTTCATGGGATAAAATAAAATTGAAAATACCAGTATCTTCGGGTGCGTGGCTTCGTCCTTAGCAAATGCCTGACCAGTTCAGAGATTCTGTTGCATATTCGGATACGTGGAGAGGCGATTTACCTCTGTGTCTGATATGCTGTGGCTCTCATTGTCATGCTAAGCGGACGTTCAGCTTTCTTTGCTCGCGCATGAATATAGACTGAACTAAGAATCATGGATTTTGGAAAAGTTCCATGAAACGCCTTTGAAAGGTCTTCGCCATATTCGTCTAAAATTTATAGCAATAAGTGTTATGTTTGGAATCAGGAAAACCTCTCGGGAACTTACCCCTCTCCCTGGAAGCCTGAACGGCCACCATGGCGGTGGCGAGCGCCAGCAGCATCAACAGCTTCATGATGACGATGTTAGTACTGGAAGAGTATTTTTAGATATAGTTCGTGTTTCCTTTCCATGTATGTACATGTCTGTCTATATGTTCAGCTTAGAACCTTTCCAACTACCTACCTAGGATATATATATAAGATAAATAAGTATACACGATATGGATGTGCACATAATATGTATATGTATATGTGAAATTGTGAATAATATATATATACATATACTTTTATAATATATATTTATATATATGTATATATATATATATATATATATATATATATATATCATATATATTATATATATATATATATATATATATATATATATATATATATATAAACACACACACACACACACATACGTGTATGTATATGTGCGTCTGTGTCTG
>NW_020870017.1:174988-182488 GCF_003789085.1 Penaeus vannamei
GCGGGAGGAACAAAGCAATACAAAAGTTTCTATGAAAACAAATATTTACAAAGTAATTCACAGTGAAAAGGATATATAACAGAATAAAAAGACAGTAATAAGCAAATCTTAATTATAAAAATGACAAATGATAAAACTGAAAAGATAAAACGAACTAAAAAATAATTATGGCAGAAAGATTACACACAATAAAATCCATAATCAATATACATACAATGATAGATATAACTAAAATATCACAGAACATAAAAGGTAGAGAATAAATGCCTAATAATAAAAAATAAAAGGGGAATTATGCCAAACACATTTACAAAAACAAACAAACAAACAAACAAAAAAAAACGTGAAAACAAAGCTTCAACTAGCTTGCAATCACAGTTTCCAAAATGAACAAGGAAGAACTGTAAAAAAAGGTTACAAACTAATATCATACTATGAGGGAACTATAAAAGATGAGCGGCTCTTTGATAAGCAAAAACAAAGATTTCTAAAATGCCCGACAATAAGAATGAAAAAGAAACGTAAATTGAAAATTCAAGAAAAAAAAACATAACCTTTAAAAGGCAAATACAATATAATAACTGCCCGGTATACAAAGGAAAAGCCAAAAGGGTAAGGCATAAAGGGTGAGGAGTGACAGCCGATCCGTGTGTTCTTGTCCTCCAGGATCTTCATACTTTTCCGTAGGCCAGGATAGGGCAGGATGTAGGATAAGGAGGGGCTAGGCTAAGGCAAAATGAACAGGAATAGGATTTAGGGAAAAACGGAATAGAGGAAGAAGTAATGAAGTAAAGAAAACCCATCACTAGATAGGCATGGAGGCTTAGGGTCTAGGCATTCTGTGACAAAAACATGAAATATAAGGCAAAAATATAGAGGAGGAAAGTGACTATAGAGAAGAAAGAGTAAGAAGACAGTATAGAAAATGAAATGAGTAAAGAATAGCTAAAATAACAAGGCAAATAATGGATGCTAGGCTAGGCTAGAGAGGAGAAGGAAAGTAAGAGACACAGAAGCTAGGAGAGGGAAAGTAAGAGACACAGAAGCTAGGAGAGGGAAAACATGAGACATAGAAGCTAGGAGAGGGAAAGCATGAGGCACAGACGCTAGGAGAGGGAAGTAAGAGACACAGAAGCTAGGAGAGGGAAAGTAAGAGACAGAAGCTAGGAGAGGGAAAGTAAGAGACATAGAAGCTAGGAGAGGGAAAGTAAGAGACACAGAAGCTAGGAGAGGGAAAGCAAGAGACACAGAAGATAGGAGAGGGAAAGCAAGAGACACAGAAGCTAGGAGAGGGAAAGCAAGAGACACAGAAGCTAGGAGAGGGAAAGTAAGAGACACAAGCTAGGAGAGGGAAAGCGAGACACAAGCTAGGAGAGGGAAAGTAAGAGACACAAACTAGGAGAGGGAAAGTAAGAGACACAAACTAGGAGAGGGAAAGTAAGAGACACAGAAGCTATGAGAGGGAAAGTTAAGAGACAAAAGCTAAGAGAGGGAAAGTAAGAGACACAGAAGCTAGGAGAGGGAAAGCAAGAGACACAGAAGCTAGGAGAGGGGGAAAGTAAGAGACACAAGCTAGGAGAGGGAAAGTAAGAGACACAAGCTATGAGAGGGAAAATAAGAGACACAGAAGCTAGGAGAGGGGAAGTAAGAGACACAGAAGATAGGAGAGGGAAAGCAAGAGACACAGAAGCTAGGAGAGGGAAAGTATGAGACACAGAAGCTAGGAGAGGGAAAGTAAGAGACACAAGCTAGGAGAGGGAAAAGAAGAGACACAGAAGCTAGGAGAGGGAAAGTAAGAGACACAGAAGCTAGGAGAGGGAAAATAAGAGACACAGAAGCTAGGAGAGGGAAAATAAGAGACAGAAGCTAGGAGAGGGAAAGTAAGAGACACAGAAGCTAGGAGAGGGAAAGTAAGAGACACAGAAGCTAGGAGAGGGAAAGTAAGAGGCACAGAAGCTAGGAGAGGGAAAATAAGAGACACAGAAGCAAGGAGAGGGAAAATAAGAGACACAGAACCTAGGAGAGGGAAAGTAAGAGACACAGAAGCTAGGAGAGGGAAAGCAAGAGACACAGAAGCTAGGAGAGGGAAAGCAAGAGACACAGAAGCTAGGAGAGGGAAAGGAAGAGACATAGATGCTAGGAGATGGAAAGTAGGAGACACAGAAGCTAGGAGAGGGAAAGCAAGAGACACAGGAGCTAGGAGAGGGAAAAAAAGGGGTGAGGGAAGGCAGAGAAGGGAGGCTTGGGGACTCACACACCCGAATCTAAATAGACCTTCGATCAAGGGTCGACTATTTTTGAGAAACTAATAAAGAAACTAATAAATATTGTCTAAAATATAATCTTCGTTGGTGGATGTCGAAATAGAAGTTTAGGAAGACTGGGAGTTTTATTAACATTACCACTTATGCACCATTACTGGTTTGTTTATTTATAGGCCATATAAATGCATGGTACATTCACATGTATTACAAAAATTAGAAGTTTTAGGAAATATTTCCACTTCTTTTTTTTAATCCTTCTAAATACTATGAAATGTCTCGTATTATTCAATCCCTCTAACTTCCCAAAGGCATCCCTTGGTTTAAAGATATATTCCTGGGAAACGACAAAATGTTTTAGGCTTGGCTAAGAGTCGTACCTCAGTCGTTTAGTCTTGGGTTGTTATTATGGCAAATTTAGGAGACTCCGATTTAAATAACGTGCATGCCTATCAGGAGAAATATCGATCTGAACGACGGAGATGATCTATAAAGTCTAAGCAATAGTTGGTTTCTTTAAGATATTTCCTTAATACAGTCATGTTACTTTCAAGAGTCTTTTCTTTCATTAAAAAATCAGGTTAGAAATAATCAAATGAATTCTAAGGGTTTATTAGAAAGAGATGTGGAAAATAAAGGTGGATTTGTGATTAGGTTTTAGATTTGAAACATTCTGAATCGAATCAGGATTTACAAGATCATTTATCAGTTTGAAAGGAGCGAAAAAAAATATCGATAACAAGTCCAAAGGATTTCTGGTCTGTTGCTTTCCTCTTTCCGTGTCTTTTGTTATACTTCTTCACCTTCGCCTTCACACGCGTCCTTGATACATTTTATGAACTCGAAGAGCACCATCAACTGCGGATAAATAGAAAGAAACCATTAATGAAAATAATTTCGGGGCTTAAAACAGTAGGTCATCTCATACAGTCAAGAGATCATTGTTGGCAGTTGGTTATATCTTTGAGGCGAGTTTGGAAGCCTTACGCTAGGTTCGCCCTCTTCGAGCACACAGTCTCCGTCCTCAATGGCAGCCAGCATAGCTTCTGCTTCTGTAGTTTGGTCTGCTGCTTCCAACTTGGCGATCAAGTCGTCTTTGAACGTCGTCGCATCGAACAAACCTTCGTCCTTTTTGTATATAAGATTAGAATATGATGAAATAATGGTGTGGCTTCAACTTGTGATGATATTGATGAATATGTTGATACTGCATTCAATATGTTTGTTTGGAGATGGTATATTGAAAAGTCTGTTACTTGCAGTGAGCTGATAAAGACAGTTTTACATTGGTGTGAAGTTTAGATGCATAAGGAGCGACGCCAACTCACTGTGAGAAGACCTTCCTTTTCGAAGATGCACTCGGCCAGGGCTGTTTGATTTCCTTCAGGAAGACTTGAAATGAAGCGCATGAAACGAGGACTTCTCTTTCCTCTGCGGCCTCCTC
Source organism: Penaeus vannamei (assembly GCF_003789085.1). Classification (NCBI taxonomy): domain Eukaryota; kingdom Metazoa; phylum Arthropoda; class Malacostraca; order Decapoda; family Penaeidae; genus Penaeus; species Penaeus vannamei. The sequence continues at coordinate 178,694 of NW_020870017.1, forward strand.
TGGGGCCACTTCCGGGTCGTCGACCTTTGGGTATTTTATTTTCACTTAATATTGAGCAGATATGCAGCATCTGTTAACCTTATCCCATAATTTATTAAGTGCTTACAGAAAGACTCCAAGGTGCTTAGTCACCGCCCTACACCTTTCACCTGTTCAGCCTTTTCGTTAATTTTAGGAAATGTCATTCGCTAATTACTCACCTCCCAGGTCAGGGACGATTCCATTTTCCTCCATACAAGTTCCCATGATTTCCTTCATGTTTTCCTTGTGCATCACATCGTGCATCACTTCGTGGCATTCACCTGTTCAAGAGGGTGATTCAAGTTTAGTTTGTATGAAAATATTTTGCAAAAGAAACTGTTCCATAGGTTCTCTTCTATTCACATGTTAGTCCAGGATGTCAGTATATTATATCTTTTCGCTGCTTACTAAGTAATGTAATCTTCATGTGATGCTAGATAGTATGAGTTATAACGCTACTTACGCGTCTGACAATTAACGTGTAGTTAACAAAGTATATACTTGAAGGATACATTTCATTATTAGGTAATTTAAAAAGGGAAACACCTAATTCTGCACAGAAAAGCTATATGTAGGAATTACCCTACCATATAAAAACAATAACTTCATGGGATAAAATAAAATTGAAAATACCAGTATCTTCGGGTGCGTGGCTTCGTCCTTAGCAAATGTCTGACCAGTTCAGAGATTCTGTTGCATATTCGGATACGTGGAGAGGCGATTTACCTCTGTGTCTGATATGCTGTGGCTCTCATTCTCATGCTAAGCGGACGTTCAGCTTTCTTTGCACATGCATGAATATAGACTGAACTAAGAATCATGGATTTTGGATAAATTCCATGAAACGTCTTTGAAATGCCTTCGCCATATTCGTCTAAACTTTATAGCAATAAGTGTTATGTCTGGAATCAGGAAAACCTCTCGGGAACTTACCCCTCTCCCTGGAAGCCTGAACGGCCACCATGGCGGTGGCGAGCGCCAGCAGCATCAACAGCTTCATGATGATGATGTTAGTACTGGAAGAGTATTTTTAGATATAATTTGTGTTTCCTTTCCATATATCTACTTATACCATAAATAGTAAAAACATTTGCATAAATAAGTATACACGATATGGATGTGCACATAATATATGTGTATATGTGAGATTGTGTAATTACCCTTTTTCATAGAACGTGAATGATATATATATACATATATTTATATGAATATGTATTTATATATATATGTATATATAAACCGTCAGACATATATAGATATACATATACATGCGTTTATGTATGTGTTTGTGTTTATAATCACTTAATTACACATACGTGAATAATACATACATATAGATATCAAATACATATACACACCCATACATGTACATACATATATATATCTATATATCATCACACACACACACACACACACACACACACACACACACACACACACACACACACACACACACACACACACACACACACACACACACACACACACATATATATATATATATATATATATATATATATATATATATATATAGTATATGTACACACATATATACATACAATATATATATACATATATATACATATACATACATGTATATACATATATATAAATATACATACATACATATATACATATATATAATTACCTATCTACGCATAGCTAATTGTCGGATATATATCAGAAATACATGTAAAATATATATTACAAATACATGATATATATATATATATATATATATATATATATATATATATATACATATACATACATATATATTATATATACATATATATATATATATATATATATATATATATATATATATATATATAATCATATATATAAATGATGTACGTATTTCCTTACAGAAAATATATATATGTACATGTATACACATAGACACGCAGGACTATCTATCTATAAATGTACGCTAGCTTATATAACCAATATGTATGTATATATTTGCATATATATACATAAATATCATAGGTTGACTATAAATACACATATACACACTCATATATATATATATATATATATATATATATATATATATATATATATATATATATATATATATATATATATATATATATATAATATGCATAATAATATACATACATATACAGCGGATACTCACAACCAAGTGACAAACTTCTACAGGGTGTGAAGTCGTGTGGTGACTGGATGTTGAGTCGGCTGTTATATAGCAGGCAGCGGCGTCTTTGCAGCTGTGTCATGGTGACTCAGTTGTCACGGATGGGACAATACAGGCTAGTTTGTGGTGACGTCAATAGAACTGAAGCATTTAGATTTTTATAAGAATTCATTTGTTATTTGCGCTGAAGAAATATCAATCTATACATGTGTAGAAATATAGTAGTGTGCACAGCAACATGCAGAAACAGTGCACATACGAACTCTCGCACTTAATCTCTCCGCCTTTTTACTGTATGAATACACACACACACACACACACACACACACACACACACACACACACACACACACACACACACACACACACACACACGTACTTGTAAATCAACGTGTATCTAATACTTGCGAGCATGCACTCTTATGTACATGGAACATGGTGTGAGGATAATGCATTGCATCAGTTTAGGGGTACGTACTGGCTTCAAATCTTTAAATACTTCTTTTTATCCAGGTCACTGTAAATGGCTCCTGGGAATAATGATAAAGGATTGTATACATATGTAGATAGGTAGATGCAAACAAGTGAGGCACACATACACGCCCACACATATGTACATGCACAAAAAGAATATCAATCTGTGGAGTTTAGCTGATCCTGAAAATTAGGAACTATATATAGTAGCAGTGAAAAATTTTCGTGAAATGGGAAATTGATAAAGGTATTTTGTTTCTCTCCTACCTGATAAAAATCAGGTTTTATATTTCGATATATATATACATACATATATCTATATATAAATATATTTATATGTGTGTTTCCCTTAGTGTGTTCTTGAAATCTTTCAGATCAGATCATTAGTTAAAAAAAAAAATGCGAATTATATAAAAAAGAAAAAAAGAAAAAAAAAAAATCACATTGTGGAGTTATCTCGGTGCATCTCGAAATAATTGCAATTGCAGAGACATACCACACGATATAGTCTGACTGTCCGTAGAAAATTAATTTGCACCGGATGATTTGAAATTAATTTTTAGTGCATATACATACATACATACATATACATATATATATGTGTGTGTATTTGTATGTGTGTGTACAATATATATATATCTATATGTATATCTATATAATATAAACGTATGACAATGGCTATGTTAAGTATTCTAAGTGCTAGAGACATGTCGCCTCATTGTGAAAGCTGGTAAATTTTCCGCATCTATTTCCTTTGGTTTCCAATCAGTATTGCCGTTCTGTGTAATCCCGAGACACTCTTCTGGGTAAATTGTTGTTTATGCGCGATTTCTGGCAAGAACTTATCTCAGGAATGTCTTGTACTTTGCTTCGATTTAATGGATTGATGTATGTACGATAAATCTTAGTCAGTATTCGCAATCATGTATCTATTTAAAATGACTGCTTGAAAAAATGCTTATTCACAGAAAATTAAAGAAAGGACCACTTTGGTGCTGAATAGAAATTTCATTGCAAATCTGTACGTGGATTTGGTTGCACACCCGAATCTAAACGACAGACCTTGGATCAAGAGCGGACGACCCCTATTTTTTATTATAATCGGTCAAACTATTTTTGAGAAACTAACAAAGAAACCA
>NW_020870017.1:187488-189988 GCF_003789085.1 Penaeus vannamei
GTAGAAAATTAAGTTTGCACNGAGAGAGAGAGAGAAGAGGAGAGATATAATAATATATTATATATATATATATATATATATATATATATATATATATATATATATATATATATATATATATATATATATATATATATATATATATATATATATATATATTTATATTCATATTCGTTGGAGGATCCTCCAGAATTGCAGGGTGTATAGTTCTGTGGTACTGACCATAGATTGGTTGTGGCTACCCTCCGGGTCCATTTCAAAATTTCCTAGCCGCCCAACGATCACCCCAGGGTGTTTCACCTGGACAGGCTGAGGGAGGGGGAGTGTGCCCATGGGGTTGCTGAGGCAGTCTCTGGGCGTCTCGCAGCGATCGACAATCTGAGGGACCCTGTCCTTCTGCGGGACACCTTCAAGCAGCTCAAGAAATTATTGATGAACGCCCGAGACCAAGACAGAATTTCATCTCGCAGGAGACACTGGATGCCATAGATGCTGGTCGTGTGGCTTGTCTGACATGGGATCGGGATTTACACCGTTCTCATATGCGCAGAACTCGGTCACTGTTAAGAAGGGACAAGGAACAGTTTGTTAGGAGTCTTGCAGAGGAGGTAGAAGGCCATTTCTTAGTAAATGACCTTCGTCCTATATACCAAGCCCTGAGAAAGCTGAACTCCAAGCCCTCTTCACAGGTAACAGCAGTTCGCTTAGTAGGAGGCCAGATCGTCTCAGATCCTGTTGCGGTGAGGGAGTGCTGGGCTGAGTGTTTTGAGCAGTTGTACGAGGTTGACCCACCAACAGTTAACTAGGATGTGGGTAATGCCAAGACTCCGTTACCGGACCCACCCATCAGTGAGGATCCTACATTCCTAACTGAAGTTAAGGGGGCGATCTCCAGCTGAAGAGTGTTAAAGCAGCAGGTATTTGCGGCATCCCAGCTGAACTCTTAAAGGCTGGTGGTGAACCCATGCCGCGGGGGTTGCATGCTGTCCTGGCTGCCATATGGCGGTCCAGTACCGTCCCCCCTGATCTGTTGAGGGGTGTGGTCATCCCTTTCTGGAAGGGGAAGAGGGACCGATGGGACTGCAGCAACTACCGAGGAATCACACTGCTCAGTGTACCAGGCAAGGTTCTTACCCACATACATCTGAGACGTATCAGAGACCACCTACTGAGGCATCAGAGGCCGGAGCAATCTGGATTCACTCCTGGTAAGTCCACAATCATTATAGAGCATCGTCGTGAGTTCGCGCGTGGGCTGCTTCCAGCCTACATCGACCTCAAGAAGGCGTTTGATATCGGGAATCACTCTGGGAGATCTTGAGACTGAGAGGAATTCCAACTAGGATTATTGGTCTAATAGTCTGTATACTGGTATTGAAAGTATTGTAAAGTGTGTTGGGGCCTGTTGAACTTCTTTCCTGTTAGTTCAGGAGGGAGGCAAGGCTGTATCCTTGCACCAACAATTTTCAACACTTGCATGGTCTGGATACTGGGCAGAGCTACTGTTTAAAGTCATTGTGGAGCAACTCTGGGCAATATCAAGGTTACCGACCTTGACTTTGCTGATGATATTGCTATTCTATCTGAGTCTTTGGAATCCTTAGTTGTGGCTCTTGATGCATTTAGTAATGAAGCGTAGAGGTCTCCTGGACCAAGACCAAGATCCAGGACTTTGGGGACTTTACATAGCTTGGAAGTTTAGTTCATAACCCTAGGCTGTCAGACCAAGAAGTCAGCAGACGGATTGGCATGGCAGAAGGGGTCATGAACTCTCTCGACAAGAGTATTTGGAGAGGCCGGTACCTGTGCAGAAGGACCAAACTACATGTCTTCAAGGTCCTGATAATGCCAGTTTTGCTATACGGTAGTGAAACCTAGACATTATCCTGTGCCTTTGAGTCAGGTCTTGATGCCTTTTGTAATAGGTCCCTGCTCCAGATTATGGGGTACTGTTGGCAGGACCACATATCAAACCAACAGTTGCACAATGAGACCTATTTCCTGTACAATCCATGATCGCCAACTCAGGCTATACGACCACCTGGTTCGCTTCCCTCAGGATGATCCTACCCACCAGGTTGTCTCTGTTCAAGACACCCCTGGGTGGAGGATAACCTAGGAAGTTGTGGCTTGGGCAGATCGACCAAACCTGTCGTGAGGAACTTGAGATAGGCCGAGTCCCTGCCTGGCGGCTTGACATGTGGGACCCTCACAGGTACAAGTCTCATCCATAGGTGGATGATGATAAAATAAATATATGTATATATATATATATATATTATATATATATATATATATATATATATATATATATACATACATATACACCAATGCTTGAAATGACACTACTGCTCAAACTAACACTACTGCTTGAACTATCACTACTGCTCGGACTGTCACTACTGCTCAAACTGTCACTACTGCTTAAACTGTCATTACTGCTCGGACTGTCACAACTGCTTGAAATGTCACACTGCTCAAACTGTCACAACTGCTCGAC
>NW_020870017.1:199988-207488 GCF_003789085.1 Penaeus vannamei
GAGGAGGACCCTGTTTCCCGTTCTCTTGGAGGCGCTGCTGAGTGCGCGGGCCACTTGCTTGGAGGGCCACTCGTCCAGAAGGCCACTCACTCGCAGGCTACTTGTTAGAAGTGCCAACGGAGCCTGGGGAAGGTCCTTGGAGCCCTGCCGGCAGAGCCAAGGGCGACATGGCACGTTCTGGGCGTATGTAAGAGTGGGCGGCGGTCGTTCAGCGGGATGGGCGTCCCGGGCGGTGGAGTGGGTGCCCGCACGCCACAGGCACAGGTAGAGCAGAGGCGGTGCTTCACCTGCAGGTTGTGGCACCAGGTATCATCTCGCCTGCATGATGCACGGCGACGGTCCGGGAATCCTCGGGGCGCGGCAGGACCCGGCACAGGTGACGCTCTTGGTGCTGGAGGAGCCCGCACACAGGACGAGGACGCCCGCGCCCACCGCTTGCGAGGGAGGCGGCGGTGGCACCTCCACCTGCAGTGGCGTCGGCGAGCAGAGGTCGAGGGCGAGATTAAGCCCCACGGACGGAGAAAGAGAGAATGTGACGTGTGCGGACAGGTGTACGTGTATGTATGTGCAGGCGTGTGTATGGGCGTGTGTGCGGGCGTGCGAGACAGGGAACGGGTGTGTTCGGGCTGGAGCAGCGTGCGTCCTCACGCGGGTGTCGGGCGCCACTGACGGATCGATGAGAGGACCTGTGGCGGCGCTGATCAACAGGTGGGGCCCTCGCCTGCCAGGTGCACACCGATGCCTCACACTCTCACCACCTCGCCTCCCTCACCTGAACGAGCCTTTGCACTCACACTCATACACGCCAGATCACACTCGGGACTCACCTTCGCCAATCTTCGAGGCCGAGAACGGCCCTCGCTGAAGCAGCGACGACGGGCCTCCGGCGGCACTTGGCAACTCTGGGCAGGTGCGCAGGATCGCTGCCCTCACGTCCCTCTCCCCTCTCCCTCTCCCCTCGGCCCCCTCCCTGCCCCCTCACGGAAAATTTCCCTTCGTCTTGCCAGGATTAATAGCACTCATGTACAGCAACCTCAAGATGCCAATCATTCGGGAGAACCGACACCAACAGTCGTCTTTCTATAACGACCAGCACGAGCGTCCGAACACGAGAGGTCGGCTCGAGGGAAAGGAAGGAGGAGTGAGGGGAACAGGCAGGGGACACAAAAGGGAGGGAAGGGGGGTCAGGTAGAGTCCCAACCTGATAGACCATTTCTTCCCCTCGCAGCACCGGTTTACACAAGCATCCGCCTGTACTACACCCTCTTTCGATGTCTCTCCCTCTCTGTCTGACTGTCTACCCTTCTGTCTGTGTGGATATGACGCTTCTGTCAGGCTGTCTACTCTTTCCTTACCTCTCCATTTATATAGCTGTCTGTCTGTATGTCTGTATCTTCCCCTCTCATTCTTTTTATTTTTTCTCTTTCTCATACTCTTATTCTCTCTCTCTCTCTCTTTCTCTCTCTCTCTCTCTCTCTCTCTCTCTCTCTCTCTCTCTCTCTCTCTCTCTCTCTCTCTCTCTCTCTCTCTCTCTCTCTCTCTCTCTCTATTCCCTCTCCTCCTATCCCTCCCTCTCTACTACCTTTCTCTTTTACTTGGTTTTACTCTCTTTCACCATTTCCTTACTCACTTCTTTTCTCTCACACGTACATCTTTCTCGCCCTTCCTTACCTCCTTTCGCTCGCTCTCTTTTCTCCCCCCTCTCTCTCTACCTCTCTCTCTCTCTCTCTCTCTCTCTCTCTCTCTCTCTCTCTCTCTCTCTCTCTCTCTCTCTCTCTCTCTCTCTCTCTCTCTCTCTCTCTCTCTCTCTCTCTCTCTCTCTCTCTCTCTCTCTCTCTCTCTCTCTCTCTCCTCTCTCTCTCTCATTCTATTCCTAATGTTACTGTCATCTTTATTATCATCACTATAGTTATTATAAAATGTAATAACAGTGATAATAAGGATGATAATTACAATAATGATGATACTGATAACCATAACGAGAATAGTGATAATGATGATAACAATTATAATGACAACAATAATATTAATAATAATAATAATTATAATAATTATGGTAATGATAAAAACAATAATAGTAATAACAATTACAACAATAATAACAATAATAATGATAATAACGATGACAATAGCAATTATAAATATTAAAGTGCGTTTAAATTGGCAACTTTACAGTGCATTCTGGAGTACTCCGATTCACCAAATTTCGCTTTTAATCTGATCAGCTGATACTTAATACTTGTAATTACATATTACATGTATTTTCAGAAATTAATGTGATACTATATATTGTATTTATTGTTTTTTTTACCTTCTTTACCACTTATTTGGCAATTCGGAATACTCCAGTGTGTATGGTTGAGTTGTCAGTTTTTCTTTTTCTAAGATTCGGCAGAGTGTACAGCTACAACTACAACAAAACAAGAGGGTTGATAACAACAACAATAATAGTAATAACGATAAAAATAATGATAATGATAATAACTGTGGTAATAATGATGATGATACTGCTATTACAAATAACAAAGCGATAACAGTGATTAATATTTTAATAATAATGAGGTTAACAACGGTGAGAATTATAATTATAATGATTGCAATAATGATAATAATGACAATTATTATCATTATATTTATCAGTCTTATCATTATGCTAATAATAATGATAACAATGATGATATTCATAATGATAACAACAATAGTAATTATAATCATGGTAATGGTAATAATAACAATGATAATAACAAAAAGAATAATATCAATGATAATAATATTATGATAAGTATAGTGATGATAATCATAATGAGAACAACAACAAAAAAACAATTAAGATAAAATCTGTAATATTAACAAGCAATAATAATGATGGCAATAATGATAATGGTGATGATGTTAACAATTATGATCATACAGATGAAAACAATAATAATGATGATGCCGCAAGTGATGATAATGATAATGATAAGAACATTACCAATAATAACAAAAAACAATAATAATGATAATGATAATAATGACTGATAAAAAAATAATAACAATAATGATAATAGTAATTTCAATAATGATAATGGTAATAATGATAACTATCATTATGATAATAATTACATTGATATTAATGATAATAGTAGTAATGATAATACAAATGATCTAATATTGATGATGATAATAAAATAATAATAATAATGGTAATGTTGATTAGAGTAATAGTAAAAATAATGATAATAGAAAGGGTCATAAAGCTGATGATGATAATGGTAATAATGATAATAAGGATATCAATAATAGTAATAAAAAAGATAATGATGATAATATTGATAATAATTGTAATGATAATGGTAATTATGATGATGATGATGAAAATAAAAATACTGATAATAAAAACAATGTTGATAATGATAATAACAAAATGATGATAATAATAACGCTAATAATAATTACTATTATTATGGTAATGATAATAATGATAACAATATCATTAAAAACAATTATAGTAATAAAGATAATGATGATAACAATGATAATAAAAATGATCATGATAGTACTGATAAAATATTATAACAATAAGGATTAATATAATAGTAATGATAATGATAATGATAATGATAATCATGATAATGATAATAATCGTAGTCGTAGTAGTAGAAATAATGATAATAATAGTAATAATGATGATAACAATAATAATAATAATAATAATAATAATAATAATAATAATAATAATAATAATAATAATAATAATAATAATAATAATAATATAATAATATAATAATAATGATAGATGATAATAATAATAATAATAATAGTAATGATTATAACATTGATTATGATAATAATGATTATAAACAAAATTATAACGATGATGATAATGGTAATAACAAAAATAACTATAACAATAATGACAATGAGAATAATGATAATGATAATATCAATAGTGATGATAATAATGACAATAATAAGAGAAATAATAATAATGATTATGATAATGATGATAGTGATAGAATAACAATGACAATATTATCAATAATGATTCTGATAATATCAATAATTACAGTAACAGTAATGATAATAATAACAATAATAATAATAATAATAATAATAATAATAATAATAATAATAATAATAATAATAATAATAATAATAATAATAGTGGTAACAATAACAAAGATAATAATAACAATAATAACAATAGTAATGGTGATGATAATAACAATAATAATTGCAATGACAGTAAGAATAATAATAATAGTAATGATAATGATAATAATAACAATGATGAGTAGCATAATGATAAAGTAATCATGATAGTTATCATGTATGTGATAATGATGATGAAGATAAGAATAAAATCAATGAAAATATAACAATAATAGCGGTAACAGTGGCAAGATAATGATAATGATATCAATTTGGATCCTAGAAATAGAAATGGTGATAATGACAGCAACAAAACAGTAATCATAACCATCATGATAATAATAGTAATAGTAATGTTCATAATGGTAATGATTATAAAGATGAAGATGACAGTGGATATTATAATAATGGAAAATCATAATGATAATAACGATAGTAATGATACCAAGAAAAAATAACAATAATGTCAATATTGATGATGAAAATTATAATAAAATGACTGACATTAAGAATAAGAATAAGAAGTATAGTAACAATAAAAATAATGACACTGATAGTGATAATAACAACAATGATAATGATAATCATAATGATTAGGATAATAATGATAATTGTAATTATGATTATGAAAATACAGATGATAATTATAACAATAACAATGATAAAAGTAAAATTTATAATAATAGCAATAGGACTGATAACAAAAGTAATAACAACAATCCTGATGATTATCACGATAATGAAACTGTTAATCAAGTAATATCAGCAATGGCAAAATTACAATAACTATGATGATGATGATGACGAAAATTATACAAAAATCACGATGATAACATAAGAAATAATAATAACAGCAAATATGATAACAATGATACTGACGATAATATCATCAATAATGATATTAATAATTATTATTATATGTTTGCTACCACGAATAATATTTTTTTTCGTTATTGCAACCTTTATGAAATTTATTGTTATTCTCAGTATCATCTTGACCATTATTATTATTATTATTATTATTATTATTATTATTATTATTATTATTATTATTATTATTATTATTATTATTACTATTATTATTATTATTATTATTATCATTATTATTATTATTATTATTATTATTACTATCACCATCATCATTATTATTATTATTATTATCGTCATTCTTAGTCTTATCATTATTATCATAATCATGGTTATGATTTTCATTATGATCATGTTTATGATTATTACTATTATCATTATTACTCTTATTACTATTATTACCATTATTATTAATATTATTATTGTTATTATTATTATTATTATTATTATTATTGTTATTATAATTATCATTATGATTATTATTATCATCATCATTATTAGTGTTATTGTTATTATTATTATTATTATTATTATTATTATTATTATTATTATTATTATTATTATTATTATTATTATTATTATTATTATTATTATTATTATTATTATCATGATTATGATTATGATTATTATTATTATCATCATCATTGTTATTTATTATTATTATTATTATTATTTTATTATAATTATTATTATTATATTATTATTATTATTATTATTATCATAATTATCATTATCATCATTACTATTAACATTCTTATCACTATTATGAACACTATTATTAAGACCATTCTTGTTATTATCATTATTATTATCAATATTATCATTATTATTATCTTTACTATCATCATCATCATCATTATTATTATCCTTATTATTATTACTATTATTATTATCATTGTTATTATCATTATCACTATTAATGATATTATTGCTATTATCATCATTAAGAAAATTATCATTATTTTCAGTATTATCATCATTATCATTATCTTTATTTATATCATTATCATAATAATTATCATTATCATCTTTAGCATTGTTATCATTATTATCATCATTGATATCATTATTGTTATCATTATCATCATTATTATCATGATTACTATATTTATCATTATTATCACTGTTATTTCTTTAATTATCATTATCTTTATTATTATCGATATCATCACTATTATCATTATCATTATATTATTATTACTATTATTATTTTTATTATCATTGTTATTATTATTATTATCATAACCATTATTAACACGATCATGATTAGTATTATAATCATCATTATTATCACTAACATTCTCATCATAACCTTTAGTATCATAAAGAGTAACAAGTGTTCATAATACTGCTACGAGCAAGTGTGATATCATAAATGCTAATAGCAAAGATGCAACTAATGATAATGATGATAATAGCAACAATCATAATCGTAGTAATATTGATAACAATATTTTAGCAATTATGGAAAAATGTTAATGATCATAATCATCATGGTATTGGTAATGATAAGAATAATAACAATAAAAGTAATAACAACAAATGCAATGATAATAATGATGATAATGATAATAATGATTATAATAATAAGGATAACGATACTAATAATAATAACAATAATAATAATGATAATAATAATAATAATAATAATGTTAATAATGCTACTAATAATGATGATGATAATAATAATAATAATAAGAAGAAGAAGCATGATAATAATGATAATAAAAATAACAATAATAGTTATGATAATAGCAATAGAAATAAGAATATTAACAATAAGAATGATAATGATAACTATTATAAGTACAAAAATAATAATGATAACAATAATGATTTTAATAATGATAGCAATGATAATAAAGATGATAACAATAATAAAAACAATAATAATGCCAATGGCAAAAGAAATAATATCAATAATAATAGTAATGATAATAATAACAGTGATGATAAAAATAACAATGAAAACAATAATGATAATAATAATAATAATGATAATAATAATAATAATAATAATAATAATAATAATAATAATAATAATAATAATAATAATAATGATAATGATAATAATAATGATGAAAATTTAAAAATGAGTAACATAAAAACATTAATGGCAATAACGATGATAGTAACAATATTGATGATTAAAATAATAATGCTTATGATAATGATGATAACAACAAAAACAAAAATTATAATAATGATAATAATAATTATGATAATGATTAGAATGATAATGATAATAATAGCAAAAACCAATAATAATAATAATGATGATGAAGATAATAACAATGATGATGGCAGTGATAGTAATGATAATAGTATAAAATAATAATAATGGTAATAATAATAATAATAATAATAATAATAATAATAATAATATAATAACATAATAAATATATAATAATAATATAATAATAATATAATAATAATAATAATAATAATAATATAATAATAATGATAATAATATTAATAATAATAATAATAATAATAATA
>NW_020870017.1:227488-244988 GCF_003789085.1 Penaeus vannamei
GAAATGTATAAATCAGAGTCGCAATTGTAGGAAAATAATAAAGAAATAAATATAATTTCAATGTTACTGATTTTTTCCCGGTGGGCAACGCAAAGGAAGAAGAGTCAGACGCATAGGAAAGGTTTTCGCTCCCTGAAGGGCGGCGCTCTTCGCAGCCTCTGAGATATTCGGTCGTAATAAAAGGAATGCCAGAATGTACTCGAATAGCGCGTTGTGTAATCCGTGTATGTATATATATATATATATATATGTATATATATATATATATATATATATATATATATATATATATATATATGTATGTATATATATATATGTGTGTGTGTGTGTGTGTGTGTGTGTGTGTGTGTGTGTATGTATATATATATATATATATATATATATATATATATATATATTATATATATATATATATATATATATATATATATATATATATATAATGTATATATAATTATATATATATATATAAATATATATAGATATATAGATATATACCTATATACCTTTATATATATATATAGATAGATAGATATATAGCTTTATACCTATATATATATATATATATATATATATATATATATATATATATATATATATATATATAGCTATATACCTATATATAACTAGACATAACCATATAACTATGCATATACATGCATACATGTATATATATATATATATATATATATATATATATATATATATATATATATATATATATATATATATATAGAGAGAAGAGAGAGAGAGAGAGAGAGAGAGAGAGAGATACCTATATATAACTAGACATAACCATATAACTATGCATATACATGCATACATGTATATATATATATATATATATATATATATATATATATATATATATATATATATATATATATATATATATTTATGTATGTATATGCATATATACACACTGTGTGTGCGTGTGTGCGTGTGAATCACTCACACAGATGTACCTAGATGCATAGATACATAGACATGGATATATAGATAGATAATCATACATGCGTACTTTAATATCACTTTTACACAGTGCATATGGAAAAAGAGACAATAGGTTCAACAGTGCATCAGTAAATATAAAACACCTAATTTAGTGTTTTAAATTTGAAAAAAAAAAAAAAAAAAAAAAGTGTCAGAGATTTTTTCTTTGTTGACATTACACGTGGAATATGCAAAATCAAAAGATAAAAAAAGAAATGCACTTAGTTGATTTTCTTGAATTAGAATGATGATCATTAAGTCTTTCATGGAGATACTGATGTTCTAAGATCTTTAAGAGGTTAGTATATGGATTATTACAAAAATGCAATCGATCAACGTGTGTTCGTTACCTCTCCTAAACTGAATATCAACTAATTTCACTAAGCTAGTTTTTAATTTGAAAAGGTAATATAGAAAATCAGAGATTTTTTTTAAATCATAAGAATGCCACCGTTTTCAAGACATTAGAGTGGTTTAGAAATAAATTTGAGTTCTTCCTAAAAACACTGTTTTCTATAGTCGACCCATAGCAGAAAATGTTAGATTTGTGTATATCTTTAGTAAATATAAACATCTTAGAAAATGCTGGAAATGAAATTTATGTAAATCACCTTATCGTCACCCTATCAGTTACAAGAAACATATAAGAGATAAAATAAAGAATATCATATGCATGAATACTGACTTCCGTGAATATACCATCTGTATGTTGATTTCACTAATTTTATTTGATTTCATAATTTTGTTCATGCATTCTAGCCTGTGAAATATTACAGTCCCTGCTCATTCTGTCAAACCTATCGAATTTATTTTCAAACAATAAAAACTGGTTTATTACTTTGACCTTAAGGCAGCCACTGCGAACATCTATGATGTTTATACATTTCTGACTTTAACCAGGTATAATGCAGCACATAATTTTTTTATTGTTATTTATCCAGCACCATGTAACTGACCAAGGAAAAGTGGCAAATATTCTAATATGTAAAATATTTAATATTGAATCCTGTTCGCCAATAAAGCTTTGAAGACCAATAAAGAGTTTTCTTTTGTTACTATAGACGCATGAGTATGTTGAATAATCCGTCGCCGGTTCTTTCATCTATAACCAGCTGGCTTCGTAAACATGGCGACTGTCCGGCTATTTTCACTCGGCAAAAATGGTAATATTTATAGAATATCATCGCAGTTTGACTTAATCTCATTGATTGATAGAATTTACAGATACTGTCCTTAACTTCTGTTTGCGTGCACAAGTAAATATTTTTCTGAGTTGTCTCGTGAATTTGAATTGGGTGTTGCATCATTAGAATATTAATAACATTTTTGCAGCATCTACTTTTATCTTCTAGTTTAATAATTCAACTTTGCAACTCAGTCTTTTGGAACTAAATTGCAGCTTCACAGGTGTCTTAGCAATGAATATCTGCAATATGTCACATTTAAAGCTAATGAAATTCCTGGTGAAAGTATTTCATAACTTGAAATAAAGAAAATGATAGTTAATATTATTAATCACCCTTCTGTGATTTCAAAAATTACTGCAGTGGGCTGCATAAGTAGCCGTTATCCCGGGCTTGCCACATGTAGGCCGGGCGTGCATGAACACTCGTGAGCAATGACA
This sequence comes from Penaeus vannamei, assembly GCF_003789085.1. NCBI lineage: Eukaryota > Metazoa > Arthropoda > Malacostraca > Decapoda > Penaeidae > Penaeus > Penaeus vannamei. The sequence continues at coordinate 230,106 of NW_020870017.1, forward strand.
AGAATCCGTGTCTCCTCTTTGATAATTTATTTTGTGTAAGCTTTTTTGGTTATTTTGCCATTTTTAATGGCCATATTTGTCTTTTGATTTGCTTTATCCAGATGGTATTAGATTATTTTCCATGCACAGACTCTCCATGTAGTAAAGGTAAATGTTTACAATAGGACAGCACCCGTCAGAGACAAAGTCCCACCAACAGTGTTAGGGGATCCCGGGGAAATGCCATGCATTTTTAAAAGCAAATGAATGTGGGAAATTGGAAGTCCGATAGAATATTATATCATATGGTAAAGAAAGTGGAAAATATAAAAAGCCAAGAAAAGAATCGGCCACGGATGATTCAACATGGTGTTGCATGAACATATAAGCAAGTGAATCTCATTTTAAAGGCCAAACTACCAGAAGGATTGCTGTATCAACCAAAAACCTTCCTAAACCGGGGCAGACCCCCTCCCAATTGCCATATTTCCCTACTGGGGGCTCTAGCCCTGGTCCCCATCCTGAATGTCTAATTTCCCAACTAGTGCCTCTAGATAGCCACCAACTACATTTAGACATAAAAAAATGAGGGTAATTCTAGGTAAGACAGCCGCACCCATTTGTTATGTATTTTTTCTCCTACCTTCTTCAATCTTGGGGGACCCGTGGAAAATCTGGGGAAATAGTGGAATCAAAAGTGAAAAAAAAAAAAAAAATGCAAAATCCGAACGAGTGTTGCCAAAATCTCGACAAAGTTTGTTAACCTAACCTAAACTAGACCCCCTTCCCTGGGGTATTTCCATGCCGGGGGCAAGCCCCCAGACCCCCTTCCCTTGGGGGTATTTGGCCGAATATACGTTCTTAGCTCCCTACTGGGGGCAAGACCCTGGATCCCCTTTACTAGGAGTATTTCGCCGTACTTTACAGAAAACTCACAGCATTGTTTACATAAGAGATGGTTTGTGGACTCAGAGAGGCAACCTTTGCATATCGATTAAAGCACAACCTGTGAGGTCCCCACAATTTTATTAACTTCTCCAACATGTATGAACACGTCAATAATTCTATTATACTTTCCTTGGTATATGTAGAGCAGCTGTCTTAATTAGTATTGCCAAAATGAGTTTACCATAAAGTTGAAGGGATGGTGGGGAAGTGACGAACCTTTGACTAAATTCTACAACTGGAATACGGTTATTGTATTTCTCAGAGTTTAGTGTTCTCCCTGATATTGTAAAGATTTCAGTGAAAGATCGATTTCACTGCAGGGTTGGGGGAAAAAATGGTAACACAAGTAGCACTGTAAACATACTTCACTTTTGCAACAAACAATGAGACCTGTGACAACAGAACTTTCAAATTTACCAGGAGAGGGCAGCAATACGCAAGTATGGACGTACCATGTATTTCTAATGAAACTATGGTACATATATGTTAAAATTGATCACATCATGGATTTAAGGAATGAACATTTGATAAATGCATATTTTGTTAAAATTTCATATAAATTAGGATGCAGAAATACATACTACAGTGCACTTCTAAGAAATTGGCCATGACATCACAAGCTACATGTGCCAAAATAGTTTATATTGGGATGTGAGGACAGCTGGACTTTGTCGCTTGAGGTGCATGGGGACTTAGTCTCTATGCGGCATTCTGCACACCACATTTTCATTGTTTAACTCGAATAGGTTCACTTCTGCAAATCAATTTTGATAGCAATAAATGTAGTTTTTCATCACCTACAACATTATGATCTTCAATTTTCCCCTAGTCAGTGCGGTCCTACCATAAGCCTTATCCGTAGTATATAACTATATGTATGTAACATTAATTAACATTATTTACCTCATATATTTTATTTTTTTGTAATGTTTAATTTTCGGTAATACATCCTGCTCCGCTGATCACAGCAACCAAGAATATGATTTTGAGCTTGGAAATGGTGTCCTCCCTGGAGCCAGCGCTCTTCCAGTCACGGCTTACACATATTACATTCCACACTCATGTATCAATGGGGATAATGTAAAAGCCCCCATCTAAATGCCAAATGTGTCTAATCACTCTCCAAGAGGTTTGTGCTCTTGTGATGAGTCTTTTCCATCACCCTGGCCTTCGTTCATGACTGCATGTTCATGTCACCTGACCCTCGACCCAAACTTTTCCATGGCAGCATGATCATGTCACCTGGATCACAGGGGTTAAATTATATATGTACAGCTTGAAGCAGTAAGGTGCAGTCTGGAACCTGAAAGTCCTGGCCTCTGGTCTCTACATTTTGTATATGATATTCCCCTTGTAATCATATCTTACACCTGCAGTGTAATTACTGGTTTATACTAAGGTATCCTACAGTGAATATAGTATATTAAAGTCTTTAGCAGCATACTTCATATCCTATCTTAGCAGCAATAAATTTTAACCAATGTTTATATTTTGCAAATATTGTTATTGGCTCAGACCAAAAAATTTACTTCATTTTTATTAAGTTTTTCCACATATAGTGCTTGAGTCTTCATCTTGAACACATTTAAACATTCCTTTTTAGGGTCAGGTGTCCTGAGGTCCTGCATACGTGGAGCAACTGTAACCCAAACTCGCTCCAACTACAAGTATGTCACACAAGAGGATCCGAGTATGGAATGGAAGGATATCACAGACCGTGCAGCTGCAACGATCTTCTGGACTGAGCTGTGGAGAGGTTAGTAGCTGTGGTCCTTACTGTTAGTCTTGTCCTTTGTATGCGTTCAGTTTCTTTTTCTCACAATATTGGTTTTGATTATAATAATTGTCAGTGCTATTCTACATTATAGTTTAAGACAATAATTTTGCCTTTTTGTTGTAAAAAGCTGTTTCAGGTAAGAGACACAAGATAAAGACTTTTTTCTTTCATTTGTCTCACATGTATTTGTTTATTTATTTATTATCTAGATAATGTTGAGATATCCCAATTTGCTCTTTTAGTAGCCTTCCATAGCATGGAAACCTTATGTAAGATTTTATTGTAAATGCAAAGATGGATTAGAATTCTTTAACACTCATGTAATGTAATGGTGTCCTGTGCCTCTGACAACTAAGTCAAAATACTGTTGACTGGTGTTAAGCGTGGTAATGCATTGAAAGAATATCTCAAACATCAGCCATGCTTTGTATAAATATTTGAAATTGCCTAATTCCAGTCTTCTTTTCATAGGTGCTGCTGTAACACTAGGTCACATCTTCAAGGAACCAGCAACCATTAACTACCCATTTGAGAAAGGACCCCTGAGTCCACGGTGAGTTAGTCTGACACAGGGATGGCATGTTCATACATATCTTGCTTACTTTTATTTTAGTGTATTAATTTTGTATGCACATAGATGGCTCTACAAATGCTTAATCATCAAGGACTCATTACCCATCCTACCTGATCTCACCTGTTTAACCTTTTCATGTTTTTCAGAGAACTTTATTTTATTTTTATTTCTGTTTGTATTGTTAACAACTTGTTAGTGTTATTCACAAAATTGGAGTAACAATGCTAGTAATGATAGATGAAGCTAACTGGGAAATTGCTGTATTTTCTCATTTAAGTGGACCCATTCCGAATCACCATGTTTCCTAAGCTTGGGCTCCGCCCCCAAATTGCCCTCCCAATTGACATATTTCCCCAGTTGTGGGCTTCAACTCTGAACCCCCTCCCTTTTGCTACATAAACCTTGCACTTTCCCAATTAACCCATTCCGTAACTGACTGTTGCAATACCATAATTACAATATTCTGTATATTTAAAGATGCAAATTTGGTGAACCTTATTTTTGAAGGAACTGGGTTTTGCACAGTCAGGGGAAAAAAACTATCGTTACCCATTACACAAACTAATATGAAAAATTTACAAAGTGCTCTGGAATAGCAAGGCAATCCAGTTGGCACCTTCTACAACTGACTATGGCATATACTTAGCAATAACTGTCCTTTACATAAATAAATACATTATTGTAATTTAAGGTAATCAATACATAACCATACATTTGCTCATATAATTTACCAGTGCTTTTGATTTGTACTAGATTCCGTGGAGAACATGCTTTGCGACGTTATCCTTCTGGGGAGGAACGCTGCATTGCTTGCAAGTTGTGTGAGGCCATTTGCCCAGCTCAGGTGAGTAAGGAGTCAGGCAGATCAAATTTTAGTAATTATAATTCACAAATGAGATTTACTGAATTATACTATAAAAAGTGGCAATATTCCCTCCATAAAATAAGAAATAAGGAATTGGGATTTTTATATTAGATAAGATTTTTTGCTCTTCCTAGGCCATCACCATTGAAGCAGAGGAACGTGCTGATGGTGCTAGGCGCACCACTCGGTATGACATTGACATGACAAAGTGCATTTATTGCGGTTTCTGCCAGGAGGCATGCCCTGTGGATGCCATTGTTGAGGTTAGTACTATTTTTTTAACAAGTTTGTGATTTATTTAGGCATACTAACCTCAGTGTTCTTCAGAGGTGGATAGTAATTTTTTTATCATGGTTTTTGATGTGATGTGAACAAATTTGTTTGTACTTTGTGAATCTGTTGAGAAATTTCCAATACATTACACCCCACCCCTAAGAGGGTTATTTATCAGATTCATGTAAAACATCAAAAACCATTGGAAGAAAACAGGTTTCCACTTAAGCAGTCTTTCCCAGACCACACCCTGAGGCCACTTTGACATTAGGTAAACTTAGTTTATCCTTTTCTAAGGATATCCCAAACCAAGGGGGCATCACCCCCTGGACTCCCTTTAAGGCCATTTTATGATTACCATCAGTTAAATGGAGTGTAGTAAGGATGAAAACAATGGTGAGTTAATCTTATTTTATTTTTTTAATGCATATCTGAGACTGTTACTATGCATCTGACCCAATATTGTCACGGAGGAAAAGTTCTTAATTTTGATGAGGAATTACAATGAAATTGATTTATCTAATTTTAGTAAAGTCCATGCATTAGGCTTATTTGAATGGCAACTCTCACAGGTATGTGGCTTGTAGGCTTGGCTCATACAAATACTTATGCACAGAATCAAGATTCCTGGCTTTCCCCTGCCATTTACTTGAGATGTGACAATAATATCCCATGGCAAGACATTCCCATCACCCACCCCTCAGCCAAATTTTTCCATGACGAGACATGCTTGTCACCCCCCCCCCCTCAGCCAAATTTTTCCATGACCAGATATCCCAATCCTGGATCCAGTGGGTAGTTGTAGTAACTTGTAAAACAATACAAGAAGAGAGTTAGTGAGTGAGTGAATAAGAGGTGAGTGAGTGAATGAGAAGGTGAGTGAGTAAGTGAATGAGAGAGTGAGTGAATAAGTGAATGAGAGGGTGAGTGAGTAAGTAGGTGTGAAACTAAGTGAGATAGTGAGAGGGTGAGTGAGTAAGTGAGAGAGTGAGTGAGAGTAAGTAACAGAGTGAATGATAGAATAAGTGTGAGTGAATGAGAGAGTATGTGAGTGGGCGAATGAGAGACTGAGTGAGTTGGTGAATGAGAGACTGACTGAGACTGAGTGAGAATGAGAGACTGAGTGAGTTGGTGAATGAGAGACTGAGTGAGTTGGTGAATGAGATAGTGAGTGAATTGGTGAATGAGATAGTGAGTGAGTGAATGAGAGAGAGAGAGAGAGAGAGAGAGAGAGAGAGGGAGAGAGATAGACTGCGTGCATGAGTGAGTGAGAAAGAGAGAGTGTGAGTGTGAGAGTGTGTTTGTGAGTGTGAGAGTATGTGTGTGTGAGTGTGAGAGTGTATGTGTGTGAGTGTGAGAGTGTGTGTGTGAGTGTGAGAGTGTGTGTGTGAGTGTGAGAGTGTGTGTGTGAGTGTGAGAGTATGTGTGTGTGTGAGTATGAGTATGTGTGTGTATGTGTGCATGTGAGTGTGTGAGAATGAGTGTGTGTATGTGTGTGTGCGTGTGAGTGGGTCATTGAAGCCATGATTGAGAGTGAAAGTGTGAGTGAGTCCATGAGTAAGAGTAAGAGTGAGAGTGAAAGTGTGAATCCGAATGTGCCCAAACAGAAAAGGACTAGTTTGACTGGCATCAGCAAAGATTTAGTTTTTCTCATGTCATTTCATGTTTGAACATGTTATGTATATCCTTTTTTCTTTATTTTCTCTCAGCATTTAGTATTACTACTGTGATTCATACTATCACTACTGCAATATAACCTTCAAAATTAATATATTCATTATGTGTCATATGTATTTGCGGAAACTCACCTATGCTAAAAAGTAATTGTTTTAACTTTGTTTTGTTTTTATATTCAGGGCCCCAACTTTGAGTTCTCTACTGAGACCCACGAAGAACTCCTCTACAACAAGGAGAAATTGTTAAGCAATGGCGACAAGTGGGAACCTGAAATTGCAGCAAATATTCAGGCTGACCACCTTTACAGATAAACATGTTTAGAAGATATTTGATGGTGTCTCATAACTTTGTTTTCTTTGGATTATGTGTATGACAAATTTCAATATTTCACTCAGATATTAAGAATAGGTGAAAAGGGGGCAGCAATGTGATGTGTTCTTAAACATTCAGATTCATTTACCAATATTTTCTTTTTCTTTGTAGCACTGGTGTAGATTATTGATATACTTTTTATTTCCTTTTTTTTTTTTTTTACATATTTTTTTAATCAACTGTGAAGTTGTAATCTGAGGTTTAGCAACCTTTTTCATTGTGCTCCCTTTTTAACCACATTTAAGCAGTAAAGGAAATAGTAAATCATCTTTGTGAAATATTGAAGCATATACATAACTGGGTAGATGAGTTTGAATCAAGGTGGATCAGCTAATGGCAACCTTAAGACCACAAGATAAAATGTTTTGAATATGTATAGTTATTTAATGTATATAGAAAGACCAATTTTCTCTTTATTCATTATCCTTCATATAACATGGGTGTTTTCTTTGAATATAAAGCCCACTTGTAACTGGATTAATGAAGCTACATGGTAGGCACAGAATCCACTGATCAAGGGAAAAATTAGAAGTATGGAAAAGATAAAATTACTCTGCTCTTGGCTACAGCACCAAGGATTGTTTAGGTAATGCAGGTGAAGAGAAGCTTAAAGCCTACTTTCAAGGGACTATTTATTCTCAACAACCACCACCAGGGCCAAACAAGTGTGCTACACCTGGTGTGACATCCTCCTCCTGGCTTGAAGGTTAGTCTGCCATGACATGAAAGTTAAACCAGTTAAATAACATGCTAGACACATGGTGTTTATATGCAATGCTATGCAAATTTAGCTGCTTTAGTGAAAAAAAAATTGAAGCATGAGACATCTCTTTTGCCCCCTACTCTTGGAGTTTTGTTGATGTGATAGTAAATGAGGTTTGAAAGACTTACAGCCTACTTTGAAGGGCTTTACTTCCTCAGTTACTGCAGTTATGTCCAAAAACAAATGTGTAGCAAACACATAGAACAGGCTTAGGGGACCGTCTCTAAAAATGGGGGGGTTGGGTTTGTCAAAAATGAGTAAAACCCATTTTAACACTCGTATGGGAATGTAGAATTTCCCTCGTAAATGTAAACTTAGGTGAAGAAAAGCTTGGCTCTGATGGTGTTTGTGAATCCTAGCCAGTCAATTGCAGAATTGGCAATTTTTACACATGTATTTTCCCCTCCTGGAGTGAAAATGAAACATTGCATTTTGACATTACCTACTGAAATAAGTCATGGGAGGATAAAAGTGTCTTATGATAACAAATTCCTACTAATGTGAGGGTTTTAGGATGAAAAAAAAATCTAAAATTGTTTCAATTCCTTTTTAGTAATGTACTTGTAGTATCAATAAAAGTTCCTACATGAAACATGCTGGCAAAACATAACAAAAATATACTTTTGCTTCAGTGCAAATGCAAGTGTAAAGAACACATACATTACTGCTGTGAGCACTTGAGCTTGGAATAATAATTTTTCTTCATACTACTATCAGCAGAAAATTGTATTCTTGATCCATTGTGAATGTTCTTAAGAGTAAAACAACCATATCACTTTACAAAATCTATTTTTAGCTAAACTATATGACATATTTTAGTTAATTTTTTCCAACAATCTTATTTTCTTTCAACATGAGTAAGATTATATTAAAAACTGTAGTTTTTTAGAGTTTTAGATACCAAAGAAAATATTTTGTATTCACAAAAGCTACAATACTCCCTGGCACACATCAAAATGATACTGAAAATACTGAGAACTTTTTCTCAAATTGCTTTCTACATTGCCAATTCAGATATGGGAAAGAATTGAAAAAGAAATTTGTATTTTTTATTTTTATTACAAAATAGTAAGCTCTAGCCTAAAACAGTTAGTTTCAGCCTTTGAAGCCTTATCACTTTTGTAAAATGATTTTAGGCACTATAACTTGCAATGCAGGAATACTTCCACAAAATTAACAAAACACTTGCCCATACAAAAAATATCACTAGTTTAGTCACTGGAAGAATATTCAAATACACAGCACTTATTTCAGTCTCCGTAAAAATTTTCGCCAATATATGTGAACAAGCACTGCATGTGACACCTGGATTATACAGAAATGTGTATATACATAATATCAAAGTTGCTTAAAGAGTGGTATCTGCTTTATACACCATCAGACTGAATACTGCTAAGCACAAAGTATGTCTAAACTGCCACACAAAACCTCAGATCTTATTCATGCCCACAAAGAGCCTCCAACCATTCAACCAGATTTGTTCACTGCTCTGGCATGAAACACCTGGGAGAGATATTAGAAATGGGCAGCTATTGTTATTCTAAATATTATTTTACCACGTGTTGCTAAGAAAAGCAAACAAGTATATACCCAAAGGTGATAAAGGTAACAAATCATAAACCTTTGGAAAGATGTCAGAAACATAACCTCAAAAACTTTTAAAAAACAAGAAAACAGTATATAATATATAAAAGTATTAGAAAGCAAATATGCCTATTTCCCATTATAAGTTAGAAGGACAATTTTTCCTCCTTAGAGTCTATATACAACCATTTAGCAGTTCTATCTGAGTAACCCACACACACAACTCATGATATTCAATGATGTAGTAGACAAGTGTGACTAATGCTGCAAATATACAGCAAAAAGAAATGCCTTATCACGATGTTGCTTAGTCAACCACAAGGTGTCTAGTGAGCCACCACATCATGAGTGGCTGAAGGCCCGACATGAACAGCAAGAGATAGAGGCGGCGTTTATTACCCGCACTGTAAGCTTCCATGGCTCCGTCGCCTCCCTGGACCTGCCATCGCAAGGTTCGGAACTGTGGGTAGAAATGTCAATATAATTCAAGGATGTTTTGGCCACATTTCTTCAAAGTAATACATCTAATTATCTCTCAACTGTCTATCTACTCAAACACACATGTACATACATATGCAAATTTGAATTATATTTAACAAATTGAAAACAGCATTAATACATTTAAATATTAAAATTTTGTACTCACCATGAAAATTACAAGGCTGAAGCTACTGTATGCAAGGACAAGGTAGTATCCAAGGTCATCGATTATCCCAGCCAGCAGGGCGATGTTCATCCTGGGAAGATGAATATAAAAATAATATTTTTTTTTACACAATGTTAAAGATGAATCAGTCTACTACTAAATAATTTAAAATACAGTGACCTAGAGAAAAAAACAAGTTTTATACTTACCCAACATATTTGTATGACGAAAAAGCCAAGAGGTCAAAAGTCTTGATGTTTGTACTTATGGCAGTAACATAGAGTGTGGCCAGAATCAAGAAGATCTCAAGTACAAGCCAGACCATTGCTGAGCTTGCCTGCATGCCTAGTACATCAGGAGAAAACCTGCAAGAGGAGACCAGATACCTATGAGTTATAGCAATATGGTGAGTTGTGTTGTACATTGTATGTCTATGTAGGTATGGGTATAGGTGTAGATGTGAATACCAGTTTATATAATTGAGGAAGTGTGAGTGTACACATATATATATATACACACATACATACATAGAAACACATACATAGAAACATTGTAGGTACAGAGATAAACAGATACTCAAATATATAGATAGAATTGTAGATAAACAGACTGTCTTACATTTATAAACTATAAATTGCATAGATTAATGAAAGTCCAACATTTAGTCATAATTGGATTACATTTTTGTATCCTCTCGTAACAGTTAATTTTACACGGATTTCGTTTGAAAAAATATATATATATTCCAAAAGATAACAATCACTACAATTTGAATTTTATGACTTTTTTCCAAAAGGTAACAATTATTATAATCTAATTCAAATTTGTTGGATTTATGCACAAAGCTATTGCCTACATCATTTACATAAATAAATTCCAAGTATTTTACCACTGCCTCAGAATGAAAAAAATACTGATGTTAAAATTCTCTTTTTACACATTTGAATTACATTCTCATACATTTCCCCTCTTACATTACCACACAACTGCTCCTTTTACTTCTATTTTCAAGGTACATCTTTGCCCTGGTACAAGCTACTTACAATCACCCTAGCATAAATACATTCTATTACAATATAAAAAGTGAATTGGCAGGGTCAAGCTAGTAAGCACTGACCACAGACTCAACACAATTTTAAAACCTTTAACCTTGTATACAAAACATGATTAGTTTACTGTATGCTAAAATCACTATTTCCATGCCATAATAAGAGTAATATTGCATAAAATAACTTAGGGGAACTTTCATCAGGGCCAGCAAAGGAGAGAGCCTTGCAATGTCACAAAGGTATTTTTGGGTCATGTAATATCCATTTTTTAAATGCACTTCTTTTGATAATTAATGTTTTATTTTTCAGTAAACCTTTCAACTGAAGTATTAAAAATTGGCTAGTGGCCAGTAATGTGGGTTTATTGACATGCATTGGCAATTTCCCCAGTTTGTGCCCAGCTTGTTCAGTGCTTCAAGTACAACATCAGGCACCTAACAGCTTCTGGCTGTATTTTATACACAGGTTTCCCTTAACTTTCAGTGCCTATATCTATAAGTGACACTAAACAAATGATGATGCTACTATCAGAGAGATAGGCTCCCTCCAATAAGCTGAGGAGCCATCTACGAATCAGTCCACCACAGCCTTTCACGAACAAAGGGTTAAGAATGACATATCCAAGTATCTTCATAAAAAAGATCTATCTATAGCTAAGACATCCTTAAAAATGCAAGCAACAAATTTTCATACAAGTTGTGCTTGTAGTAGGTGTTCCTTAAATCCAATTTGCATCTGCAACAAAGTATCTTCTCATTTTCAAAGCTAACCTAAAGGACCAATCTGTACCAGCAGCCTTAAAATATTCCTTGCACAATTCACAAAATGAAGAAGGAATCTGTGCTCACAAAAGCATCATAACCCATTGCCATCAGGAACATGAAATAACCACTATAGTTTGGTTTTGTGAATTGTCTGTTTATACAGATGTCTTTATAAATGTCCCACAAACATGGAGTCAATTTGTAGGCTTATGTGACCCCATCTGATTTCCCCTTTCCTTGAGTTTATGGAATAATAAACATTCTAGTGCTATTAATATTAGTATTGTTATTATTATTACTGACATTATGATTAGCATAATGTCAACAATACCAATACCAACAAAAATACAAAAAATTATATTTCCAAAAACAAGACAATGGTGAGATACGTAAGACTAAGAATTGACTCTTGGAAGACTATCCATTTGAGGAACCATAAATGTGTAAACACAATTAATGAATTAAGCTCACAATGGACATGGCATGTACTTACATGCCATCCCTGTCAACAATGGGTTAAAAGTTTAATGTTATTCAGTTAACCCTTAAAAGATGGGTATGGCAATGCCATCATCATGTAATGGACTATGACGTATATACACGTGGGCCAGCTGCATACACCTTAGTCTTACCCACAAAGTCTAGACTGTTGTGTAATATTACATTGTAAAAATTCAGGCCCTGTCATCATAGGGTTATAAAGGCGTATTTTTCATCAGATAAAAAAAATATATATATATATAAAGAAAGGAAATTAATGGTCCTACATATTTCCATCTTTATAAAATTAATAATCCAATTGTACAACCACATTTACATCTGACTGATTTCACCCTAGGAACTACTGTAATGACATACAGTATCTATCATATCAAGAGGGATTAGATGCTAAGGACGTCAGTCGCACACATGATTCATATCCGAAAATGGTAAGAAAATTAATACACTTTAACAAATCTTCAAATCTGCAAATATCTCAAAATGTTTTGTTAATCATAAACAAGAACAGCTGGAAGTACAACTACCAAAATAGCTTCAAATGCATTACAAAACAATCATGTAAGTAATATTAGAAAGCAATAAGTTATTTTGCTGTTGTGTTCTACTCTTGTATGTATGGTTACTACAGTGCTTAGGGAATGCATAATCAATACATTTCTGTTAGAATTCAACACAATACAATACAAGGTATCAATTAATAATTACTTCAACAGAAAACCACTGCATACAAGAAAAACTGATCAGAAATGTATGATTCATGCAAAACATTTACACACAGCTAAGATGTTACCTGATGTTCTTCACACTGCAGTCCCGGCAACTGTGCATAAAATCATCAGAGTATTATGTGTGAGCCTCACTACACAAGCTTTGCATGTGTTACTACACTGTAATCTGAGAAAAGCCTAAACATTTTATCTCAAATGTCTCATTTTGATTATTTAACCACAATAAAAAGCTATTCTTTTTCCTATTATCTTATCTTTCATTTCTCTTTTACTTTTTTCCAAGTTCTTTTTCAGAGTGGTTTATATGCAAGCTCCTCTGTATGTCTTATACAATATGCCCTGAAGAAGCACTATTGCAAAATTACTTTGGTGTAATTGTTTCCCTGTTCTTTTCTTCATTGTTTTGTTTTCCATGGTGTAGCAGTCATTATAGGAATCTCAAAGCAACAAATTCTTTCCAATCATTTCCTTGTTCAACCCTTTTAGGTTTGGCCACTTGGCTATTTTGTCTGTGCTGTGTGCATCTCACATTTACCACTCACTTTACAATTATTCAGTTTGAGTAGGCATTATATAACGTTTAAGATTTCAGCATGGTGTGTTTAATAATGGTATAAAATATTTTCCTTTTATGCTGTCAGCATCTAATAAACTGAGTACTAAATGACATCACACTTCATAATTGGTATCTGTGCTGATGAGAACTGGATAGGTCATTTTACATTACTGGAATCTAAAAAGGTTAATAGTAGAGTAGAATATCAAAATATCAAAACATTTCACAACCAGAGCATTCGACAAAGAAGGATCAAAGCTCTTAACCCACTAGTGCCGGTATATTTTGAAGCGGAAAATAATAGTTTCCAGGCAGCTTCAAAGTCGGTGAGCGGGGCTGGCCCGGAATCTGCCCATGATGGAATTGGAGCGCAAGCTCCAACTTCACACTGGCAGGACGCCCCCAATGTTTATTTTTCCAGGTGCATCATATGTGGGACACCCGTTGTAAATGGGTTAAATGATACGTGTGTGATATATTCCCATGATTCAGTTGACATTTTGAACATTATTGTAAAATATATAGAAATAATTTTAAAGTGAAAATAATCAAGTTGTTTACACTACTCTTAAAATTCATAATCAAAAATATTTGAGAAAAAAGTTACCTAACAACAGACAACAAACAGTGGCCTTCCTGTCAGATACTTTACTAATTATTCTAAATTTAATTCTAAGAACTAAGATATTTATTTTGTATGACAAACATTTTAGATATGTAAATATAAATTTTAAAAATATACCCAAAAATTATTAGGGAAAATCTTTGTCACAGGTTTTCTTGAACTTGAGCATTCCTATACTGGTACTTTTATACTCTCAAGGTAACATTGCTCTATTGAAAAAAGTATAAATGAGAATGAATATCTTCAACAGTGCAAGAAGTGTATATAATGCATTACATCTTCATCAGAAATACATGTATTTTTGATGAAGATATAATCAAAATGCATCAAATACCTTCCTTGCCTTGTGGATATATTCATTCTCATTTACACCGTTTTCTAAATTTGTTGCAAAGAACACTGCTGATTACTGCCCTCATAAAATAAAAACAAATACAATGATTTTTACATTAACAGTAAACAACAGAAGCTAGCAAAAGAAATGTAAGGCATAATGTTAACACCAACAATATCTACAAGAGCAATAATCTCTTTAAAAACGAACAAAAATCAAAATAATGCATGTTTTGAAAGTTTAAGAAATCAATAGGAACAATAACTCATCTCTAAATGAACTGCATATATACAAACATAATAGAACTAAAAGAATATGAAACAATGGACATCCTAACTTGTCTAAAAAAGTAAATAAAGAAATAAACGTAATAGCAATAATAATAATAGAAATCAGCACAAAACTACATCATAAAGTACAAGAATCAGGGAAAATTATATATATACATAAAACTAATCTCTTACACCTGACACTCACCTCTCCTGAAGGCCAAGACAGAGACCAGCCACTAAGATGTAAGTTACAACAGCCATTAAAGGAATATACAAGTCTGGAGCATTGATCTCATAGCGGGGTTGCACTGGCTCCTCTTGGTTGTAGCGTACACTCCAGTCCTGCATTTATATGTGGAAAAGCACAACAGACTAAAACATAAAATTCAAAAGCAGAACAGAAATTGGAAATATATTATTACATTTTCCATGCCAAAGACGTCTGAAAGCAGTCACAAAATAAGAACTTACCGAGTGTGTGAAGGGGAAAAACAGTAGTTGTAGCTTCTTCATGACGTAGCGTGTGTCGACAGCGAAATAATACTTTAATTGGGTCATAGAGACATATTTCTCCAACTTCTTGTCCACATACTCTC
>NW_020870017.1:249988-254988 GCF_003789085.1 Penaeus vannamei
GTAAGCTTAGCCATTCTAAATTAAAGCAATTGTCAAAATTGATTGAAGAACAATCTGGCAGAGTAACTTATAATAACAAATTGTAGTGGACTGATAAACTTTTAAAAATGCTAACAAGTTCAAATATTACGTCCAAATTCCTATAAAAAAAATTAGTTGGTTCCATTATATTAGGATTCTATAGCATCCTTATCCCAAAACATATAAGCCTAGCCTTCACACATGTTAAATGTTGATGATTTACTACCGTGTCACTTAAATCTAAAACTACAGTGTATTCTTTTTTCTCTCTCTCCAGAACACTAGAATATAAAATAGATTATATGTGTGTAAAAAGTCAGATTATGTAAAACATGTGCTTTACAGTCTACTCCTATCTTAAAAGTTTACATGTATTATTGTCATGTATCACATACATAGAATTAAAAATCAGTGCTGTATCCACTTGTTTGATTTACATACACCAACTTTTACTCGTTAAAATATATTCACAAATAAATATTAGGAAGCTTTATGACTTGCATTACAAAACTTTATAAACTGGCACTACACTGCAATTTGCATATACCTAAGGACTGTTGAACAAACCAATAATAAAGACAACTACCTATGTGGAACTCAATCATAAGTTATTTGCTTCAACAGTTTGTTTTATTTGTTTGCTTGCTTTTTAATCAGGTGTCAGGATTAAACAAAGTTCTTAAACCTAAACCTTAAAATATGGTTATCAGGTCTCAATACTATATACCTAGATACTGGTACATATGTCTAGATTTTTAATGAAATATGTCTATATTTTAAATGAAGACTTAGACCTATTTTCATATTTCAGTCCAGCATGAAAGTTGCAAGGAATCCTACATATACTAGAGAGTGCATCTACTTGTGCAACATATGAAAGTCAAACAATAACCAAAATTTAAAGTATGGTCTGAAATAGTAACTGGCTTGAACAAATAAAACAACACCATTTCTGTCTTCTGCAGTTCTTAATATCCACCCCCTCCCTCCCTCCCTTTGCCAAAAAGTACTGTAATTCTAAAATGGAAAAATGGAATGCTACATACAAAACTAGATATCAACTGCAAAATCAGCATGAAATATATATATTACAATATACTATTTTGATTCAGTGCAAGTTGCTAACACACTCACAGTAGCACTATGATTTCTATCCAAATCTACTTAAGAATTAATGTAATCTCAAGAATGATACTGTGTCCAAACATTATCATAGTCTCTGTACTTCAGGAAGAGCCAACAAACTTACATGGTTGTGGACCTAAGTTCAAAACTTATTAATTTACTGACAACTAAATTACATATACTGACTGAACCATTCTCACATTAGCTTACAGATATAAATCTTTATGAGAAGCAACTAAAAATATTTGTGCTAATAATAAAACCTAACAGACATGGAACAGATATAAATAAAACCTTAGAAGTTTCTATTATGCAAGCCACAACTGCCTTGGTATTGTTACATCATTTTACCCTTTAACTGCAAAATGAAATTTTAAGGGCATTTCCATATCAATTATCCACCAAATAATGGAGTTTGTGTTTCCTACTTTTGCAATAAATTTTCAGTACCTCCTGCAGTTTCTGTTTTCATACTTACTATTAAAATTCTTTGACTATTACAATGCAAAGTGATATTTGATCTATTGTGTGGAAAAATTAAGAAAATCTATGAAAAATTGTCTTTCATAAGTGTAAAAGAGGCTGCTAATAAGAATCTTTGGAAATAGTCAAAAGGGCAAAGAACCTTTGGCAGCACGTACTGGGTTTGCAAGAGGCAACAATCTGACTGGAAATCAGAAAGGGTGTATCCACTTCTAGAAGCATAAAAAGAACTTTCAAGGCTGTGGGGTGAATCCCTTTTCTGCGGCAATAATTATAATATTTTGAGCAGATACATCCGCTTACTGCAGTGAAAGGGTTAACCTACTCAATCCAGGTAGGATTGAGTAGGTTTGTTTAGCCCTGGCTGTGGTCATTGAGGAGTGGAGGAGCAGCTGCTCAGAAGTAGCTTTAAAGCCTCTCTTTATCATATATAATGCCTAGAGAGTGGGGTAAATTTATGGCTCCCATATATCTAATTCTCTTAAGCATCTGGCTACGCACTGGTAAATAGGTCAATTTGGTACCAGGAGTTCCTACTGTGAGTGAATTTAAACCTAAATATCTGCTATCATCTTGCTCAGTCTCCACACTGTTTCTGATAAAAAGGGAGATTGGAAGGTAGCATACAGGAACTTCAATTCTAGAAAAACTATAGGATATGATGTAAAGTGAAAGCTTGCATTTTAGCCATTTATGCCATTACTATATATCCATAACAAAAATGCATTGAGTAAAAGTTGCTATGTAATTAGGCAGTGGATATAGTGCCACAAACCGGCAACATTTGGGAAACACAAATTCTCCATGGAAGTGCTCTGATTGGCCAATGACCGTGATGTCATATACAGGGGGTGCCATATGCAGTTATCGTAAAGAATTGCCTAAACCAAACCTAACCTAAACAAAAATTGATATTGTGCTGAAACTCCAAATGCTTTATGGCTGCTTCAAGCTCAAGAAAGTCTGAATATTCATTGCCAATTTTCAATAATGCTGTTGTCTCCATAACTCCAGGATTTGTGCTCCAACATAAAAATACTTTATGGCTGCTTCAAGCTCAAAAAAGTCCAAAAATTTATTGCCAATTTTCGATAACGCTTTTGTCTCCACAATTCCAGGATTTAAACTGATTTGGATACTCCTGCTTCCGTAATCTCTACCCAATCAATCACATATGTTGCACATGCTTAGATTTACCAGCCAATCAGAGCACATCACGGCAAAATAAGTGTTTCTCAAACACAACCAATTTACGGCTATATATACACAGATATATTTAACAATCTATCCAACATTCTTAGTGTGAACTCATACAATAATATTTTAATACTGATAAATGTAAAATATCATTTCCATGGATGAAGTGAATCTTGTGTTCAAATAATGACAAAATATATGAGTAGACCTCCAAAGTCAAAAAATAAAGAATGGGTATGGGGATAAAACATGGTATGGGGAATAATTTTTCAAAAATGGAAAAAAACTGGCTCTTCGAAAGGTGTGGTGGTAAACAAAGTGCAGTAAATACAATTATACACAAGGTCGAGGAGCAAATCAAAAGAGGAACTTCGGGCAAACAAAAAAATAAGGGAATAAATGTTCTTCAAAATGATCAGGCACAGGTACAGTCATATGAATCATGCTTCTTTTCCATCATACGTACACTTACGCTGCCTCCCTCCTGACATCGAGTAGTCCATTTCTCTTTTTTTATTCCAACACCGAATACCCCACGGGAAAATTGCCGTAACTCACACAGTACGAGTTAAAAATGCGAAGGGCCGAACAGCTGATGTTGACACTCCTGCCGCCGATGCTGCTCTGCCAACACAACCTCAAAAACAGTCAAATCAAAGTCTAAATTGAGTCTAAAACATCCTTTAAAAAATGATATTGAGTTTATGCACGTTTTTTTTTTTACATAATCCATAAGATTCTTCTTATATTTTGTTTGGATTCTTAGCTGTATATTTTTAATGGTACTTTTAAGAACTTGTCGGGTTATGTGTCTCTCATTAAACCGGGAATATTAAAAAATATATGTATGGTTTGTGTTCTTCCTAATATAACTCACTCACTCACTCTCTCTCTCTCTCTCTCTCTCTCTCTCTCTCTCTCTCTCTCTCTCTCTCTCTCTCTCTCTCTCTCTCTCTCTCTCTCTCTCTCTCTCTTCGTCTATCTCTCTTTTCTATCTCTCCCTCTATCTCTTCTTCTATCTCTCACTCTCTCTCTTCTTCTATCTCTCACTCTCTCTCTTCTTCTATCTCTCACTCGCTCTCTTCTATCTCTCACTCTCTCTCTTCTTCTATCTCTCACTCTCTCTCTTCTTCTATCTCTCACTCTCTCTCTCTCTATCTCTTCTATCTCTCTCCTCTTCTCTTCTATCTCTTCTATCTCTCCCTTTCCTTCTCCTTCTTCTCCCTCTCCCTCTCCTTCTCCTCCTCCCATTCTCCTTCTCTTTCTCCCTTTCCCTCTTCCTCTCCATCTCCTCTCTTTCCCTTTCCTTCTACTTCTCCCTTTCTCTCTTCTTTTACTTCTCCATTTCCCTCTCTTTCTCCTCCCTTTCCATCACTTTATCCTTCATTTTTTCTCTTCCTTTCCCTTTCTTTCTTCTCCCTTTCCCTCCCCCTCTTCCTCTCTCCCCTTTATTACTTTCTCCTTCTTCTCCCTTTCCCTCTCTCACTGTCCTTTATTATTTTCCTCTTTCTACCATTTATATCGCTTTTCAGTTTATCTCTCTCATTTCTTCTTTCCTTCACCCACCTGTAAATCTGTCGCACTTGAAATGTCAAATAAAAAAAAAAAGAAAACAAGAAAACAATAATAAGTCACATATCACCATGCTCTTCTAGCCAAAATGATTCCGTTACCTCCGATTTTGCTCTGAAAGTGAAATTAATGCAAATCAACTAATCAATGAGGTAAGTGCGAATTTTATTTGCATAACGGCTAATGGGCGGCCACGTCACAAGCACCTCGGCGGTTGCTGTGATTGTCCGATCTCTCTCCCCTCGTCTGGGAGAAAACGGGACACTGAGGGGAAAAAGAAAACGGAGAGGGGAAAGATGCCGAGGGATAAACTGGAAAAAAATGTATTGTATTTATCTGTCCTCGCTATCCTGTTTGAAATGACATACAATATTTTTTCAGAATTTTATCATAAGTACACACACAAATGCATGCACACACACACATATGCATATATGTATGTATGTATGTATGTATGTATGTATATATATATACATATATATATATATATATATATATATATATATATATATATATATATATATACTGTTAAGCCGATGAGATTTGAAATAAAAGTTCTCAAAGGGTTTCGCATTGAATAAAGTCTTGAAGTGTTTCGAAAA
>NW_020870017.1:269988-274496 GCF_003789085.1 Penaeus vannamei
ATACTAGTTCTTCACTCTTTATCAATACAGTATTTGTTAGTCTTGCATTGTCTTTTTTATTTGTCTTTATTGTTCTTTATTCATAACCACACCAGTAACATGACTAGCATCCTTTCCACATTCTTAATTGGTCTTCACTGCCTAAACAATATTTGTAAGTAATAGATTGATAGATTGATAGATAGTCTTACAGAAATGAGAAACAGATGACTGCTATCATTATAGATATTCTTTTTGTTGAACTGTGGTGGCCCTTCCCACTTGTTGTATGATCTCTGTGTGAGAAAAGTGGTGTGTTGAATGAAATCTTCTATTTGACCATTTCTGTTTTCACAGGAATCAATCCAGAGACAGAGCAGCCTACAGTGGGTTTCCGTATTGCTAGTTACCGTGAGGGATCCATGTGTGTGGCACCCATAGAGCATCTGTGTCACTTGCCTGATCCAATGAAGAAGGTTGTGAAGGTAGGCAGATACAGAATTAGGCAGGTCTGCATAACAGCTGCACAACCAGTCCTAGCCATTGGAGAACTCTGTTGATATATTAAAAAGCAATTGAATGTATAAACCTTATTGGATAGATGAATCAAAACTACATCATCTTTCAGGTATTTGAAACTTTTGTGCGAAGTTCATCATACATGCCCTTTAGTCCACTTACACATGATGGTGTTTGGCGACAGCTGACTGTCAGAACTACTCGTAATAAGGACATCATGGTTGTAGTTGTGGTAAGTAGGGATTTTTTTGTCATTTTGTGTGGATTACGTAAGAGTTGATTTGCATTTGTGACAATACATGAAATGTGGACTATAGTGACATGCAATTTTCAGAGAAAATAAAACATTTACAATAATTATTACCTTTATTAACGTAAATGATGTATTGCAGGTTCATCCTCAACAAATGAATGATGAAGAACTTGGTGCAATCAAGAAGAGTATTGTTGATCTGTTTCTTGAAGGTGCAGGAAAGCCATTAGGAGTCACTTCAATATTCTTCCAAGCATATGGCCAGAAGTGAGTTTATTGTTTATCGAACTGTCAAAAACTGATTGGTGATTCAGTTTGATAATGAATATAGAAAATGTGTTCATGTTAGATTAGAATATACCTTAAGATCTGGCATCTTTGTTGACACCCATAAGAAAGTGTGATATAACCAGACCTCTTTAATTTACCAGAGAGCGAGGAGTTGAAGAGAAGTATGAACATCTCTGGGGAGAACAGTTCATCACAGAGACCATCCTTGGGAAGAAGTTCCGTGTGTCACCTGATGCTTTTTTGCAGGTAAGTCTTTTTGTCACCTGAAGCTTTTTTGCAGGTATGTCTTTAAGTATTAAATAAGTTTTTAACCATATGTATAAAGATATACTGTGTTATCCAAGAGTTTTCATATCAGTTACTATTTTATACTAAACTATTTATTTACCTATTTTGTGTTGTTTAATGGTTGAGCTTATATTAGGGTACTTATCCATTTGTGACCTGTGTATATAAAAAGATTTATACAATAGACAGCATTATCAAATACAGGAAAAAATATGGCAATTATGCAGTATCTATGTATTACACATTTTTAGGCCATGAGATTGCTGGCATCCATATTGTAAATTGATGATGA
The DNA here is from genome assembly GCF_003789085.1 of Penaeus vannamei. Classification (NCBI taxonomy): domain Eukaryota; kingdom Metazoa; phylum Arthropoda; class Malacostraca; order Decapoda; family Penaeidae; genus Penaeus; species Penaeus vannamei. The sequence continues at coordinate 271,611 of NW_020870017.1, forward strand.
TATTCTGTGGTTTTAGTAAATACTGCCAAGCTTTTATGACATAGTATTACACTGATTTAGTTATGAAACTCATTTACTTAGATTTTTTTCATAAAATCATTTGTCATTTAGGTAAATACAGCTGCTGGAGAAGTACTCTATGAGACCATTGGCAATGTAGCAGCCCTAGATGGCACCTCAGTGTTACTTGATGTTTGCTGTGGCACTGGAACAATTGGCATTTCACTAGCTGAGGTAAGTCTTATTTCTGTTCATCAAATCGTGTGGTGTATGGTTTTAACATTTGGCATCTTGTAAAGATTCAGACAGTACATGATAATGTACTATGTTCAGGAGATTTGTTAGATTTGATGTTCTTGATGTAGTTTATCAGAAATTTCCATAACCAGATCTTATTTTATTTTTTCAGCGGTGCTTGAAAGTATATGGAGTAGAATTGGTGAAGAAAGCTGCAGAGGATGCAAGGTTTAATGCTGAAAATAATGACATCAAGAATGTTGTTATATATGAAGGGAAAGCAGAAGATCATGTAAAGACAATGGTAGAAAATTGTGAGCAGTATGACACCATTGGTGTTGTTGACCCACCGCGTGCAGGACTACGTAAGTAATGATTAAGTTTCGCTACTCAGGTACATCTCTGGTCCCAGAGCTATCTTAGATTGATCAGCCTTCTCTTTTGGTTACATTTTTGTTGCACCTCAGTAGGCGAGGTGCAAGTAACAACATAGCAACAAAACCTATTCCATGTTTTCTCTATTTTGTGTGGAATTTTGAGGAAAAATGTGCATCATAACATTATTCCCCCAAGAGGTTTGAGAACTTGCAGTGAGTCTTTAATGTCACCCTGGCCTTCAGTTGAAATGCTCATGACAACAAATTTGCGTCACCTGGTTTGCGTCCCATGGCAGCATGTTCATGTCACCTGCCCCTCAAGCCAGATTTTTTCATGACATGATAGTCATGTCATCCAGATTGAAGAGGTTAATATGTTTTGACACCCAGATGTAAGAAGTTAATTGTGAAACTATGTAATGGAAAATACAAGAGATTAAGATGCTTTACTTTTCTGACAGATGGGAATGTGGTCTGTGGCCTTCGTCGCTGTGAGAACATGAAACGCCTTGTGTATGTGTCTTGTGATCCAGCCAATGCATGTAAGAACTTTATCAACTTAGCCAGAGGGAAGAGCAAACAGTACAAAGGAGACTTCTTCATACCAATAAGGTATGGAACTTGGGTACTTCAAAATTCTTCTCTTCTTATTTATTTATATATTTATTTCATTATTTACATTAATTCTGTTGTTGGTGTTGTCTGTACTAATTCATGTGTCTGAATGTACTTCTTATTGCATTGCAGGGCAGTTCCCATTGACCTATTCCCCCACACACCTCACTTTGAGCTGGTTATTCTCTTTGAGCGATGGGATGAGTTGAAGTGGCGACGCATCATGGAAGGTAAGATAGATGTATTTTTGTGGCAAGTTCTAGACAGAGAGATGTTTACTGCAGTTTCTAGTACAATGTTTGTTATGTTCACTGGTTTATGAAGATTTTGTAAACTGGTTAATAGTTAAACTTCTTTTGCAGGTGATCCCCTACCCCGTGATGCTGAGTACTTCAAGCGCATTCCTTCTATTCATTATGATGCTAAAAAAGCTGACAGGGAAGGGAAGGTGAGTTACATATGGTTTATATATATCTATATGTTGTTTAGTTTTACAAGGTAAAACTATACCTTGTAAGATTTCATTCATTTCAGGGAAGCTACAGAAATTAGTTTTACAGATAAAAGTTTTTCAGCTTGATTTTTTTTTTATTTTCAGGATTTTTTCAGTGAGATAGTCTAGTTTCTGGAATGTTAGAAATTCAAAGCAGAGTAAAACTAAATTTGTTACCCATTTATACCTTTTTTTTTTTAATGATGATATATTTTTCATGTATAGGAAGGATTTGCTTTTTCTTCCCATCTGTATTTCATTGTTATTTCAAGAGTATCCCTCAATTGATGGTATTCTGATTGTTCGCCCCTAGAGATAATCACTTGTTTTTAAAGTATCATTTTTTCTTATACTATCAGCATTGCATATGATATCTGTTGTTATACATTGTGACAAAATTATGCCCATGGCCATTCTGTAAAGGTTAGAACTTACGGGTTTTGAGTTTTTAAGTGAAAGACTTTGTGACACTTATTCATCAGTAAGGTGTAAGTGGGAATGGATAATTTTAAAAAGTCAAATAATCAACATAAGATTTAATACTGGTCCATTATCTCAAAAGGAAAAATGGAATTTAGAAAATTTCATGAGAAATCTTCCTGGGCCAGTGACCATGGGTAGCAGTATGCGATCCATGGCCAGTCTGTTACAAAAAGCACTGACAGATTAGGGTCAAAGGATAGTCTGGCTCATTGCCATGATGTCAACAAGATTATCATTGAATGTAGTGGGTTACGTTTGCATAGCATTAGTGCCCTTTACATTTTAAGTCTATAACTATATTTGAAGAAAGTAGAGCACTCTTGAGCTGTGAAAAAATGCTGCTAAGGATATTCTGAGAAGGAAGTTGCATCTGTAATTCTTAGCAGTTTGAATTAATATTTTAAAGGTGATATATTTACACTGAAAAGAGGGAGAACCAGAAGCAGAACTACAGCTAGAATGAGTGGAGAGGAAGGACTGAGAGAGAGAGAAATTGAAAGAAAAGGAGAGAGAAAGAGAAAGAGCAAGAGAGGGAGAGAGAGGAGAGAGAGAGGAGAGAGAAGTGAGAGAAAGAGAGAGGGAGAGGAGTGAGAGAAAGAGAGGGGGAGAGAAGTGAGAGAAAGAGAGGAGAGAGAGTGAGAGAAAGAGAGGGGAAGAGAGAATGAGAGAAAGAGACGGATA
>NW_020870017.1:279673-300994 GCF_003789085.1 Penaeus vannamei
AAAGACAAGAGTGGAGGAAGAAAAAAAGAGAGAAAGGAAACGAAAAAATTATTAAAAAGAAAGAGAGAGAGAGAGACAGAGACAGAGACAGACAGAAAGAAAGAAGACGAAAAAAAAAGATGATGGAGGAACAAAAATAAAATAGCAAAAATAGGGGAGACAGAGAGAGATAGGGGAGAGGGCGAGAGACACGGAGGACGCGGAGGCCAAAGCTAGGTCACATTTTTACTCCACAAACCGGTGTTTATTGAACTGTGACAGTGACGGACTCCGAGCTCTGTCCTGCAACGGCGGCGAGGGTCGTTATTTGGACATTTTTTTTTTTTTTTTTTTTACTCCTTTTTGGGTCCCTTTGTGTATAAAATGTTTGATCATAGCCGTGGCATTCACAATAATTCTGATGCTGTTAATGCCAGAATTAAAAGCGCGTTTATATTACCAGCGTTGCAATTATTTTAATGTCGACTCTTTCATGTGCACGAGTGGGCGAACGCGGACACACGCACGAACGCGCGAAACAGCACGAACCGAGGCGACACACAAACACACACACACACGCACACGCACACTCCTACATACAGATAAATAGAGAGGGGGGTGGAGGGGGGGTGAGAAGAGGAAGAGAGAGAGAAGAAAGAAAGAGAGAAAGAGAGAGAGAAAGAGAAAGAGAAAGAGGTAAAGAGTAAGAGAAAGAGAAAGAGTAAGGAGAAGAGTAAGAAAAGAGAGAAAGAGAGAAAAGAACAGACAGACAGACAGACAGACAGACAGACAGACAGACAGACAGACAGACAGACAGACAGACAGACAGAGAGACAGAGACAGACAAACAGACACACAAAACAAACACACAAGACAAAGAAAAAGAAAAGAAAAGAAAAGGAAATTGGACCCAAAGCTACAAATAATAACTGCAGGTTTTCTCTCCATTCATTAGATCCCACGATAACCTGCCGAATAAACATCAAAATAATAAACTTTTAGAGAATTGCTGGTCGGTCAATTATATTATGTTTACTGCCGAATTACAGTGTTTCGTATGATTTATGTCTTGTCGGAACGATTTTTTAAAATGTATTTAGAGTCAATTCAGACTGCATTTTACGGAATAATTACCTATGTTTCATACGGAATGAAATTTCAGGATATTACAGTTGGTAATATTTGCCAGATGATATTCTTGTGTTTTCTTCAAGGAAGTAATTTTGTTGTTCTTGCTTCTTCTTCTATTTCGTCTTTTATTTCTTCTTCTTCTTGTTCCTCTTTCTCCTTCTCCTTTTTCTGATTCATCATCATCTTTCTTTTTTGATGGGTTTATTATTTTTTTCGGGTTACAAGTCCTGTTGCATTGTCAATAAAATGATAGATTAAAAAAGTAGGAAGAAATGCCAGATAAACAAGGAAAGATGAAAAAAAGAAAAAAAGAAGAAGAAAAAAGTGAGATAGAATATTAAGAAAAGGGAGAAGACAGAAAATCATAAGAAAAAAAAGGAAGAGGTCGGAAGGAGAACCAAGAAGAGGAAGAAGCAAAAAAGGAAAATATCGATTTACAAAAGTTTAATCTTTCATAAAGTTATTATCATTAAAGATGACGGATTAATCAATTCAGGATCAATTAATTTTTCTTTTATTTCCTTGTCTTTAAGAAGCTTAGAGTAACTCATTCATTAGTAAGAGAAAGGGAAGTGAGAGGGAGTGAGTTAATAAGTGAGTGAGAGTGAGCCTGAGTGAGATAGAGGTTTAGAGATAAACTTACATATACACGCACACGCTACACGCACACGCATACGCAGCACACGCGCACACTCACACTCACACTCACACTCACACTCACACTCACACTCAACACACACACACACACACTCACACTCACACTACACAACAAACCACTCAAACACTCACACTCACACACCACACACACACACACACACACACACACACACACACACACAACACACACCACACACACACACACACACACACACACACACACACTCACACTCACACTCACACTCACACACTCACACTCACACTCACACACTCACACACCACACCCACACACACACACTCACACTCACACTCACACACCACTCACACACACACACACACACACACACAAACACCACACTAAACACACACACACACACCCACCTCACGCTCACGCTCACGCTCACGCTCACGCTCACGCTCACGCTCACGCACACTCACACTCACACTCACACTCACACTCACACCACTACACTCACACTCACACTCACACTCACACTCACACTCACACTCACACTCACCTCACACTCAACACTCACACTCACACTCACACTCACACTCACACTCACACTCCACACACACATCACACCCACACATCTTTCTCATTTCCTCGTTTTCTTTCTTTTTTGTTTTCCTCACTTTTCCTCTCCACCTTCCTCATTTGCCGTCCTCCTTCTCCTTTTCACCTTCTTCATCACTCACCTTCCTTTTTCTCTCCACTTTTTTACTCTCCCTTCTACCGTTTCCTCTTTTTCTCTCCGTCTTCCTCCACTTCTCTTCCTCTCCTCTCCCATTCTTCCTTTCTTCTCTCCTCTCTACCTTCCTCCTCTCCCGTATTCCCTTTCTCTCTCCTCTCTCTCCTCTCCATCTTTCTCCCTTTTCCTGGTTTTCTCTACACCCTCCACTCTTCCCTTCCTCTCCTTTCCTCTCTCCTCTCCATCCTCCTCCTCTCTCTTCCCTTCTTCTCCTCTCTCCTCACCATCTCTCTTCATCCCCCTCATTTTTCCTCTCTCCTCTTCCATCTACCAACCTCTCCTTCCTCCTTTCTCCTCTCTCCTCGCCACTCTCTCATCTCTTCCTCATTTTCCTCTCTCCCTCTCCATCTTCCACCTCTCCCTTCCTTCCCTTTCCCTCTTCCTCGCCATCCTCTCATCCCTTCCTCATTCCTCTCTCCTCCCATCCTCCACCACCTCTTCCTTTTCCCTCTCTCCTCGCCACCTCTCTCTCATCTCTTCCTCATTTTTCCTCTTTTCTCCCACTTTCCTCATCTCCCCTCCCATTTCCTCTCACCTCGCCATCTCTCTCATCCCTTCCTCATTTTCCTCTTTTCTCTCCACTTTCCTCCTCTCCCTTCCCTCTCCTCCATCTCTCTCATCTCTTCCTCATTTCCTCCCCCCCCCACCCCACTCCCCCACCACCACCACCACCACCACAGGACTGTATGTTTACGAGCGTGCAAAGTCCCATCTCCCACGGAACCCTGGCGCGTAAAACACACTCTGGGGGGAGCAGAAGGGGAGGAGAAGGAGGAGAGAAAGGGGCAGCGCCGGGGGACTGAAAGGTGTGCGGGCAGGAAGGGACGGAGAGGAAGGAAAGGGTGAAAAGGTAGTGAGGCGGGGTGAACGCGGATTAAGGCGGTGCGGAAGAGTGAAGGCGGGGAGTAAGGGGTGAGGGTAGGGGCACTGAAAGAGCCTGGTGTAGGAGGTAATGGCGGAGGGAGCGAAGGGAAGGGTCATGGGAAAGGGAGGACTTATCGGACAGACGGGCGGGAAGAGGAGGGTGGACAATGTGTGAGGAAGCGAAAGGGGATGGAGGGGAGAAGGAAGGCGTGGATAGCGCGGGAGAGGTGGATGGAAGGAGCGGCTAGGGACTGATAACAGGGGGAAGCGGAAACGTGGGAGGACGGGAAGAGAGCCAGGGGGGGGATCAACCACAGTAAGGGTCTATAACTCTAACAGCAATATACGCTGTACAATGCACATAAAACGCAATGAAATCCTGGACTGCACGACTGTACCGTATAAACTTACTACATATATAACACTATCTCATAGATCTTACCTTGAGTATAAATAAAGATCCAGATACAACAACCGATCCAACAATTTAGTGAATTAATCTCGTAAATACAACTAAAGTATGACAGTCTCTACAGAATTACCATCATATATAAGTGTCTTACTCACCAGAAATGAGTCAACAGATGTAACCACGTGCGACAGGAATACGTTTCGTACAACATCAAATAATCCTTTCCATCACTCAGCCGTCTGACACCACATCGACTTAGCTCAGAACTGTGGATCTCTAGACTATCGCACTATATAGCACATATTCTAACTAGTCACAATCGCATAAACAAATTTAATCGATAACTGTGATATCACGAGTCGCCCTAGAATGATAGACGAGTACTGACTCTCTTATTCTGTATCTATCACTTACGACGCCAACTGGATCTAGACATGGTACTGAACTATGATCTACTGAACCAGCCAGGGGCTGAACAGGGACGTGGGAAGCGGTGAATTGATAGAGGAGGAAGAGGAAGGAAGGGAAGACGGTTGGGTAATCCAATTTGCGATGGGTCGGAATGACGATTGCGTAATCAAGACACACCCGATAGCACAAAGATCTTATCGCTTAAGAAACTTTCCCCGCGAGAGCGACTGAAAAACAGTGCGCCGCAAGGGCAGGGTCGAGGGGGAAGGAGGGAAAGGGAGAGGGTTCGATTGCAGGGCAGTGGGTGGTAGGACTGAAAGCGAAGGGAGATCCTCGGTGGGAGCGGGGTGAGGCGAGGAGACTAAAAGGGAGCAGGGAGGGAAGGGTGCGGGCGGTTGGACTGAAAGGAGGCCGGAGCCCGTGACGAGAAGGGTGAAGGGATAAGGTAATGGGGGAGTGAGGGAACTCGGAGGAGGAAGGGGAAGAGGAGCTCGAGTCGAGGCAAGGAGGAAGGGAGGAGGAGCGAGGGTGCAACATGAAAGCTATGGAGTGAATGAAGGGGGCAGAGGAGGCAAGGGGGCGGTATTTTATCGGCACTAAACGATCTTAGTACGAAGAGCAGTAGACGCAGAGACGCTGCGCAGGAAAGGTGAGGCGCGGGGGAAGGCAGGTTGTTATGGATGTTAAGAGTCAGACAGATGCTTCGAGACACCTCATAACCCTTCTCCTCCCCCCCTTTAGCTCCTCACTCTCCATCCTCCTCCCTTTCTCCCTTCTCTCCATTCTACCTATCCTTCTCATTCTTCTTCTTCCTTCACCTTCCATCTTCCTCTTCTCCTCCCCCTAATTCCCCTTCCTTCTTTTCTTCCTCCTTCTCTTTCTCTCCTTCTTCCCTTTCCCCTTCCATTCTCCCATCTCCTACTTTCCCTCCTTCCTCTCTCCTCTTTTCTTCCTTCTGTGTCTCCCCTCTCCCTTCTTCTCCTTCCATTTCCTCCTTTCTCTTCCTCTTCATCCTCCTCCCCCTCCTTTTCCTTCTTTCCCTTCTCCTCCATTGCATCTTTTTCCCTTCCCCCTCCCCTTCTTCCTTTTCTTCTTTTCCTCTCTTCCGCTTTTCCCTTCCCCTTCCTCGATGTCATTTTCCCTTCCTCTCCCTTTCTCCCTTCCTCCCCCTTTATTTTCCCCTCCCTTACCTCATTTCCTTATCCTTCCCTTCTCCTCCATTGCCTCTTTTCCTCCTTTCCTCCCTTTCCCTTTCCCTCCCTTTCCTCCTTTCCTCTTTTCCCCCTTTACCTTCCCGTCTCTTCCCCTTGTCTCCCTTTTTCTTCCCCTCCCTTCCTTCTTTCCTCTTTTCCCTTCCCCTCCCTTGCCTGGTTTCCCTTCCCCTCCCTCTCCTCCCTTCCCTTCCCCTCCCTTGCCTGGTTTCCCTTCCCCTCCCTCTGCCTTGGTTTCCCTTCCCCTCCCTTGCCTGCGTTCCCTCCCCCTCCCTTCCTCCTCCCCTCCCTCTTCCCCTCCCTCACCTCCCTTTCCCTTCCCTTCCCGTTGCCTGGTTTCCCCTCACTTCCGTCTCCTCACCTCCCTTTCCTCCCTTCCTTCCCCTCCCTTTCCCCTCCCTCTGCCCTTCCTCCTCTTTCCCTTCCCCTCCTTGCCTGGTTTCCCCTCACCTACCGCTCTTCCTCCCTTCCCCTAATTTCCCCTCCCTTGCCTGGTTTCCCCTCATCTCCGTCTCCTCCCTTGCCTGGTTTCCCCTCACCTCCGTCTCCTCACCTCCCTTTCCTCCCTTCCCTTCCCCTCCCTCTCCTCCCTTCCCTTCCCTCTCCTCCCTTCCCCTTCCCCTCCCTTGCCTGTTTCCCCCTCATCCTCATATACCCAAAACGGTTCGAGAGGGAAGCGAGAAGAGTCCGTAACACTGCAGGGGAGCATACAATGTGCTTCGCATATTTAGGTTTATTGGCGGAATAAAAAATTGTGCTTAAAGCTGTCGTTTTTATATCCGCGTCTCCCAAACTCGTTAACGCACAATCCCCCTCTCCCCTATCCCTCCTCCTCTCTCTCCCTCCCCTTTCCCCTCCCTCGATCTCCCTCCTCCTCTCTCTCTCTCTCCCTCCTCTCTCTCCCTCTCTCTTTCCCTCTTCCTCCTCCTCCTCTCCTCCCCTCCCATCCCTCTCTCTCGCTCTCCCTCTCTCTCGCCTCTCCCTCCTCCCTTCCCAACGTCCTCTCTCTCCCTCCTCTCTCTCCTCTCTCTCTCCTCTCCCCTTCCCTCGATCTCTCTCGCCGCTCTCCCTCTCCCACTCCCTCCTCCTCCTCTCTCCCCTCTCCTCTCCCCTCCTCCTCCTCCTCTCCCTCCTCCCTCTCCCCTCTCCTTCTCCTCTCTCTCCTCTCCCTCCCTCCCATTAAACCACCCCCAGCTATGCCTTCACTCGTATACCCCCTCCTGTCTTTTGGGTACCTACTCAGAACGCAAAACTAAAAACAAAACAAAAAATCCTCTTTCCATTCCTTTTCGCTCTTATACTCACGTCTTCCCTTTCTCCTAACTCTCTCACCCACTCTCATCCCTTTCTCTTCTTCCTCCCACCCCCAATCCCTCTCTCTCTTCTTCCTCTCCCTCCCACCCAATCCCTCTCCCTCTCTCCTCTTCCTCCCATGCAATCCCTCTTCCTCCCACCCAATCCCTCTCCCTTCTCCTCTCCCTCTCACCCACTCTCTTCTCTTCCTCTTCTTCGTCCCACCCAATCCCTCTCCTTCCTTCTCTTCCTCTCACCCACTCTCTTCCCTTCCGCCTCCCCCCCCTTAGCACTCCCTCCCCTTCCCAAAATACACCTTCCCTTCTCCTTCTCCCCCCAAGAAACCCAGCCCCCCTCCCTACCCACCCACCACCCGCCCCCCTCCCCCCTACCCACCCACCCACCGTCACCACCTGCAGCTGGTGCTCTCACACCCCGAGTTGTATCGTGGGACTAATATATCCTTCCCTGTGATTTAAAGTGCGGTTTTGGAAATTATATTGGGTCTGCTCTGTGTTGTCCTCGTCATTCCGTTCTGTATTTCACACACACGCGGCTGTAGACAAGCTTGTTATGAAGTTGGAATATAATTATATCTGATACACTTCAGAAAACGTATATAGCTTTAGGAATGCGTGTGAGTGTATTACTGTAAATTGTATACCCTTCGTGTGTGTTTTTTTTTTTTGCGTTGGGTTCTGAAACTTTCATTCCAGGCTAAAGCATTTGGAAAGAGTTTTATTAGGCGATTTTTGGGGTGATTTTACCAAAACTGTTGGTATTGCTGATGTTATTGTTATTATTGTTGTTGTTATCCTTATTATTATCATTATTGCTATTATCATTAACAATATTATTATTATTATTAGCATTGTTGTTACTATTCTTTACTTTTATCACTCCTGTTATTATTATTGCTGTTATTGTTACTGTTAATATTGTTGTTTTTATTATCATTGTCATTGTTACTATTTGATTATTTTTGGCTTTGTTATGGTGTACATTATTGCTACTTTAATTACTTATTAGTATCATTTGAATATTAGCATTATAACGTTCGTTATTTATTTTCTTTTATGTTATTTTTTTTTTTCATTATAATTTTTGTATCATTATTCACTGTTAATATTATTATATCATTAGTAGTTAGTAGTATATTATTATTACGAATCATCATTATTATTAGTTAGAAGTGATATAGTTAATTATCATATCACCATCATTTTATTTTATATTGATAATATTACTAGGATATACACGATTACTACAAGCTTACCGATAGTTATAAGAGGACCGAAAATGATAAAATAGAATATATAGATAAATAAGAAATGAAAAAAAAATATGTACAAACCTGTTCTTTCCTGTATCGTGCTGGGAAGGAATTATCATGACGCTTCTGAAACCCAAGACGATACCAAGAAAAGATAACATTTATCTTTAACAATTTTCTTATCTGATAACAACATTTGCCTCTCGAATACATTTGCAGATCGACGAACTTTAACAAAACGATAAATTTGGAAAAAAAAAGACGAACACCAAAATAATCGACGAAAACTAACCAAACAGCCTTGTATTTAATTTAAATTAACGATCGCTTTTCATTAAACAAACTTGTCTCGCAAATGAATAATTACGAAGTTATTTAATTATCAAAATAAATAAAAATAATATTAAAAGAAGGTGAGTTGCAGAAGGTACAGGGCGTCTACCTTTAGTTACCAAATAATGCAAATTTTATGTTGTTCGATTTGAAAACATCTGAACAACAAATTAGCATATAGATCGATCTGCAATGTTATACAAGAACACCAATCAAGAAAATAGGACCTATTTTTTTTTTTTTTTTTTTACTCCACTTACAGGAAATTGACGAAAATTACCCTGTAAATAGCTGAATAAATGAATAAATAAATAAATAAGAGTAACAGTAAAAAGGAAGATAAACAGATAAGTAAAGAATATAAATAGAGAGGCAGAGGAAATCCCGCTCATCTTTGAACACACTGTACTCTGTTGTTACTATGAATATATTTACTCTTCTGTGTACACTGGTCATTACATCCGAGGCAAACTGTTCGCTTTATGTATGTTTCGCTGTACAAACAAATTCTCTGTGTAGTCAGCCAAGTACAATAGAGAGAGAGAGAAGGAGAGAGAAAGACGAGAAGAGAAAGAGAGGAGGAGAGAAGAAGGAAGAGAAAGAGAGAAGCCGAAGAACACGGGAACAGGGAGAAGAGAGGAGGAGGGTGAGAGAGAGAAGAAAGGGAGGACACGAGGGAGATAGAGGAAAGGGGAGAAAGGAAGGAAGAAAGGAGTGAGAAGGAGGAGGCGATGAGAGCAGAGAGAGAGAGCAGAGAGAGGACGTGAGAAAGGGAGAGGAAGAGAGGAAAGAGAGAGAGGGACGAGTGGAGAGCAGGGAGAAGAGAGAGAGAGGGAGAAAAGTCGAGAGACAAGAGGAAGAGGGGAAAGAAAGGAGAAAAAAAAAAAGAACAGAGCGAGAGAGAGATCGGAGCAGAGGAGAGCAGAGAAGGGATAGGAAGGAAAGAGAGAAGGAGGGAGGGAGACGGAGGCGAAGCAGGCAGGAGGGGAAAACAGAGAGAGAGAAGGAGAGAGAGAGNATACCAACTGGTTTTTAAAATGCATACAACTGCCATGGCGGCACAAAGTTAACACCTACTTTACGGCACTTATGGTTGATATCTGTTGTCTTTGTTCCAGAAGTCATAGAATGTTTGAGGAGTGCTTTGCCTGGTTTCCATGTGGTTTTCCTCTCTCGTTTACCTTTGTGTGGATAATTTCTACTTATATTTCTTTTGATTTACATCACCATTTTTATAGTGATTGGCCATCTTCTGCCCATAATAAATTTGAGCCCTTAATTTTTTTCTTCTTTCTTTTTTTCTTTATTTGTTGGCCATGTGATTTGAGAGATTTTCTGGTTTACTCAACAGCAGGAGTCTGGAAATATAAGTAAGAGGACGTTGGAAGACAGTGACGAAAGTGTACAGAAGAAACAGAAGGAGAATTAGTGGCATAAAGGCTACTATAGTGTTTAACTCACCTGTTATACAGTAATGATTTATAAAAGACAACAACTGTTACTTCAAATTTTAATCATTGCATTATATTTTTTATTTGATTTTTTAGTTGATTTAGAAGGATAGTATTATTCTGAATGTCATTTTAAATCTGTTGTTAGTAATTTAGATAGTCAGCAAGTTTAAGCTTTTGTATAATCTTGAATATTAAAGATTCTGTTAAAAAAGAAATATCCTATGTCTTTGTTCCTTGTCATCTAGGAGAAGAAAGCAACATTAAAGTGAATTTACACATTGGTCAACCCATGAAATTATAAAATTGCCCAGACATGGAAACATCTTTCTTGAACTGTTTGCAAGCAATTTTCTTTGTTTTTAGACAACATCCAAAATATACCTAGACAGTTTTAAAAAGTATTTGGAAACCGTGTTTTGGCATCCTAGTCCCTGTGATAAGAATACATCCAGATTGCCTGTATTTAATGTTGACATTAATCATAATACTAATGATGGTATTAATAGTAATAATGAAAATATCAGTTACATAAAAAATTACATTGTATTTCTTAGTTGTATTTTTATAACAAGAAATTAATCTGAAATACTTTATAAGCACAGAAAAAGTGTAAACAGTGCACTACAAAATCCTGACAGGCATTCATGTAAAGATGTTCCAGTATTTATTTGCAGAAATGTCCAGACAAGAAAGGTTTATTTCTTGTTCACTATTTTTAATGTCAGAATTGTTTGCAAATGTTTTCCAAATTTTCCAATTATGGAACTTGCTCAAAAACATGCAGGAAAACAAAAACATATCAAACATTAGCCATACAGTTTCTTGAAATCCTTGTTTCCAAGGTCTAGACTTTAGAAACCAGATTACTTGATTTTTTAAATGTAATTTGAGTAATTGGAAATGTCAAGATTTGACTGAATTAATACATGAGTAATCTTGTGTATAAAAGTGAAGGTGCGATTGAGAATGTGCTGCTATTTCTCTTTGTCTATTAATTTCTTTGCCTAATACATTTTTGTTTGTTAGAAAGGCAGTTTTTGGTTACTTGGTCTTATTCATGCCCTTTTAAACATGCTTTTCATCTTTGCCTCATTTCATGTGTCAGGAATATTTTAAAGTTGTTTTTGCCCAAAGTATGTAAATTTGCATACATTATCTGATTTTGGTTGAATGTAGCTACTCTGTTTATATCTAAATATTTATTTCACACATTAAAGATATTACATTTGTCATACCCAGTCAAGACAAATATTAACTTGAAAATCTGGTTGTCCCATGTGTAGAAAGTTTGTGAGCATATTAAAAAAAACATGCATTTTTTACACTGATAAAAACATGATGGAAATTGATAGTTTTTGATGAAATAAAGCAAAGGGCACAATACCCTATGGATGATTTACCAACTTAAGGTCTCAATGATACCTTTCTCTTCCTTTTTTTTCCTGTTTTTAAGAGTGAGTGAGAGAGAGAGAGAGAGAGAGAGAGAGTGAGAGTGAGTGAGTGTTGAGAGTGAGTGAGTGAGTCAGTGTGTGTGTGTGTGTGTCTGTCTACATTTGTACATGTTGAGGTAGCATTAGACAATAAATGAGTGCATTTGAGAGAGAGTGTTAGAGGAGGAAGAGCAAGAGAAAGAGAGTCGGTAAGTAAATACATTGCTGCAAGCAGAATCATAGATATGTAAGGTTTACATATGGGTAGATATATAGATGGATAGGTAGATGACTGATAGATCCATATAGACATAAATAGATTGAATTTTTTTTAAGTAGGTAGGTGAATAGACAGTAGCCATGGCAATGACAGTAACAGTGGTTTTGAACCTGTGACCACTAAAAGAATTCAATAATTTCTTTTCTTGTTTCCAGTGAGTCTTTGGGTTACTAGCATATTTTTTTTTACTTTTTTGCTTTGTTTGAAGTCCATGTTTGCAGTTGTATGTCTCAAAAGAAATTATTAGAACTTCTGGAGTACTAAGTTTTGAATAATAGAATAACACAAATATGAACAAATAAATGAATTATATGAGCTTCATGTGATACTTAGTTCAAGGGAGTCATGGTTTAGACATTTCTTAACATTCTTGATTACATGTTTGGGGGATGCATATTATTGCATGAAATAATCTAGTCTGGATCAGCAAATTTGATCTTAAACTTAGTGATAGTGAGTCATTTATAAAATGATAGAATGCTACATTCAAAATGCTTTTCTGTATTTTTGATAATGATAGTTGTCATTTAAACTTCTTACCACATATAGATATAACTTCTTAGCTAGTGTTATTCTATGGGTTTTGCATGTAGTTTTAGCTATTGACAAAAAATCAGTCCTTCCCCTTCAGAATGAGGCCAAAGACAGCTTTTTATGATGAATGTTAAGTTTGCTGCAGGCATTAGAAATCAGTGGTTGTAATATATCAAGAAGATTGCATCTGGCACAGACTGTTTCATATAGGAGTATGGGTTTGATATCTGTCAAGAGGGTTAGAAAGTAATTTCTCTAGAAAGAGTATGCCATAAGGTCTATATCATACAACATAGTACTTTACTTTTCTTTTATGTTGTGGACCAAAATTAGTGTTAAGTACTTTTCAGTCATATCTGAGAGTATCATGAAAAATGTAGATTTGGCTTACATTAACTTGCTGGATCCAGGGGTGGTATTCACACAAGGTCTGTGACTTTTTTCTTTGTGATTCTGTCTATGATTTGCTCCGATGCCACATCTCAAAATTTATTGATGATAACTATAATAAACTTTTATATCATTATATACCCTTTTTCATTATCAACTGTAATAACAAGACAAAGTAAATATTGCAATAAATCTTGCATATATCATTAATAAGAAATTTATAATATCTAAATGTGATGTGGCATCCGTACTTTTATTGTCATTGTATCTCTATTTGTATTTTTAATAAAATACAGCAGTACTCTGTAGGAGACAGCTCAAAAGATGCCTCAAAGCTTTTCTTATTATTTTCTAAGCGAAATGACACTCAACAGAGGAAAATTTGCATAAAAACATTCAAAGCAGTCCTTACCTTTGTGAATAGAAAATATCAGTAAAAGATCAATGATGTTTATTATGATTAGCAGCAATATATTTGAGATATGGCATTGAAGCAAATCAGAGACAAAATTGCAAAGAAAAGTCAAAGACCTTTCATGAATATCTGCCAGCAAGTGGACCAAAATTTTATTAAAGTGGTGATTCTCCTGGGTGTGTGGCCTTCATCCTAACTTTTCCAATATTCCTATCACCAGATTTATTCATAACATAATGGTCATAACATGTAGATCCAGAGGGTTAACTTGTGAATAAGGATAAAGTAGGCTTCCAAGAAGAAAGAAAACTTTCATTGATTTATCAAATTAATGGTAGGAAGTTTTAAATAGGCTATTAAATAAAGCATAAACAAATGTTAATCATGTAGAATGCCTGACACTACAGGATTTTTTTTTTGAGAATGATCATTTGCTGTTTGATTATGCAAAAAATACTTTACCTTTAGGTTTTGAAGACATTTTGATTTTTTTTCCTTCAAGGAATTGCATAAGGTATATATATGACAGGTAGCACCACTTCCATAAGCCTGTTGATCTCAAAAATGAAACTCTTTCCCCTAGAGAATTCTGATGGCTGCTTATGGCCTGAAATGCTCCATTACCATAAATAAAAGTTAAATTTTTGTTTTATGTCTGGTAATTATAAACATATCAGGTAGATTATACAGTTAAATATGGATGTAGGTATGTGTTAATTTTCATTGTTTCTTTAGTATATATTCTTGTGATATATTTGTTAAGGACAGTGGTGACTAAGATAATCAGAAACAAACCAAGAAAAAAGAAACAAAAACCCTGCTAATATTTCCAGTAAATGAAAGTGAAGAGGTTTGACAGTTGCCAAATAGGATTTTCTTGGAGGCAGAGTGGTGCTACCTGTATTAAAGTACCTTAGAATTATATGAGCAAATCAAATTAATTTTATGACTGTGCACAGTTAATATCTGAAAGTCTAGCTTAGATTTTAATGTCTTGGCACCAGTTTATAGTGAATGTACCCAGAGTTAACATTAAATATCAGAATTTTGTACTACTTATAGTTTCTCAAGAGGCCTAGTCTGAGGCCATGTCCACACTGGCAGTGAACTTGTGCAAGCAGGCTAAAGCAAGGAATATTAAAGCATAGTAACCTATGCGTGTATGTCTTGGTTATTATGACATGGGCAAATGTAAATGTAGATGAGCACAGCCAGTGCAGGCAATATTAAATGTCTTTTCCTGCTTTAGTCTCATGATTTCAGCATGTGCTAATTGGCAACATATGAAAGAATTAATGCAGAGAGCTTCATTCAATTATAGTTGTTTATTCAGGGAGGATAAACTAACAAAACCATTGTCAACTATTACTGCCAGTTTACACCTTTTTAGAGTGGATATACCCATAAAAACTTCCCACCTTATAGAACGAGGGAATATTAGAGCATTTTGTTTTTATTAGGTGTGTGTGTGTATGTGTATGCATACATGTATGCATGTGTGAGTGTGTAAGAGTGCATGTTTTTGTGTGTATAAGTGTTTGTTTGTGTGTGTGTGTCTCTGTGTATGTGAGAGTGTAAGAGTGCATGTGTGTGTGTGTATGTACACATGCATATGTGTAGGAATGTGTGTGTGTATGTCTGTATGTGTGTCTGTGTGTCTGTAGGTGTTTTTTTGTTGTGTGTATTGTGTGTATGTGTGGGTTTGCGTGTGTTGTGTGTGTTTGTGAGTGTTGTAAGTATGTCTGTGTGTCTATAAGTGTTTTTTTGTTGTGTGTATTGTGTGTGTGGTTTGTGTGGGTTTGTGAGTGTTGTAAGTGTGAGTGTTTTGTGTGTGTGTGTGTTGTGTGTGTGTGTGTGTGTGTGTGTGTGTATGTGTGTGTTTGGTTGTGTGTCTGTCTGTGAGTGTATGTGTGTCTGTGTATGAGTGTGTGTTGTGTGTGCATGCATGTATGTGTGTGTGTGTGTGTGTGTGTGTGTATGTATGTATGTATGTTATGTATGTATGTGTGTGTGTGTGTGTGTGTGTGTGTGTGTGTGTGTGTGGTGTGTGTGTGGTGTGTGTGTGTGAGTCCATCCGTGCGTGTGTGTGTGTGTGCATGTGTGAGTGTCCATGCATGTGTGTGATGTGCAGTGTGTGCGAGTGTCCATGCATGTGTGTGTGTATGTATGTATGTGTGTGTGTGTGTGTGTGTGTGTGTGTGTGTGTGTGTGTGTGTGTGTGTGTGTGTGTGTGTGTGTGTGTGTGTGTGTGTGTTGGTGCGAGTCCATCGTGTGTGTGTGTGTGTGTGCATGTGTGATGTGAGGTGTGTGTGTGCATGCATGCTGCATGTGCGCATGTCCATGCATGTGTGTGTGTGTATGAGTGTGCATGGCGACGTGTGTGTGTGTGTGTGTGTGTGGTGTGTGTGTGTGTGTGTGTGTTGTGTGTGTGCTCGTGTGTCGTGTGGGTGTGTGTGTGTGTGTGTGTGTGTGTGTGTGTGTGTGAGTGTGTGAGAGAGAGAGCATGTGAGCGCATGTGTGGTTTGTGAGTATGTGAGTGTGTCTGTAGGTGTTTTTTGTGTTGTGTGTATTGTGTGTATGTGTGGGTTTGTGTGGTTTGTGGTTTTTGTAAGCTGTTGTAAGTATGTCTGTGTGTCTGTAAGTGTTTTTTTTGTTTGCATGTGTGTGTTGTTGCGTCTTGTGAGGTTGTAATGTGCGTGTGTTGTGTATGTGTGTGTGTGTGTGTGTTGTTGTGTCTCTTTATGAGCTCTTCATGCTTCGTGTCTGTGGCTATGAGTATGAGTGTCTGTGTGTGTGTGTGTGTTCATGCATGTAGTTGTGTGTGCTGTGTGATGTGTTGTGTGTTGGTGTGGTGTGTGTGATGTGTGTGTGTCTCCATGTGTGTGTGTGTGTGTTGTGGTCTCGTGGTATTTTGCTGCGAGTGTGTGAGTCCTGATGTGTGTGTGTGTGTGTGCATGTGCGAGTGTCCATGCATGTGTGTGTGTGTGTATGAGTGTGCATGTTGCGAGGGCCGTGTGTGTGTGTGTGTGTGTGTGTGTGTGTGTGTGTGTGTGTGTGTGTGTGTGTGTGAGTGTGTGTGTGTGTGTGTGTGAGCATGCAGCGTGTTGCGTTGTGTGAGCATGTGAGCGTGTGCGTGTGTGGCTGTGAGGTGAGCGTGTGCGTGAGCAATGTGTGTGCGTGATGTGTGAGCAATGTGAGCGTCGTGTGATGTGTGAGCGTGTGTTATGTGTGAGCCAGGTGTGTTGAAGCCCGGCATATCCCCGGTATTTCCACAATCATTTCCCTCTCGTGTTGTGACGTGTGTGTGGTGGATGATAGTGAACGTTGTGCGCTCCTGTTTCGTGAGCAATCTGTACATCCCGCTCCCCGTGAGCGTGTGCATGTGTGTTAGCGTGTGCTCGTGTGCATGTGTCTTGAGCGTGTGCATGTGCTCGTGAGCGTGCGTGTGCCGTGGTTGACGTGTGTTGGTACGTGACCGTTGTGTTCTGGGCTGCCGTGGTCCTAACGCCTCCCCTCCTCTGTGAGCCCGTTCGCTTTCACCTGTCTGCTAGAGCGAGTTGAGCCTATGTTCTTAAGTGCGTCCTCTCTGCGTGTTGTTCGTGTCGTATCTTGCAACAACTTTGCCTGACTGTGGGCTCTCTCCCTGTTAAGTATGCTAGGTGTGTCCTCCTCTCCTCTATTACCTGTTCTTCCCTTCCCTCCCCGCTTTGACACCTGTGCCACTGTATAGCATGTCATTGTCCACCCCTATCTCCGTAAGCCGTGTGTCCCGTGTGTTGTGTGTGTCGTCTGTTGCCCCTTGTGTGTGTTGGTGTGTGTGTGTGTGTTTGCGCCTCCTCTTGAGTGCTCTCCCCTCCCATAATACTCCCCCTTCTCTCTTGCTTCGTGTCGTTCTCATCGTACACCACCACACTGTCTGACCCTCCCCCTCCCCCCTCCTGTGTGTGGGTGTGTCGTGTGCTCTGTGTGTGTGTTGTATTTAAGCTGCTCCCCCTCGCCCTTGCCCACACTCGCACCCCTCCCTCCCTCCTCCCTCCCCCCACACCCCACACACCCCTCCCTCCGTCGTGCTGCGTGTTGTGTGCTCGTCTTTCCCTTCCTACTTTGTACAGCTCTCCTCGTAGCGTGTACTCGTAACTAAGTGTCTCTGCGTGCGTATCGCCCTGATAGTGCGCGCTCCCGTGCCAGCCTGCTACCACTGTGCTTCCCCTCCCATGAGAGCAGCTGCACACGCGTGCTCGCATGACTGATCCACCCCCTTCCCTCCCTCCTTCCTTCCTACCCCCTGTGAACGCTACGCCACCTCATCTCGCTGTAGTCGCTCCCCATGACCCCACCCGTCTTCCCACATCACCCACTTCCCTCCCTCCCTCCCCTCCCTCTCCCCGACTCCCACACCACCCCCTCCCCTAAGCCCTCCCTCGCTCTCCGCTCGTCCTGTCGGCGTGCGCCATATATATTACAGTCCGCGGTGCCTCTTCCCTCTCTCTCTCGTCGATCATTTAAGCTGTGTCTGCCTCAAGTGTCGTCGTCCCTCCCCGCTGACCAGTCGTCCGTGATTCGCACCACGATGCGCGCTGATCCCCTCCCCGGACGCCCACGGGACTCCTTACCCTGCCGCAGGCGTCCTTGTTCGCGGATCGCGGTTCCCTTTGGCGGGGGATTTCTGCGTGCCTTTTTGCCTGTTTAAAGTATAGTCCGTCGTTTATGTCCGTGCGTTCGCTTCTGGCGTTCGCTGCCGTGTGTGCCTCCTCCTCCTCCTTCTCTTTTATATATTGTTCTTCATCCTTTTCTTTCTTCTTCTCATTCATGTTTCTTCTTATGCGTGCTGCTGTGCTTGTGTGCTAATCGTGTCGCGTCCTGCGTTCGCTACTCCTCTTCCTACTCTTTCTTTTTTCTTCTTGCGTGCGTTGTTGTGCCTTGTGTTGGTATTCCTTGTGTGTCATCGTCCTCTTTCGTTTCTTATGCTGTTTGTTTCTAAGTGTGTTGCTCCTTCCTCCTCCTTCCTCTCTTTGCGTTCTTCTGCCTTCTTACTGTAGTAGTTAAGCTGAATGAGGGTATGGAGTAAGAGGTGATGAATAATAAGGTGAAAAGAGGTGATGATTACGAGAAAATAAGTGAGTAGAAATTGTGAAGTAGTAGTGAATAGTCTGAGGGTGTTTGTGTGACGTGATAAAGGATTTTAAAGCAGATGTGATGTGTGTGTGAGAGTAAAGTGCGTATAAATAGTGAAAGAGCGTGAATTGAGTGATAACATAATTAGAAGAAGGAAGAAGACGAAAGTAATAATGGTCGTAGATAGATGCTAGTAGAGTGAATTGTGAATGAAAAAGAAATAGAAAAATAAGATGATTAAAGAAAAGAATATAAAAGTAAAGCCCCAAAAAAAAAAGAAGAAGAAAATAGAGAGCGAGTCGGGGAGGAGGAGGAAATAAAGAGTAGTGAGTGTAGAGTAGTGATGATGTATAAAGATGCTAGATAGAGTGCTGAGATGATGATGTTTTCAATAATCGACTAGAGAGAACCTTTTCTCATACATATATTATCATATAAGTCATTTACTTATATTATAAAATTCTTTTATATTTACTATCTTATCTCCTAATATATTATTCTCAAAGTCTCAATTATATTTCATTTATATCCATTCTATATGTTATTTTTTTCTTATCTTACTCCTTCTCAGGTAATCTCTTAATAATCTATATACTACGATAGTAAATAGAAGTTAGATATAGAACAGACAAGATATGAATTTATAATATAGTACTAAAGTATCGAGTTTGATTAAGATATTATGTTCTTTTAGTATTGCAGAGTATATGAAGTCAGAGAGAGAAGAGGAAGAGAGCAGAGAGGAAGGAAAGATGGGAGAGAGAGAATAGGAACAGAAGAAGAAAGACAGGTAGGAGGAGTATGAAGCACAGATTAAAAAAATGTAGAGATAAATGTGAGAAGGAGAGGGAGAGTAAAAGATAAGAACAGAGCAGAGAGTAGATAATAGAGATTGTTAGAGTGAGTTAAGCGATTAGACGCAGAATTGACACAAGTTTAGAGAGAGAGGCGTGAAGTGGAGAAGATGGCAATGGAATATTATAGGAGAGAAGCGAAAGATAGCGAAGGTGGAACGAGAGAGAGAGGGAAGGAGAGATGAGGGAAAAGACAGAAGTGAGAGAGCGAGTGGAGAAGCAGGCGAATGAGAAAGGGCACAGAGAAGAAAGAGGAAAGAGAGAGAGACAGAGCAAGAGAGAACAAGAAAGAAAGAGAGAGGGAAGATAAGCAGGAAGGGCGAGAACGAAGTGAAAGAGAGACAGGGAAGAAAGCAGGACGAGAAGAGAGAGAGAGAAGAGGAGAGTAGAAACAGGAAGATAAACACAGAAAGAAAGAGAGAGAGAAGAAGTAGAAAGAGCAGGAGACAGAGTGAAGAAAAGAAAAGACAAGAAGAGAGAAGAAAAGAAGATGAGAAGCAGAAGGAAGACAAGAAGGAGACGAGATGAAGCCAAGAAATGTAATGGCATTACAATTGAGAACACAAGATAGCAATTGAAGTTGTGAGATTAATATGTACGCACATTAGCCAATAAAACAGAAAAAAACAAGAGTACTAAAAAACTATGAATTGAAGTTGAGAAATTACAAAAAGCAGCAATTAGTTTAGAAGGACCGAAAGAGACCATCACCTGGCAACGTATGTTAGTTACTAGTCATATGGTTGTTGTTGTGAGCGACTTCTTGCAAACTGCTGATTTTGACTCCAATTTGCCACTCATTCAAGCCTTTTGCATCACTTACTGATCAGAGCGTTCTACTCCGTAGGCTGCCCCATTTGCGTTTCCTCAGGACCTGATATTTATCGAAGAAATTCTTATCACTGAAATACCCACCCATCCACTTTAGCACGCTATCAGTCTGAATACCTACACGAGTAAAAATTATTGTGCTTAATCCTTCCTTGGCGAAGAGGAAGACGTACTGTCAACACATATATTCAACCTTATTAGCTATGATAACTGAAGCGTTTTATAATAATCTGTTTTATCACTGAGGACGTTTCACTAGTTTTGATCTATAATAAGTAATACCGTTTCAACACAGCCAGGCTTTGCGTTTGACTCACAACAAGAGGCATTGTCGGTCGTATGGGAAAGGCGCTGTCTTTCGCATTAGGATCGGAGAGTGGGCCATCGCGCAAATAAAGACGCGCACCAAGCGTTAACTAACAAGCACGGGCACCGAACACGACGCACTGATAAGGCAGAGGACTACCACAGGATCCAAGATCGGCCTTATTACCAGAACTACAAGAGAGGATCCTACACACAGACTGTTTAGAGAGGCGACTGACGAGAACTATGAAAGGAAGGTGAGCCGACAGCCATACAACACACAGGAATTATCGCGAGATGACTGTATGGTCCCCCTGAAGACAGTCCACCTCCTTCAAGAGCAGGACCTATAGGGCAAAAGCGCTCACCTGTGACGAAGAGAGCTGACGCTCGGAGGGGAAATAACATCCTTTCCAAGAGGCACGAAAGGAAAGCTTATCCAAACCTTCCTTCTCGAGAGAGCTCACTATCAGGGTCCACCCATGGGCCAGAGTAGCGCATTGCGAAACCATCGAGACCTGCAGTGCCACAATGATGTCCACCTTAATGTCGAACAGGCGAAGTGAGTTCAAAGATTCAGGGCCAAATTTATCGGGATGTGATTATATACTAACTTTTATCGCTCAGGCATTATATTTCTCAAGCTTTAGTGTGATTCGAGCGGATCTGAAAGAGGGGTATCTGAGTGCTTGATCAATGCTTTAATTGAAGTGCAACAATTCTGGACTGTAGAATGGAAAATGTTCCAGTGCTGGATGCACTTTTATAAGACAAGTTAGGGCCTAAAAACATTCTTAGCCCCAAAGTGCAATGTCTGGCATAATAGATGATATTTAGGTAGTCACTGAAATTTTCCACTTTCCTTTGAATAATGATTTAACAAGAAGGCAATATATCATGTCATTATTTTAAATAACATGTTCTCTTGCAAGAAAATAAAGATAAGTGGAGTGGAACTAAGATACTGAAAAGCAGGAGGATGAATGTGCCTGATGAGGGAAACGTGTATGACACCAAATGAAGTGGATAAGTTATGGTCCATTAGCACAAATGATACAATTGAAGGAAAGAGGTGATAGTTCCACGTGGTGCTGTGTCACAGCAGGAAGCGTACATTTTCCTGGCTAACTCATAGTCTGTGTTTAATTTTATTTATGATAGTGTATCGAGTACTGAAAGACCACTTGCATAAGTGTAGATGATGATGAACAAATACAATGGTGATGATTGATATTTACCCAAATATAATGATCTGCGGATTTTGAGTCTTTATATTCCATGTTCCCTTACCCGATGTTTGAGTTATAAAGCTACAAAGTATGAGGCGTGATATTATATACGAGAAGAGGAGATAGTGTAAACTGCATGTTCCACGAAGATTATGAGTATGACATGT
>NW_020870017.1:314561-318508 GCF_003789085.1 Penaeus vannamei
GGTCTGTGTCCAAAATCAGGAAGATGTGTTTTGTTCATGGATGGTATCTATATTGAGACAGATTATAATGGTAATAATGATATTAGAAAGTATATGGCAATGGCAATCGAATAATGAATAGTGATAAAATGTAAATGATGATAAATAAACGATAATGCATAGAGAATAACAATGAATGTATTAGATAAAAATCATGAATAACCAATAAGGTAAAAGTAATGATAATAATGATACTAAATGGTAAACAAAAATCAAAAAATCGATAATAAATCCATCAGACAATGACGACGGCAATGGTAATGTGGTACTAATGATGATAGTAATATAGATAATGATGAATAACGAAAATTACAATTTAATCATGATAATGAATAATACAATAATAGCCAGCAAACAATAATAATAATAGTGAGATGCGTAAATTAATGATGCCAATAACGACAATATCATTAAACAATATTACCAATAATTATAAAATTAATGACAATTTTACTACTACTAATGATGATGATAATCATAATGATAATCATGATGATAATGGAAATGATGATAATAATACTGATGAATAATACTGGATAAATGATTAACTCGATAAACCTGATGATCATTATGATGATGTTGAAATGCATTCACATAATAGAATAGTGATAACACCATAATAACGTACAATACATAACGTAAATCAGTCCTGATTTGCAGTAAATTTAATTAATAATAGAATCTATACGTAGATGAGTACATTAGTTGAGATGAAGGATCACCAAAATTTAAAATGTATGAAATTAAAACTTCATGAGGGATGCGTTTATAGACTCTATGACTCAACACGATGAATCTTACATTTCTTCCCGTTATAATGGCTCACCGGAATATTAATGATGAGGTGATTAAATTTTTATTTGGGATTGAACAAGTTCTCGAGTAGTAATGAAAATAGTAGGCTCGATCGAACTCATCTATAAATACATCTCGTTATCTTAAATTATATTTATAACTATTTACTCTAATTCTATATGTCTATTTATACTGCAACTCGCATAGCGAATGGTCCTTGAAAAGTTAACCAGATAGCGCAATTCGTAAATAGTGAGTTATTATACCCAAATATTTATCAGTCACTGATACCCTAGTGGATATAATATCGCCCAATATCACATACAATATGCATCAAATCTAAAAACCTGTCTATGAATTGCAAATAATGTTACATGGTGATAGCTCTTTACACCTTACTCAATAAATATGTCTTCTACCGATGTGCGTATACTATATTGTATGATAAATGATAATCAAATCCGGTGATGAAATTTGATAATGATATATGTATGCTTACATAGAGAATAGATAAATAAATAAATTCGTGTTAGTGTAGAAATCAATACTATACTCCATACTACTAGTTATCCCGAAATAGTATTATAGTAAATTGCACAAAACATGAGTAAATGCATAGAGTCTCCATCGAGTGGAGCAATAAGATCCTGATAATAACCTTCAGATTACATATATAACCATGAAATATCAACCCTCAGCCAAAACAGACGCTATATATATCAAATAAGATGTAGTCAAATCAATGAATATATTCAATCTCTACAAATGAGTAAAGTTAGACAAGTATACAATCTCGATAGCACATACTAGAGCTCAATTATGACCTCTATGAAGAGATGGCTACACCTCTCGTCCATATGATATGATGGAGTGATGTATCTAATGACTCATTACTCAGTTAAGATATAAATATTATAGTACAAAAAAATATATAACGCTTAGAGTGAGCATAAATAATACATGAATCCGTCCTCTGTCTCTGATGAAACCCGTTTCATATTTTAGTTCCAGTGAGTAGTAGCGTCTTAGTGTAAGATATTTCCTCATAGATTGTGAGTCATTTACCATTCAATGACGTGTACATCGATCATGGCATATGGTGAAAATGCATCTCTCATATCAGCGCCATTCAAATGCATACGATTCTACATGGGGGTAAATTAATATAACCTCCTCAAATAATCTGTGATAAAATTCCTTACATCTCCCATTTTTCTTCATTTTACTGCATTTCTAGAATAGACATTCATCAGGTATACTTCTACTAGGTCTTCCCTAACCCGTTACCTTTATGGTAGTATCTCTCTCCATCAACTAGTTCCCATTCTTTTACAAGTCACAGGTTATCATAGCTTAATATTTCTCAGCTTCTCCCCTTTCCCTTGCATCTATTCACGTTCGTCCTACACAAAAAATTATCTGTTTCGTCCAAGAATATTCTGTTTCCTCTGCTGACTTCATCGTAAATTCATTTCCGTGTGCGAGTTAATTCTTGGAACCTACTAACATTGAGATTCATGCTTTTTATTTATGTTTTTAATTATTATTATTGCTAGTTGTTATTTTTTTAATTTCGTACTATATCGATCATTTTTTTTTTAAGCTTTTTATGGCTGCTGTGAACAATTAACGAAAACCACAGATCGAATAATGCCGCAGCGTGGGATACATCTACACTCAATGGTATGGGATTAGAGCACTCCATAATATGTACTTTAGTATAGGGTAGATACGAGGAGGAAATAGTAAATGGTAAGGTGAGCGAAAACTAAATCTAATGACCGCCATATATGATAACATTTTCAATTCTGATTATTATCCCATAATCACTCTGATTCATCTCGGTCATTTGACATTTACATTCATATGAGCCTGCCCAATATAATTTATTTTCCGTTATGACGTTCCCATTTCATTGCTTGTCCTCTCAAGAGATATGAGGTAATTGCGCTAAGAATGATAATTACTGAAAACTAAAATAAGTTTTATACATTACAAATAGTGAAGTCATTATCGTCCATATAGGATGAAGAAAAAAAATAAGGTTGATAGGAGAAAGACTTTGATGGGTTGGATTGATGGTTGAATAATGATAAACCAATAATGTTAATGTATGATAAAAAATAACAATAATTGGATAATGATAATAACAATACTTAATGATGTAGATTAGTTGTTGGAATGAAGAAGCAAAATTTTGAGGAGAGAAGTAAAATGATGATTCGGACGATGATAAGTAAAGATAAGGAAGATCAATACTCGAATAAAGGACGAAGGTGATCACATTATTGAGATTAATTATGCATCCACGCATTATTATCATTATTCCATTATCTGTATTTAAGTAATTGCAATAGTCAGCTCTCAGTAATACTGATAATCGGTTTACACAACGTCGACATGATACTCATAATAATATGATAATGAAAGATCCTGTGGGTTATTTTCCTATTCTTGTCATCATTTTTATCCTTATTACTGCTATCACCATCGTTATTATCTCTGGTATATACACCGATTAATTTCATAACCATTATCATTATTGCTGTCCTCATTAGTACACCCACAGACCTCAAAGAAATAAATGCATTAATTGGTGTTTTTCTATTTTTATGAAGACTTCTTGATTAATATTTATGACAATCCGTTTATTATGGTCGCCCCCCGCCTTTCGAAAAAGGGAGAGAAAATAAAAATTAATTAATTAAAGAATGATTTAAAACAGATAAAGAGCTAATTAGGTCGGTACAAGAGGCGCGTTTCATCAACATTGCAATAGGAAAAAGTAATTATAGGTATTTGAAAAGGTTTTTAAAAAGCGTGGAATCTATCGCTTTGTTTTTGCTGGAAATGTTGCCATTAAGGGATGAATGTGCTAATGGGTGATTATGCATCATTCAACAACTAATTATTACCTTCGCTAATTGGTGTCGGATGTGGCTTTTGAAGAAAATCCTTTCTCTCTGTCTTTTTTTCCCCCTTCCTCCTCTCTCGTTCTGTTATCTCCCTCTCTCTCTGTCTCTACCTCTCTGTGTGTGTCTCCGACTCTTTTTCTTTCTCTTCCTTCATACTTTTTCTGTGTTAGTCTGTTTTTTCTGTCTTTCTCAACTCTT
>NW_020870017.1:327150-342150 GCF_003789085.1 Penaeus vannamei
AGAAGATGAGAGAGAGTACGCATGACGATCGACTTCTCGAGTAGAGAGGACGATCGTACAAGACAGGACAGGTCCAGAGTCGACAGAGAGGGAGAGAGACGATAAGTTGTTTCCAACAGCACTAATGGTTAGCAGAGAGGCAGAGACAGAGAGAGAGAGAGAGAGCTGACTGACTGATCAGACAGAACTAGAGAAGGGAGAGATGAGGGGAAGGACATTTTCCACTGTACAGCAGTTCAAATGGAGAGAAGAGCAGAGAGACAAGCACCAGACACAACAAGATCAGGACAGAACGAGAACAGAACAGACACCTCGAAGAGGGAGAGAGAGGAAGAGGTTTCCACCAGCAGCAATGGTGACAATTAATATTAGTAGTAACAGTAGTAGTAGTTCTAGCAATATAACTGATTGATAATTGACCCATTCTGCCTCCGTAACAACCCTTACGGTTGTTAGTGAGCAGATCCAGATAATTGATCCATTCTGGCTCCTTAACAACCGTCTTTTAGATCCAAGTAGACGATAACTCCATTCTTAAATTGAAGAATTGTTTAGACTTCGAGAAAGAACACCGGCATGTGCTGAAGTGGGGTACCGTTCACTGCATGTGTTATTTCGGCGTATCAGACGTGTATGTTTGATGGTTTCTTTAGTTGTTTCTTCTTGTAGTTTAATAGAACAACGCATAGAAAAAAAATAGTCAGGCGGGATATAAAGCACAAGGAATAACAGGGAGAAGCCGGATTTGTTTTTTTCAATTTCTCCCTTCTCTTCTTCTTTTCTTCTCTTTACAGGCCCGCCTTTTCTCCATCCCCCTTCGACTCTTCCCCTTACACTGACGCTCCTCTCTCCCTCTTTTTACTCCCACGCCTTACTTTCGCGGCGTTCCCTCTGCCGGTCCTTTGCCCCTTCTCCAAACCCAAAACGGGCCCAAGACGACATCATCAACATCAGCAGCCAGCACGCACGAGGCCGCACTACGCACACGCAGCACGCACAGCGCACACACGACCGGTCTCAACCACACACACAACACAACAACACAAGGCACACACACACACACACACTTCACATCACACTCACCGGGCTTCAACACACCCTCCACAACACACAGCACACAGCACACACGACAACACACACAGCACACGACGGTGTCGAGTCCGCGTTTGGCGCGGTCGTGTTACGGGCTTAGCCTCGTGTCGGATTGACAGTCGACGAGGGCGGGCGGATGCGGCAACGAGTCAATGGATCAGTCTCGGGGCCCTCGTGACGTGCCGTCTGTAGGTGGCTCTAGCCGACGTATTGCTCTCTGTGCGTGCGGGTTCTCTGGCGAATCGTTCACGTGTGGATGGTTTGGTAGCTGGATGCTGATTACTGGCATACTTAATCAGTCTGCACGCGCCAGGTGGTGTGGTCTCGGTGCTCTTCTCGCGGACACAGCCAGCAACACACACAGCCACACACAGCAACTACACACACAAACACTCCCCGCCACGAAAACACACACAAAACACCCCCCTCCCACACAAACAACACAAAGCACCCCCCACATTCACACACAACACTCCCCCACACACAGCAAACATCCCCGCCCCCAACACAACCACAAACAGCCCTCCACACACAAAAACCGCCCAACACAACAAACCACCACCAGCACATCGGCCACAAAACACCCCCCCACACACACACACAACGTGGGGTCGCGCGCCCCCCCCGACACATACAACAACCCCCGACCCCTCGCCACACACAGGCGCAATGCTTCGCGCCATACAACGGCCCTACCCACAGCACACCAAACCCCCCCAAACACACACAAACACCACCCCCCACAAACACCCCCCCCACACATCTATCAAAAACCCCCCCACACCCACAGCACGAACCCCGCCCCCACATACACACTGCTAGCTTGCAAAGCATCCGCGTCGCCCCCCCGCGCACCAGAGAAAACACGACCCAAACACCCCCACACAGCACACACAAACACCCCCCCCCACCAACACACTCAAACACGGCCTTCCCCCCCCCACACACAAAACCTCCCCCCCACACACACAAATACACTCCCATACACCCGCTGCCCCCCGCACAGCACAGCACAAACACCCCCCCACATCACACACAAACACCCCCCCCCACACACACAACCACACAAACACCCACTCCCGCCCCCCATTACACAACAAACACAGGCTCCCCATTACACCCCCACACACACAAACCTCCCCCATAACCACTCGCCCACAAACACCCTTCCCCCACACAGCAAACACCCCCTCGCGCCCCATAGCCCCCTCCCCCCGCACAGCACGAAAGCACGGCGTCGGCCGGGCCATACACCCCCCGCACACACGCACACGGCATCACATACACGGGGGAATACACCCTCCCAAACAGCTTAATTCCTTTCTGCTCAATAGCGAGGATTAGTGAAGGAGCCAACCGGAATAGGGCGGGTGGGGCTAATTCGGCCTCCAAGAAAAAAATTAACCCCTGCTAAGTTGCCCGGATGTGGATGCTGGATAGTAGTTGGCTGATGGTAATGAGGATCATAATCATTATGATGATGAAATGGTCAATGATGACTAACATTATTTATCATACGCTCTCTCCTCTCCTCTCTCCTCAGCCGGTCGTCTGCGTCTTCGTCATCTCATCTCTCTCATCTCTCTTTCATGTGCGTCCGTACAGGCTCTTCTCTCTTCTGCTCACTCTTCTTCTCTTCTTTCTCAATTATTTTTGTTATGATTTATATCATTTACTATTACTATTATTATTATTTATTATGTATTATTATCTAATTATTATTAATTATCATTATTATTATTGTTATTATTGTTATCATTAAATTATTATTATTATTACTATTATTAATTATTATTATTATTATTATTATTATTAATTATTATTATTATTATTATTATCATCATTATTATTATATTGGTCATTATTTATTATTATGTCATTCATTAATATTATTTTTATTATTATTATTATTAGTTATTATTATTATTATTATTATTATTATTATCATTGATTATATGTTTTATTGTTAACAATTATCAACTTAACTTTTATTTTTTTTGTTATTAGTGATGTAAATCATTAACATCACTAATATTGTTATTTATGCATTGATGTTATTATGTATTATGTTATAGTTTATTTTAGCTATTATCATTACTGATTAGGTGTAGATTATTGGTTATCAAGCATTAATCATGTCGTTGTTGAGTTATTATCATTATTTATTAAGTATTTAGGGGGTATTGATATATATCTCTACACATTATCATTATCGTTATTAGCTAATATTTGTTATCAAAAATTGGTCAATTCTTATGCGATCATTATTAGTCTGATAGACTATTATAAACGTGTTCAATGTTATTATTGAGTGGTAGTTGTTTAATATTACTATTATACTATTATAATTTAATCAATGCTTATAATTATTGGTATGGCATTTTTTATCATTACTATCATTAAATATCATTATCATCATTATTATGATCTTTAATGAAATTTTATTATCAACTTTAATACATTATTCATCATAATCATTGGGGCCATTCCTATCATTATCATTATCATATTGGATAAATAACAATAAGGTATAATTATTTCTTATTAATCCAAATTAGCCATTGGGTTTATTATCCTCATCTCCCTATCTATGCCCCCTCATCTCCTCCATCTTCCTCGCTCATCTCCCTTATCTCCTGCCTCTCCTCATCTTCCTCGGTCTCATGCTCATCTCATCTCCTCATCTTTTCATCTCCTCCTCATCCACTCCTAGCTCCTGCATCTCGCTCATCTCCTCCTCTCTCCTCATCCTCATCTTCCTCATCTCATATTCTTCACCTCCTCATCTCCGGGCATCTACTTCCTCATCCTTATCTCATAATCTCTTTATCTTCCTCATCCCCTCCTCATCTCCCTCCTCTCCTCCTCTCCTCATCATCCAAATCTCCTCATCTTCTCATCTTTCTCATCTCCATCATCGCCTCATCCTTCCTCCTCTCCTCATCTCATCTCCTCATCTTTCCTCTCTCGCTCCTCCTCACCCATTCCCTCATCTTCAATCTCCCTGCAGCATGCCCCCCGCCCTCACTCATGAGAACCCAAGGATCTGAAAATGGGGAATTGGAAATTGGGATACCAACTTCCTCACTCCTCACCAATCCTCATTTTTCGCACATATATTTCCCTCATATCATCAAGATCATGCCTTCATTTTCCACATCAGTCCTGCAGTCCTGCATCGTCCGTCATTCTCCCTCTATCCTCATCTCTCTGCATGTCCTCATCATCTCATTATGCCTCATTTCATCTTCCCTCCATCCTCCCTCTCGCTCATCATCTTCTCCTCCTCGTCCCTCTCCCTCAACCGTCCTCATCTCGCACTGCGCTGCATCTCCCTCGCTGCCTCCCCTCGTTCTCCCTCATCCATCTTCCCGCAGCATCCCCCCCTCACTATGAGACCCAAGGATTGAAAATGGAATTGAAATTGATACCAACCTCTCCTCGTCTTCTCATCCTCGCTGCATCATCCTCATTTTCCAGCATCCTCTCATCTTCAGTGCGTCCTGCTCATGTCCCTCATGCCGTCCGTACTTCCTTCATGCTCCCTGCATCATCCTCATTATACTGCCATGGCTCATGCTCCCTCATCGCCTCCTCGTCGACGCTCAGCGTATGAGACCGCAAGGATTGAAAATGGGAATTGAAGATTCGATGAGCCAAACTTCCTCATCTGCCTCAATCTCGCCTCAATCTCCGTGCGACGCATCTTGCATTTGGTCCAACATCATCTCATTCTCATTCCGGTGCAATGCTCCTCCTCAGTCTGCCGCTCATCTTCTCACTATCCTCATCTTCCTGCATCTCCCTCTAGCTCTGCCTCCACCCCGTGTCCTTCACTCCCTCATTCTTCCCTCACCTTTCCTTCTCCTCCTCCTCCCACCTCCCTCATCTTTCATCTCCCTTTTCAGATCCCTCACCATGCACTATGAGACGCAGCGGATGTGAAAATGGAATTGGAAATGGAATACGCGAACTTCCGTAATGCAAAATTATCCTCGCCATAACACTCTGTCATCTCTCGGTCGCCATGACAACGGGTGTAAACAATTGGTCACACTCGCGGAGGGGGGTTTTCCTCTTTCCTGTCTCTGTTCTCTTTCTTCTTTCTTTCTTTCTTTGCGTGGTTTCTGTCTTTTCTTTTCTTGTTTTTTTTTTCTTTTTTTTTTTTTTTTTTTTTTTCTTTTTTTCTTCTTATTCTTTTCTTTTTCTTCCCCTCTTCTCTTTTTTCTTTTTTCTTTCTCTTTTTCCGTTCTTTCTTCTTTATCTCTCTCTCTCTTCCTTCTTCTCTTATTTTCATCTTTCTTTCTTCTCTTTCCTCTTTCTTCCTATTTCCCTCTTTCTCTCCTTTCTCTTCTCTCTTTTCCTATTTTATCTTTCTCTTTCCCCTCTATTCCCTTCATTCCCTTCTCCCTCTCCCTTCCTTCCCTCGCCTTTTCCCTCCTTTTTATTCTGTCTTTCCCTTCTTTCTTCCGTCTATCTTCTACTCCTCCCTTGCTTCTATCCTCCAACTATCTCCAATACCTTCTTTCTCCCCTCCTCTTTCTACCTCTCTCCTTTCTCCTTCTTTTCGACGCCTCTCCAACCGCCCCTCCCTCTTCACCCCCGCTCTCATCTCCCCAAACTCACTCCCTTTCCTCCACCCCCCTGATTCACCCTCCTCCTCTCCCCACCCAAAACTCACCTCCTACCCCCAACCCCCCCTCCTCACAATCTACTCCTCCCCCCTTTCCTACCCCCTTTGGGATCGCCCCCCCTTGGGATCGCCCCCACCCCCCCTCTATTCTTCAGCCCGGCTCAAGTGCCTGTTTTAAAGTGCGGGACGAAAATTCAAATTGACCGGTAATTTTAAAGTCAATTTGACACTTTACAAATTGTTATTGTCGGGCCGGGCTGGTGGCGCGGAACGGGAGGAGGGGGAGGGAGGAGGGGGGAGAGAAAGGAGATGAGGGGGTGAGAAGAAGGATGGGAAAAAGATGAGGGGATAAAAACGCGTGTGACAAAGAGAGAAAGAAAGGGGGGAGAGAGACAGACAGAGAGAGAGAGAGAGAGAGAGAGAGAGAGAGAGAGAGAGAGAGAGAGAGGTGAGTTAGTGAGTGAGTGAGTGAGAGAGAGAGGAGAAGAAGAGAGAGAGAGAGAGAGAAGAGAGAGAAGAGAGAGAGAGAGAGAGAGAGTGAGAGAGTGAGAGAGGAGAGAAGGAGGATGGTGAGAGAGAGGAAGAGACAGAGAAAGAGAGAAAATGGAGAGAGAAAGAGAGTAAACAGAGAGCGGAGAGAGAGAGAAAGAAAGAATGAGAGAGAGAGAGCGAGATGGAGACAGAGTCAGAGAGAGAGAGAAAGAGAGAGAGTGGGAAGGAGGGAAACAGAAAAACACAGAACACACACAGAAAGAAATAATATTGTAACGTTGACGGTAATAATGATGAAGATAAGGATGATAAAATAATATGAAAATACTGATAGTGATAATACTTATAATAATGATAGTAATAATGATTATGATAATAATGATAACTAATAATGATAATAGTAGTAAATGATGATCATAATAATATTGATAATAATGATATAATAATAATGAAGATAAAATAACAATAAATCATTATTATTATTATAATTATCATTATTATTATTATTATTATTATTATTATTTATTATCATTATCATTATCATTATCATCATTATCATCATCATCATCTTTATTATCATTATTATCATTACAATGAAGATAACAGTAATGATGATAATACTAATATTGATAATGATAATAATCACAGTAATACTAATGATAACAATGATAGTAGTGATGATGATAATAATAATGACATAATAATAATAATAATATAATAATAGTAATATAACAATAAGTAAGTATGATAATGAAAATGATTATCATCATTACTATCACTATCACTGTTATTATTATCATTGTAGATGCTGTTGTTGTTGATGATGTTATTATCATTATCATCATCACAATTATTATCATTATCATTATTATTATTATCCACATCATTATTATCATTACGATGCTTGGTAATGATGACGGTATCAATAATGATGTTAATGATAATGATGATAAACCATTCTTACTTACGATAATGGAAATATAGAGAATTAAGAGCAAAATACAATAATATATTCGAAAGTATTTGAAACCGAAAAAAAGTCAATTTCTTCGACACTTAAAAAGAAAAATAGTCATGGAGTTAAAAGGGAAAATTATGCAAATTAAACCTATACTGATTAACCACAACCATTACTGCCCCCCTCTTCGACCCCCCCCACCCCCCTCTTTTTTCCATTTTTCCTTTTTTTTCCACCTCTCCCCTCTCCCGGTATTCTCTTCTCCCCTCTTTCTCCTCTCTCCCTTTTCTCCTCTTTCTCCTCTCTCTCTCTCTCCCCCTCTTTTCTCCTCTCTCCCTCTTCCCATCTTTCTCCTCTCTCCTTCTTCCCTCTCCCCCTCTTTCTCCTCTCTCCCTCTTTCTCCTCTCTCCCTCTTTCTCTTCTCTCCCTCTTTCTCCTCTCTCCCTTTTCTCCTCTTTACCTCCTCTGATTTCCACTCTTTCTTATCTTTCCTCTTTATTTCTCCTTTCCCCTCTTTCTCCTCCTCTCTCTCTCTCCCCTTTTCTCTTCTTCTGTTCTTCTTTTCTTTCTTATTTTCCCGTTCTCCTCTTCTTTACCTCTTCTCATCTCCCCTCTTTCTGTTCTTCCCTCTTCTCTTATTTTTCCCTTTCCTTCTCTCTCTTCTTCGGTTCTTTTCTTCTTTCTCTTCTCCCGCTATTCTCCTCTCCACCTCTTCTCCCCTCCCCCTTTCTTCCTCTATCGCTTTCTCCCCTATTTTCCACTTTCCCACTCTCTATCTCTCCTATTATCTACCTCTCCTCTTCCCCTTCTTTTCTTCCCCTTTCCCACCTATTCCTCCTTTCTCCCTCCCCTCCATTCTCTTTTCCTTCCTAACACTCTTCCCTCCTCCTCTTCCCTTCTCCGCCTCTTCCCTCTCCTCCTCTTCCCTCTAACCTCTCTTCTCTCCCTTCCCCTCTTCCCATTTCTCTTTTCCCCTCTTCCTTCTTTCTTCACGACCTTTCTTTCCCCTCTTTCTCCCCTTTCTCTTAGCTCCCCTCTTTCTTCCCCTTTCTCTTAGTTCCCCTCCCTCTTCTCCTCTGCCTCTTTCGTTTCTTCTCCCCCTTCCCCCTATCCCTTTTCCATCTCTCTTTCCTCACCCTCTCTCTCTCTCCTGTCTCTTATGCTCTTCTTATGTAAGTATTTTGTTTTTTCTTCCTTCCTTCATGTCCCTTTTCGTCATTTCTTTGACTTTTGTTGTTGTTTTTTTGGTCTCCGTACTTCGTCCACGGCACACACAATATGGATGCTCGCACACACAGCACGCACGCACGCACGCACGCACGCACGCGCACACACTAACACGCTTTCTCTCTCTCTCTCTCTCTCTCTCTCTCTCTCTCTCTCTCTCTCTCTCTCTCTCTCTCTCTCTCTCTATATATATATATATATATATATATATATATATATATATATATATATATATATATATATATGTATATATATATATATATATATATATATATATATATATATATATATGTATGTATATATTTGTATACCCATCTACCTACCTATCTATCCACTTATATATCTATCTTTCTAACTTGCTATATTTCCAATCTTGCTATCTAAATATCTATCTATCTATTGTCTATCTATCTATCTATCTGTATGTATGCCCATCTATATACCAGACTATCTGTCTACCTCTCTGTCTGTCCATCTATCTATCTACCTATCTATCTATCTATCTATCTTATTATCTATCTACGTACCCCTCCATCCCTCCTCTCTCTATCTCTCTCTCTCCCTCTCTCTCTCTCCCCTTTTTACCCAAACCTCCCTCATTACTCATTAACCCACAAAATCAGGCTCCGATTAACTCACCCCTCACCCCCCCTCCCCCTCTCCACCTCCATCCCCCCCTCACCCTCCTACTCCAACCCCTACTCCAACCCCCACCCCCCCCCTCTCCCTTCTCCGATTACCAGAAGCTAGACCAGCATCTAAATCACGTGATACAATTAATTATTCAGTGAGAGGCAGCTGCTGAGGCGAGGGGAAGCGAGCGAGGGGAAGCGAGGCGAGGGGAGGGGAGGAGGGGAGGGGAAGCGAGCGAGGGGAGGGGGAGGAGGGGAGGGGAGAGGGGGTTAGGGAGGTGGGGAAGGTTGGAGGGAGGAGGGGAGGGGAAAGGGGGAAGCGAGGGGAGGAGGGGAGGGGAAGCGAGCGAGGGGAGGGGAGGGGGAGAGGGGGAAGCGAGGGGAAGCGAGGCGAGGGGAGGGGAGGGGAAGAGGGGTTAGGGAGGTGGGGAAGGTTGGAAGGAGGAGGGGAGGGGGAGAGATGGAAGCGAGGGAGGAGGGGGAGAGGGGGTTAGGGAGGTGGGGAAGGTTGGAGTGACGAGGGAGGGGAGAGGGGGAAGCGAGGGGAGGAGGGGAGGGGGAGAGGAGGTTAGGGAGGTGGGGAAGGTTGGAGGGAGGAGGCGAGGGGAAGCGAGGCGAGGGAGGGGGAGAGGGGGTTAGGGAGGTGGGGAAGGTTGGGAGGGAGGAGGGAGGGGGAAAGGGGGAAAGGGGAGCGAGGGGAGGAGGGGAGGGGAGGGGGAGAGCGGGTAGGGAGGGGAGGAGGGGTGGGAGGGAGGGGGTAAGGTAAGAGTGACGAGGGGAGGGGGAGAGGGGGGAAGGTAAGAGTGACGAGGGAGGGGGAGAGGGGGAAGCGAGGGGAGGAGGGGAGGGGAGAGGGAGAGGGGTAGGGAGGGGGAAGGTTGGAGGGAGGAGGGGGGAAGGGGAGAGGGGGAAGCGAGGGGAGGGGGAAGGTTGGAGGGAGGAGGGGGAAGAGAGGGAAGAGGGAGTGAGGAGAGGGAAAGGGAGGGAGGGCAGAGTGGAGGGATAAAGTAAGGGGGGAAAGGAGTAAGAGAGAGACCAGGGAGGAGTATATGAGGGTAAGAAGACCGAAGAGGAGGGAGAGAGGGGAGAGAGGGGAAGGAGGAAGGTGAGGAGGTCTATAAAACCCCTTTATTGAAAACTGATATGATCTTCTAGAGAGGAGGAGAGAGGAGGCACAGCGAGCGAGGGGAAGAGAGGGTTAAGAGAGGGGAAATGGGGGAGGGGAGACTGAAGGAGGGGGGGGTTAAGTGAGGGAAAATGCCTGGAGGCCTATGTCGCTTGTCTATAGGCTTGCGAGGGTCGGCTTTCTTGCCCCCCCCTCTCTCTCTCTCTCTCTCTTCCCCTCTTCCCCCCTATCTCCCTCTCCCCTCTTCTCTCCCCTCCCCCCTCTCTCCCCTCTCCCCTCTCCTCTCTCCCCTATCCCCTCTCTCTCCCCCCTCTCCCTCCTCTCTCTCCTCTCTTCTTTCTTTTGTCTCTCTCTCCTTTTTCCCTCTTCCTACCCCCCCTTCCCCCTTCCATCCACCACTTAAGAGTTTGTCCAAAATTTCGATTTTTTAACTTTTTGTCTCTTTGTTTTCATGTATAATAATGTCTAAACAGTTTATTATTATTATCACTGTCATTATTGTTATCAAAACGTTTATTGTTATTATTATCACTGTAATTATTGTTATCAAACGTTTATTATTATTATTATCACTGTAATTATTGTTATCAAAACGTTTATTATTATTATTATCACCTTAATTATTGTTATCAAACGTTTATTATTATTATCACTCATTATTGTTTATCACACTGTAATTATTGTTATCAAAACGTTTATTATTATTATTATCACTGTAATTATTGTTATCAAACGTTTATTATTATTTATCACTGTCATTATTGTTATCAAAACGTTTATTATCAATTATCACTGTCATATTGTTATTAAAAACGTTTCATTATTATTATTCACTGGTCATTATTGTTATTAAAAACGGTAATATTATCATCACTGCCG
The DNA here is from genome assembly GCF_003789085.1 of Penaeus vannamei. Lineage (NCBI taxonomy): Eukaryota > Metazoa > Arthropoda > Malacostraca > Decapoda > Penaeidae > Penaeus > Penaeus vannamei. The sequence goes on from NW_020870017.1 coordinate 338,190, forward strand.
TTATTATTGTTGTTGTTGTTACTATAGTAGCAACAGCGATAATGGTGATTATTATAATAACAGCGCCTACAACAACAACGATAATAATAATGATAATGATAATGATAATGAGGATAATGATAATAATAGGAAAAACAAGGATAATGATAATGATAAAATTACAATTATAAAAAATAAATATAATGATAATGATAAGAGGATGGTGAAGAAGAATAGTAATAATGATAATAATAGTGATAATGATTATGATAATGAAGATAATGATTTTCATAATGATGATAATGATAATGCCAGTGATAATACCAAAATAATGATAAAGATAATGATAGAATAATGATAATGATAATAACAAATTATAATGAAACAGTATAACATAACAATAAATCATCACATAAAAACAATAATGAATAATAATAATAACAATAATGATAACAATAACAATAATAATAATAATAACAATAACAACAACAACAACAACAATAATAATAATAAACAGACAGAGACATCAAATCACACAGGAAACAACACATATAAATAACAAAAATAAACACCCGACAAATGATTAATCACAACCAAATTATTCTGACAGGAGAACATAAGTGGCTCGGTTATTCTGACAGGAGTTATAGATTAAATTTGTTTATAAACGATTTTGTTTTTTGTCTGTGTGTGTTTGGGAAAGGGGTGGGTGGGAGGTGGGGTGGGGGTGGGTTGTTTGTGAAAGGGGTTAAGGTTTTGTGTGGGAAGGGGTGTTTTTTTGTTTTGTTTCTGTTTGTTGTTTTTTGTGTTTGTTTGTGTGTGGTGTCTGTTTGTTTTGTGTTTCTTTGTTTGTATGTGCGTGTGTTTGTTTGGGTGTGCGTGTGTTGTTTGTTTCTGTTTGTTCGTGTGTTTGTTTGTTTGTGTGTGCGTGTGGATGTTTGTTTTGTGTTTGTTTGTGCACTTGCGTGTGTGATTAATCTCTCATTGTGCAGAATGCCTGTATGTTCGTATATGAATACATAAATAAACAAACACATTTGCATATTATCAAAAAAGGAAAAAAAAAAACGAGGTGAGACAGACAGCAAAAATAAATATACATTCCTATGAACAACAAAAATAATTAGGGAATTAGCACACTATCTCTAAATAACAATTCTCAGATCATTATATTCTCTACAAAAAAAAAAAAAAAAAAAACTTTTGACATCCTCAACAGAAGCAAATTTCTACCCCCCCCCAACAACCCCCTCTCCACCCCATAAGGCTCCCCCCCCCCCACACACACATAAGACTCCCCCACTCCCCTCCTCCCTCCCCCATCCCCCCTCCCGAGTCTCCCCACCCCCACAAGACTTCCCTCCCCCTCCCAACCCCCCTTCCCAACCCAGAAGACTTCCCCCCCTCCCCCTCCCAACAACCCCCCCTTCCCCACCCATATAAGACCCCACTCCCCTCCCCCTCCAACACCCTCCCTCCCCACCCCCCACAAGATTCCCCCCTCCCCCTCCCAAGCAACCCCTTCCCACCATCACTCCCCCTCCCTCCCCCACCCCCCACAAGATCCCCCCTCCCCCTCCCAACCAACCCCCTTCCCCACCATCATAAGACCCCCACTCCCCTCCCCCCTCCCCCAACACCCTCCCTCCCCAAACCCCCACAAGATTCCCCCTCCCCCCCCCAAACAACCCCCTTCCCCACCCATCATAAGACTCCCCCTCCCCCTCCCCCCCCCCACCCCCCACCAAGATTCCCCCCTCCCCCTCCCAACAACCCCTTCCCCACCCATCATAAGGACCCCACTCCCCTCCCCCCTCCAACACCCTCCCTCCCCACCCCCACAAGATTCCCCCCTCCCCCCTCCCAACAACCCCCTTCCCCACCCATTCATAAGACTCCCCCTCCCCCTTCTCCCCTCCCCCTTCCCCCACCCACACAGATTCCCCCTCCCCTCCCAACAACCCCCTTCCCCACCCATCATAAGACCCCCACTCCGTCCCTTCCCCTCCCAACACCCCCCTCCCCACCCCCCACAAGACTCCCCTCCCCACCCCCCCCCCCCATGCGAATCTCAAAACACCCCATGTTGTATGAATCGAGAAAAAAAATAATAACACATCTGCAGATCATTATCAAAGCGGCCTATAAAACCCTTTTTTTTACCCTTTGATAGGCTTACCCGAAGTGTACAGGTAGGCCTAAATCTCAGTTTCCCTTTCTCTCCTCTCTCGCTCTTCCTTCTCTCTCTCTTCTCTCGCTCGTTCTCGCTCGCTCTTTCTATCTTCTGTATTCATCTCTATTCTCTTCTCTCTTCTCTTCTCTTCTCTTCTTTGTTTCTCTTCTCTCTTTCCTCTTACTCTCTTTCTCTTTCTCTCCTCTCTCTCTCTCTCTCTCTCTCCTCTCTCTCTCTCTCTCTCTCTCTCTCTCTCTCTCTCTCTCTCTCTCTCTCTCTCTCTCTCTCGCTCTCTCTCTTCTCTCTCTCTCTCTCTCTCTCTCTCTCTCTCTCTCTCTCTCTCTCTCTCTCTCTCTCTCTCTCTCTCTATATATATATACGTATATATATATATATATAATATATTATATATTATATATATATATATATATATATATAGTATATATATATATTATTATATATTATATATATCTATATTATATATAATATATCATATATATATAATATATATATATATATATATATAGTATATATCGCACACTTGCTGTCTATTCTATCCATCCATCTCTTTAATATATCTATCTATTCTATGTCTGCCTGTCTATCGATCCATCAGCATATTTGCCTATCTATCTATCTATCGTTCTATCTATCTCTACCTCTTTCTTTCTCTCTCATTTTCTCTCTCTCTCTCTCTCTCTCTCTCTCTTCCTCTCCTCTCTCTCTTCTCTCTCTCTCTCTCTCTCTCTCTCTCTCTCTCTCTCTCTCTCTCTCTCTCTCTCTCCCTCTCTCTCTCTCCCTCTCTCTCTCCTCTCTCTCTCTCTCCTCTCTCTCTCTCTCTCTCTCTCTCTCTTCATCTTCTCTCTTCTCTCTCTCTCTCTTCTCTCTCTCTTCTCCTCTCTCCGAAATTAACCGTGACGTATTTTTTGCTTTTTAATCAACCTCCTCATTTTTAATTGAAATACGATAAATCGATCCCCTCATAATTGAATCCAGACACACCATCTATCTATCTATCTATCTATCTATCAGGTTCAAAGTTTGATGTCTAGTTACGTATAATTGGCTTATATCAAATGAGTTTTTTTTTTTCTCCCATCTTTAATACTCACTCTCGCTCGGGTCTGTCCTCTCATAGGCCTATGTACCGGAGTGCTAGCCTATAGAGATCGGGTGGGCATCACCTGTGCCTTTTCTACCTCTGTGATTAATTGAGTTTATTAATTTCGATTCCTGGTAGTCACGTACTCGATTTCGTTGTTTGAAATAAAGAGAGAGAGAGAGAGAAGAAAGCTGGATTAATGCATTGATTTAATTTTCTAGGATTATTTGCGCTTGGATATGTCTTTAATAATCCAGCGACAATAGATGTTATTGTATTAGATAGGCCTATATTTGGTTGTGTAATAATAGCCGACAATGCATGAATGGATTATTAGTATATTAAGTGCCTATATTTGGTTGTGAAATTAATGCTTGGTATGATTATTGTTATTAATAGCGCCTTGATATTTGGTTGTGTAATAATGGTGATTTATTGTGTGATGATTATTGAAAAGGGGTATAAAAGAAGTGACTTATGTTTTGAATGATGTAATGGCATAGGTGGTGTTCTGATGGTGATGATGATGATAAAGATGATGATAAAATAGAGAAAATCATTATAAACAAAGTGAGTAGCACATAGGGAAAACAAAATAATTGAGAGTGTGGTAATTGACTAATTCTGGTTGCTGTTGATATGACAAAGTAATAGAACAGCTGCAATAACGATGACATATTACCATCTTAAATATATTATGATATTGA
>NW_020870018.1:0-2500 GCF_003789085.1 Penaeus vannamei
CATTTTGATTGAATGTTTAACCACTTTCGTGTAGGGTTGTATAGTTCACATCCTATTCCGAGTGAGAGATAGATAGATGAAAGAGAGGGAGGGAGAGGAAGACAGACAGGGGTTTGTGCAGTCATATTATGGAAATGAAAAAGAGAGAGAGAGAGAGAAAGTAAGAGCGAGCGAAGGAAGAGGGGGGAGGGAAAGAACAGAGATAGATAGAGAGAGGGGGGGAAGGGAGGAGGGAGGAGGGAGGAAAAGGAAGGAAGGAAGGAAGGAAGGAAAAGGAAAGGAAAGGAGGAAGGAAGAAGGAAGGAAGGAAGGAAGGAAGGGAGAGGGAGAGAGAGAGAGGGGGGGGGGAGGGAGAGAGAGAGAGACGTCGTTAAATTTTATACACGTTCTGAATGTGATTCTTACAGCGCCGTGTCTAGACTGACGTGTAGGACAGTTTCGCTGCACCCATCGCGCCCGGCAGTGGCATACCCACTGGCCAATCAGCAATCTGTGACGTCACTCTCCCAACCCGGGACTTCCGGGGTTAGGAAAAAAGATGTGCATATGCGCTGGCCAACCAGTAATGTGTGAGGTCACTCTCCCAAACCCTTAGAGGACCGTCTGTTTTTTTTTCGACTTTTCGATTTTCCTTGCCGATTTGGATGAAACTCACAATAAAAGGGTGCGAGTTTCATCAAAATAGGCAAGAAAAATCGAAAAGTTGAAAAAAAAACAAAAACAGACGGTCCCCTTTGAAACTTACACCCTTTTATTTAGACCCTAGCCTGGTCTCTGCTGTCGAATTTTTTTTCGAAATCGCCCGAACAGTTTTTGAAAAAAAAAAAAAAAAAAAACGAAAAAGCGCTGAAGAAAAAAATTAAAATTGACAATTTTTCCAAAGATATAAGAAATAAAATAAAATAAATAAAAATCACAAAAATTCTAGTCATACTGATGTGATTTTTGAAGAGATTCATCCTAGATATAGTACTTATTCGATTCAGTTTTCGATTTCGATTTATTTTTTTGTATGAATTTTTGAAGTGACCGACTATCAAGATTTTTTTTCACATAATTTTTTTTTTTTTTTTTTTTTTTTGCACAATTGTTTTTACAAGAAGCACACAAAAAAATTGCAAAAACCATCTTGAACAAGCACTAGATTTTTTATTCAGCTAGAGAATGAGGCATAAAACTTTTATTTTGGATTAAAATTAAATTGTCTAGAATTTTTGAAGACTACAAGGGTGGTGTACCGAGATATCGGCATTTTTCGTTTTCTTCATCTTACCATGACTATCTTTGTATCAACAAAACAAGGCACAAGATTAGTCTTCCTACACCATAATCCTCTATCATCTACCTGCATTCCGAAGTCTTGCGGACATTGCCAGCACGTAACGGTTTCTCAAAGTCTTACGTATAGTGTAGTGGTGGCAGTGATCTGAGGGGTCTATAGGCTACATTGACCGTGAAAATTTCTCAAAAAAAAAAAGAAAAAAAAATCGTACAGCCATACTGATTTCATGTTTGAATAGAACTATCCGTCTACTATAATTTACAGATGCCATTTTCGAGAAGTCGACCTTACTTTTTTCGTGAATATTTTCCGAAGGTGTCTGTTAAAACACCCTAATAGGAGATTTTGAAAAGATAAGTCACTTTTATAAGAAGCACATGAAAATATTGCAAATCCTTATGGCAGCAAGTAATAGAACTATTATTCAGCTACAAAATGAGCCAAGTTAAAATCGGACTGAAATTACGTATGCTATGCGTAAAATTGTGGACCTAATAAACGCGATATTTTTCCTATTTATTATTTATAAATTGTGCACGACAAAACATGTACGAAGTACTTGTTATTGATATAATTATCTATTATTTACCTATTATTATTGTTCTAATGGGGTTTTACAACGTATAATATTGGTCGACAGAATAATCGTTCCCCAATCGGACGGGAATCATACGAAGCTTTTCTCATCGCGGCCGCGGGGCGCCAATGGCTCACAGCTCTCTTTACCTATGCGGAGCAAGAATGTATAATTCTATGGGGCCGCGTAGCCATTTTTCACTGACTCCCGTCAGTACACTCCGTGACCTCACACGAAGAGGTCGTGTGGTGTCCTGCTCCGGTGCCCTCGCCCCTTACACATGGATCTCTGGTGTCATGTACGAGGAAATTGTTCATGAATCTTTAGGTGCGCAAATACCTCGCAAATGAAACGTCATGAGAGTAGTGATGTGAACATGGTTATGTTTTAGTTTTAATTGAATTCATTCAACGAGTGCCAAGTACTGTGTTAGTGACCGTTGGAACTGAGTGGCCCGTTGTCCCAAGCGCCATAATTCACCTGTCACGAGGCGGCGAGCCAGGCGCGCCAGGCGCCGCGGTCACACCCACGATGGGGGAAAACCGCAAAGTAAACACTGAGGGAGAGGACTCACGGGATAGCTGTCCCACCCCTCCCACGGCTGAAGAGTGCGCTTCAGCCTGTAATTCAGTGGACATGAC
>NW_020870018.1:10000-12500 GCF_003789085.1 Penaeus vannamei
AGTGACTCAAACCCTTGCTCAAAGGAGAAGGCGCCGCCAGGGACCGCCAGCGCCACCGCAACTATCAAGCGAATCAAAACATGAAACTGGCGCGAAATTTGATGCTTGTTGACTTTTTCATCTGGGCTATCACTTCAAATACCAACAAAATTCTTAACGTACACCTAATCTTAAGAAAAAAGTGTATTCACGTGCACTTACACCTTAATACTGAAACACATTCATAATCTTTCTAACATATACAAGCAGGCATATACACATACATAATATTTAATGGCTGCTTTTTTCCCATTAATCCATCTCACTTGCCAATTTTGCCCTTTATTTCCCTCTCATTTCAACGGTTAAAGGTATTACTATTTACATGTTCATTTGTAGGAATAATAAGCCATTGTTAAATGTTTATGTGAAAATTGTCACAAAGTAATCTTCTCTGACAAATATCAAATGTCCTCTCTATCATATTCATGATTCTTGAATGAACTGCATATCTTCGTGCAGAGCCTCAAATAGGGTTGCTTACATTAGAAATGAGATATGAGGGCGCACACAGAATATTTCCAAGCTAATATTCTATGTTCTGCAGTCAATGTTTGCCAAAAATCTGCTATTTTACAGAGGTCATGGACAAGCACCACATATAATTATGTGTCTTTATAATGCCAGTTTCCCCTGTTACACCAGTATAATTAGTAATACCCTGACATTTTTTACTGATTGTTTGCATGGCTCTGCTGTCAGAAAGCAGACCTATAGTTAGGAAGTGCTTGCATCTTACAGTAACATTTTCTTGATAAATATATTGACAAAGTCCTGGGATCGTTCAAGATTATCTGCTAATTTCAATTGTAGTCCACTTGTAGCCATTCACCTCAAAGCAATAGGAATGGAACACCTAAAAGTATTGAACCCCTCAATCCCTTGCCCGTTAGGAGGCTTAGGAGACGGAGACTGAGACCCAATGCAGGGATCTCCCCTGTTTAAGGCCTCAGCCCTCGACTCAACTAATTTAGCATGGTCTCCCCTGATTTAATTGTCTAGCCCTTACACCTTACAGGGCACTGGGGGTGGACTGTTTATGTCCCTTTACATAATCAAGGCTTCCCATGGCCAGTAATGAAGATGTAATACCCCTATTAGGGGCAATGAGGCTTGCCCCTTCATCAAATAGCCCCACCGGCTCCCCGACACCAGGTTCTCCTTTGACCACGACTCCGAACACTGAAACTACTACCCACTCCTCAATGCCTACTAGTGCATTACCCACCCGAGCAGAGACTCAATCTCCAGAAGACATTCTTACCCTTAAATTCATCAACTCTACCCTTACAACCTTCATCAAACACCCCGACCTCCCTTATTACTACCTTACAGCCTTATTCTCCATCTCTCCGTAATACTACCCCCCTCAACAACACTTCAGCTTCCACACGCCCACGTCGTTCTACCACCACCAACCCTACAAATATGTTAACAACTCTATTTAGCCCAGCTAAATGGGACCGATTTTTCGTGATCCCTTCTACAGCTCCTTACTCAGGCAACACTCTTCTCTTTCAACAATGTCTCCAAAAACATGTAGGCAGAGTCCCTTTCCGTAGTTGAAGCTATAGCATTATCAAAACTAACTGATCTCTCTGGCAACCCTAACCCTGCAGAACCTCATCCAATTCTTAATACTTGTACCGGAACTGTCTCTATCTCCCCAGCAAACTGCCCAGTCGATACCAAAGATTGGTCAGATTGTGAAGAAGACTTGCTCGACTGCCTCAAAGACCAGGACGTGATATCAGTACATTGCTACTCCATTCCTCCTAGAGGTCATCGAAAGAAACCCACCAACATTGCCAAAATTACTTTCAGTACACATGACCTACCCGTTTGTATCTACATTGGTGGACAATCCCTCTCTGTTCGACCATACCAACCTCCTCCCCATCAATGTCAAAATTGTTGGCGCTTTGGACATCCTGCTAAACACTGCTGCTCCACAGACCGATGACCCCTCTCTGCCCAACCTGGTCATAACAGATCAAACTGCCCTGCACAAACACGCACATGTGCTAACTGCGGCGGCCCCCATAATGTATTTTATAGAGGCTGTCCCACTTACAAGTTCGTCTGAGGTAGCAGCTCTCAGATACAAAAATGGTCTCACTCTACGTGAAGCCAGACAGGAAGCACGCCGACAAGGTTTCTCTTATACTCCCTACTCCAGTAATTTCGCTCGCTCTAACCCTCCCCTTCCACCTCAAGATTCCACTTCTACATTCAACCTCCCCCGGTCAAATTCTTTTGCCACTCTAAATCCAGACACCGCAATCTCAACTACAGCCCCAACACCATCCCCTCTCCCTCCCCGCACTACCTGCAGGAGACAGACTAAACGTTCCACCCCTTCTTCCCCTACAGCACACTCACCTCCACCTACCTTTACCTTTACTCCTCAGACACCAGTCTCCTCTCCCCCCCCCCCCCTCATAAGAAAACCTTTGTTCCA
>NW_020870018.1:17500-45000 GCF_003789085.1 Penaeus vannamei
AACCCTACATCTTATCCGTAAAGGGCACTAGCGATGGCGCCACGAGTCATAATGATATATTAATAAAATAGCAATGAGAAGTTGCAATGATATTGAATTCAATGACAAGAGCATAATGTAGATTGATAAACGTTAACGTATTACTAATACCACTAGTAAAGCATTTGTCGAATTATCAGTCATTGTTGTTATCACTATTATTATTGTCATCATCATCGTCATCATTATCATCATCATTTATTGATACACTGTTATCATCATTGTCATTAATATCTGTAGTATTTGTATAATTTTTATTATTGTTACTATTTTTACTACTACTGTGTTATTACTATTACTATTGTTATGGTCATCATCACCATAAAAGTAATAATTATATTAAATTATTTTTTTTATTATGCTATAGTATTATTGTTATAACTGGTATTATCATTGGCATCAGTATCATTACTAAGACCCTGTTCAGACGAGCGACAATACTGGCGCGACTGCTAGAAGCGCGACTTCCAGGTCAAAAGAAGTGAATAGGAACGCACATACGTAGTGGCTTATGGCTGGCCTGTGGCGAACCTCGAGATCTCCCAGACACTGCTCAGCGACTCGAGGTACAAGTGTGCCTATGCGGCCGAACACGCACAGTGACAGCCACTGCATTTTCATGGTGATGGCACGCCTAATTGGCTGGAGGGGGTGGGATTCGACCAATGAGAGAGCACGTGGAGTGGAGGCAGACAGACAGGCGACAGTAGCATCCGATTCCCCCAGCCAGTCATCCTGATTTGATGGACATTCTCGTGTAATTAATGAACTTGGGTTCATGTCCTCGCAACTGCGGATACAATGTGAAAAACATTCCATGGGTAAGTCTGTCATTTAAGATAGGATGAACCGAATAACGTGTCTCTTCTTACACCGCTGCAAACTGCGATATAAAACCCATGTACATGCCACATCTTCTATATCCATTACCAGCTGTGTATGATCAGCAACTGAAGAGAGAGAAAAAAAATACAATAGTGGGCGAGAGACGAGTCGGGCCACTGCAAGCGACTTGTGTGACCATTCACTCAGTAGTCGCGCTTCTAGCAGTCGGGCCACTAAAGTCACTCTCTGAACAGGGCCGAATACTGCAATTATCATGATTTGCAGTTTTGCGCTAGCACCATCCTTTCATTGCTAGCGTCCTTATCATCATTATGGCTGATTTTTTATTTTATTAGCACNAGAGAGAGAGAGAGAGAAGAGGCAGACATATAGATAGATAAAGGTACATAGCGATAGATAGGTAGAGACTGATAGATAGATAAAGAGAAAGGGGGCGCGAGGGCCCTCGCTGACCTTCCTGGGCACCGCGATGCCGCACAGGGACAGCACCCCGAGCACGATGATGGGCAGCCAGCAGGCGGCGTCGGTGGCCACGATGAGCGTCATCCGCGTGGCCATGGCGCCCTCGCTCGCCCGCGCGTCCGCCCCGTGCACGCCCCCGCCTGTGCTGGGGCGCGCGGCCGAGTGCGTGTCCCGCGCCGCCACGTACATAAGAGCGTAGCTGACGGCGATCACCGTGAACGACAAGGAGTTCAGCACTGCGGAGGGGATGGGAGGTGGGGGTGGGGGGAGAAGACAAACAGTTATGGAATGTGCGTTCACGCGCGCACGCGCAATGATCGCATTCATTACTGTAATTATAATTTTTAACTTGACAATGATAATTGAAAATAATATTCATGATCGTTATTTCCTTTGTTGTGGCTGCAGTCATAACTGTTTTTGTCATGATAATTACGATTTTTTTTTTTATAAAGTAATCATAGCTTAGTATCATCATTATCATTATTTTACTCATGATCATTATTCTCATCATATTCATCACCATTATCCTCCTTATTCTAAACCCCGCATTTCCAGCCTCGCGGCAGGGCGGGCAGCGGCGCGCCTGCGCCTCGGCCGCCCTCACCGAGGAAGATGAACACGGCGTACTCCCAGCCGTCGGGCTTCTCGTTGGTGATGTGCAGGGCGAGGCAGACGCCCGACCGCCCGTAGAAGTTGCCGAAGTAGTCCAGGCGGGAGAGCGGGAGCGCTGCGAGGGCGCCCACGCACACCCACACGCCCGCCATCACCCCGCGCACGACGCTCGGCTCCAGCACGTCGAAGGGGAACTTGATGGTGATGAGGCGGTCGACGGTGATGACTGCGGGCAGAGGGGTGGGGGTAAGGGAGGGGCTGTAGGGTGAGCTCGCTTGCGAGTCTCCTTCCTCATACGCAGGGCGGAGCGCGAGGCACGGCCTCCTCACCTGTCAGAGTGAAGACGGACAGCTCGGAGGAAAAGGTGCTGATGAAGCCGGCGAACTGGCACAGGAACGAGTTCTTCCACACGAGCTCGTAGGCCGAGTAGACGCCGCGGTACTGCACGTCCACCGCCGCCACGATCAGCAGGTACACGCCCATGAGCAGGTCGCCCAACCCAAGGTTTACGATCAGGAACGAGTGCATCTGCGGGCGGCAGAGAGGATTTCTACGCGGGGAATGGCGGTGGAGGGCGGCAGTGATGATGTTACGGTAGCAAGGATGGCGGTGACGAAGACACCACTTGACGAAGGCATTGAGCAACAAAACAACAATAATGACGAAATGATCAGTAAGAACACGGCATCACTAATAATGAAAATAATGTAGGTAATTGTTACGCCACCGATACTTATCATGGCAGACAGATGGCCAGGTAGAGTCCCTACCTTATTCTTGCTGGAGTAAATGCTCCTCCAGAGGATGACGAAGGTGTTGCCGACGAGCGCCACGAAGCCCAGGATCCAGATGCAGACGCGGAGCACCAGGTTGGACATCAGGTCCTCGCACGAGGAGAACTCGTCGGCCGCCGGCAGGCACGTGCGCACGGCCCGCGCCAGGCAGCACCAGCGGAACTCGTCCGTCTCCCTGCCGGAGGAGGGGGCGGCTCTTCAAAGATCAGCAGATTTCGGTTTGCGAAAGAAGAAAAACAGCCATATATATGAGAGGAAACAATAACAGTAAGGAACACACACACATACATATACATACATATCTATATATCTAATTAGCTATCTAACTACCTAGACAGATAGATAGAGAGATAAACAGATAGGTAGATATAAATATATACAGATATAGATAGGTAGATGGATGGATAGACAGGTATAGATATAATGCTTAGTTTCAAATTCCTCATTGCAAAATGCATTTTTCCGCAACATATATCTTTAACCGATGTTAGTAACCAGGGCCTGTTCGGCATACGGGCTCTTTTCCACCAGGTGGTTTTATATTTCAAGCATTTTTCTTTTGTGATTTATTTGGTGTTCCTTTGAGGTCTTAACCAACTGATTGGGAAAGGTTTGCAATGACCACCTTTATGAGGTTTGCTCTCTATTCTCTCTTCCAGTTGCGTCGCTGATTCTTATTTGGATATCGACACTCATTTAGGCCCGTACTTTTAAAGCCTTCGCCAGTGCTGGCGTTCGCCAGGCGAACCTCTGAGTGAGGGAGGCCTTACTTTTAAACCCAACGTTCGCCAGGGCGGGCGAAGGGATCGCCAGGCGCTAACATCTTGCATTCCTGCTAAATCTAGCGCAAATTTGTTTACATCTGCAGTGCACTTAACATAACCTAAACTTAATTGCTAACCTCGAGAGAAGACGAAAATGTTTCCGCAATAGTCTCACTTTATACTATAACAAAGGAGTTAAAATTTAATTTTATGCTTTAAGAAAGAAGTTGAAAATATCTTTATACTATAACAAAATTAACTTTATACTTTATGCTATACTACACTTTATACTATAACAAGGTTAACTTTATGGCCCGTACTTTTAAAACCTTTTGCTTTTTCTCGTGTTTTTTCCATTCGCCGAAGCGCTAGATTTAGCAGGGATCCAAGATGTTAGCGCCTGGCAATCCCTTTCGTTCGCCAGGCCTGGCGAACACCTGCCTTGGTTTTAAAAGTAAGGCCTCCCTCACTCAGATGTTCGCCTGGCGAAGCTTCGCCAGGCGAACGCTAGCATTGGCGAAAGGTTTTAAAAGTACTTTATACTATACTATATCAACCTTATACTTTTATACAAAAAATAACTTTATACTTTAACAAAAGAGTTTAAAAATTACTATTTTACTATTCCTAACTGATAATAGATATTGAACTGTAAGCCTACAAGGGTATCATTAGACACGCCTCATTAAAGGGCGGTGGAGCACTACAGCTATGTTTCTATAGCCAAAAGTAAACATGGCAACATCAAAACACTTCTGGTAACATTTGTGAAAAGAACATTATCCTTACAACCAAAATAACAACCTAAATCTAAATAAGTCATCTCGGGGTGGGGGTGGGGGGGGTAGGAATACAGCTGATGTCTTGAGCTCTCGACTGGAACATCGAAGGTCTTGAAAAAAATACGTATATACGTTATTTCATAACAAATTATGATTTTAAGATATTTTAGAATTTCAATGTGATTCCTACATCATATCATACACAAATATGTTACTAATTTATAACTTGAAAGCAAGAAAATGGTATTCAAACAGCTCTCGCGCCTTTGCTTCACCAGGCTGTTCCAATATGATCTTTCGCCAGCCCTGGCGAACGTTCGCCAGGCATGATTTTAATAGTACGAAATTCCGGATCGCCCGGCGAAACCTTTCGCCAGCCCTGGCGAAAGGTTTTAAAAGTACGGGCCTTGGTCTCTTCGTTACTCTGAAGTTTACCTTTTACTACACTGCCTCGAACACAGAGCAAATTTTGTATTGAGCAGCTCAGTGGCTTGCTGCCCTGGATGGTGTTAATTATATTCCGGAAACTTCACTCACGGAATTTCATTTAGTATAGTATAACGTTTTTCTTGGTTTCTACTTTTATTGATTCATTTTCTTTCCCGTGAATGCAAGAGTTCCGTGGCTCTTGTGCCTTGGCCTTCAAGCGGCCGAGCATGCGTCCTCAATCCCACAAGGATCCGTGTCCTCCTGACCGTAGGGGCTACGTGCCGACTGATATATCTTATGCATTAAATGAGATCCCGTTTGTTTCAAGTATCCTTTTCGGATTTATCAATGTTGATTTTTAGATGGATAAGATCGGAGTTTGCAACCTTCCGGCCTTTCTGACCCGTGCCACGAATCGGACTGACGTTGTCTGCGTTGCACACTGAACTACGGTTCAAATAGCGGGGGATTACTCGTTTTGGACAAACACTTTACTCCGCATGCCATGTGACCTACTGCAATTTGTGCCGCTGGAGTAGTTTTGTTGATCGTGCTATTCATACATGCATTGCAATTCAGAGTAGATTTATTCATTTATCAATTTGTTCAGTTTTAAATGGTGTTTCCCCATCTTAAGTATTGCCTTAAGCTTTTATGCAACAGTGATTTACTCTCGGCTCTCGAATGATTTTACCTGCAACAGAAATATTCACCGAATCATTTTTAAAGGTCAAAAGGCCACAAAACGATTTCTTATATTTATGTGGTTATTATATAATTTTATAAAAATTGATATAGCGTAAATGCAGTTCTAATTTGAGAAGATACTTCTACAATCTGCTTCCTCTGAAGGCTGGCTGGAATCTTAAGTTTTGATAATGAGATTCGTGGTTCTATGGAATTTCATTGCACCGACGATAGCATTTATGTATATGTCACACGATATATATATATATATATATATATAATATATATATGAAAGATGGAAAAATGCATTACCCATTATCATGAACATTATCTCTTTCGACAATGCACTTGGACGGCGCTGTACACGTTGTACGAGTATATGTGTGTGTGTGTGTGTGTGTGTGTGTGTGTGTGTGTGTGTGTGTGTGCCCACACGTGCCCATATATATATCATATATACATATATATATATACATATATATATATAATATAATATATATATATATATATATATATGCATACATATATATATACATATATATATATATATATATATATATATATATATATATATATATATATATATATATATATATATATATACAAATATATAAATCTATCTATCTATCCAAGGCAGCAGTGGGCGTTTTTATTCTTTCCAGCTACTGCCTTTCTGAATAAGATGAAACAGCCTATGTTCTTAGAGTAAAAAAAGCGATCGGGAGTGCAAAGGCCATTCTGCATTATGATATTCTCGTAATCTCAGCATGATTTAACTTATTAATCAGGACTAATCTATATTAGATTTCCATTGACTTCGACTGCATTAATTTGAAATCAATAATTAAACTTTTTATTGGTGACAATTATTTAGTTTCGTCCATAATTTCCAATGATTTATAGATTAGAGATTTCCATATAATTTTTAAAAAGCTTACACAATTTCCTTCCTTTTCATGATTCTGTGATCTTCCTTTTTATGGTTTTGTGATCCCTTCAACTTAAAGTTCAATGGAATTCTTATTAATCGGCGTCCGGTTCCTTAATGTACTTTGTAAGCCACGATTTCCTACTGTAGAAATCCTGTCACTTGTCATGAAGCTCCATTCTTGGCTTATTTATCTGACTTTGCCAATGTGCAGACCATTCATTCCTTGCACCTGGATAATAATTATTATACCTGTCACTGAACTATGCGATGAGATAACTCAGCCCTGAGGAGCAACTACTCCATGTAAAGAATTCACGGTGTACTTTCCGCGCTGTCAGCAGTTTCATCCGACTAACTGACACGCTGACAATATTCGGGCTTCGTGAAGTACGGTTTCATTTTGCAGTTATTTTATGGCTAGTTGATTTTTGAACTGCTCGAATTCATCTATGTCCCGTCTGCATAAAAGAACTGAAAGACTGATTTCCAGATGAATCTTTTTTGGATACATATGCTACAGCTGCATATCAGTTGAGAACATATAAACAACGCATATAATCGAAAAAGTCATTTTTATATAATTAAACACGAAAGAAAATAAATGAATACATGAATGCAGTAAGTAGCTCAAACGGTAATTACAACACACAAACACACACACACACATACACACACACACACACACACACACACACACACACACACACACCAACAACACAGCAGGACATCCAGGGGGATACCCACAGATGGTCCAGTCGAGGGACGGTATGAAACAGCTGCTCACTGAGGCTCTGGAGTGCGTTGTGTCTCAAGTCTCTGTGAGGAAGAAAAAAAATTATGCTGACGATTAAATGAAAACAAATTTAAAATGAATTAAACTTTCCGTGACAGGTCCGGAAAGTTTTTCTGGAGAAAACAAAAGTTATGAATGCTAAATACAGAATTTAAGACGGTGTCCAAAACGGCTGTCTAAAAAGTAGGTTTATATAATAATGTATTGCATGATAAATCCAGATGCTAGCTTACGGTCTGAACATAATCATGCATACTGTTTAAGGCAACTTATACACATATGTAGGCCTACTGTCTCAAAAAGGGCATAAAAGATTTCATATGGACCTTTGAGCGCCTTATGAGATGCATCGTCACATCAAATATGGCAGTAAGTCAATTGAAGTCACATTTGACTCAAACCCATGGCAAATACGTGCATGTGTGCGTGCGTGTGTGTGTGTAAATGTGTGTGTGTGTGTATGTGTGTCTGTGTGCGTGCGTGTGCGAGAATTCTGCGTTACAACAAAAAGCCATGTACTAATGTCAACAAGTAAAAGAGACCAGAAGGCTCTCATTGCTTCACGTTCTGTATCTCCTTTTTTTCTTGCAAGAACGCCCTGAGGTGAAAACCGATGTGAAGACGCAACGTAGGCCTGAACTTTCACACCATATTTGAAAAAGTACATTAAATGTTTATAAGTACAAAGCCTAAACCAGTCGGGAACAAGAGAAATGCGTAATGCAAATACACCCCAGAAAAAAAATCCGCTGGAAGGAGCAGGATGCACCGGCGGGAAAGGAAAGAACTGTTTGAGGGCCATCCTGCGGGGGTACTTTAGGCCCTGTTCAGACGAGCGATTTTAGTGGCCTGACTGCTAGAAGCGCGACTAGTGAGTAAATGTTCACACAGCATTTAAAGTGGCCCTACTCGGTTCTCCCCCACTCTTGGCTGGGGGAACCGTTAGCTACTTTCGCCTGTCTGTCTGCCTCCGCTCCACGCTCTCTCACTGGTCGAATCCTACCCACTCTAGCCAATGAGGCGCGCCATCACCATGAAAACGCAGTGACTGTCGCCGTGTGTGCGCGGCCGCATAGCAATACATGTACCTCGAGTCGCTGAGCAGTTGGGCGACTCTGAGGGAGAACTCGAGTCGCGCCACAGGCCAGCCACAAGCCACTATGTGTGTGAAGGAGACCCTGTTCAGACGAGCAACTGGTGGCGCGACTGCTAGGTGTCAATGGAAGTGAATAGAAGCGCACGCACACACACATGTAGTGGCTTGTAGCTGGCCTGTGGCGCGACTCGAGATTTTCCTTACAGTTGCCCGACTGCTCAGGGACTCGAGGCATATGTGTTGCTATGCGGCCGCGACTGAAGAGATGAAAAAAAAAAAAGAAAAAAAATAGTGATCGAGAGACGAGTCGGGCTGTAGCAGATCTGACGGATGCGCCGAGGACATTATTTCACCAAAATATTATCTGAAATAATAACTTTCCTTTAAACTAATGAAGTAAATCTCCATTTAAGATTTCTATATATATATAGAGAGAGATAGATTAGTCCACCACTCATTTAGCTTACACGTAACTAGCGAACGAGGCCTAGCGAGGTCAACAATAACATCAAACAAATAGCGTAGTCGCTTCGGAGCGTCTTGCGTCCCGCCAAGAAGGTGACTCAAGGAGCGTAGCCAGACTCTTAGGCCCGTACTTTTAAAACCTTTCGCCAGTACTGGCGAAAGGCTTCGCCGGGCGATCGGGAATTTCGTACTATTAAAATCATGCCTGGCGAACGTTCGCCAGGGCTGGCAAAAGATCGTATTGGAACAGCCTGGCGAAGCAAAGTCGCGAGAGCTGTTTGAATAACATTTTCTTGCTTTTAAATTATAAATTAGTAACATATTTGTGTATGATATGATATAGGAATCATATTGAAATTCTAAAATATCTTAAAATCATATTTATTATGAAATAACATATATACGTAGTTTTTTTTTTCAAGACCTTCGATGTTCCAGTCGAGAGCTCAAGACATCAGCTGTATTCCTACCCCCCTACCCCTACCACCCACCCCCGAGATGACATTTAGATTTAGGTTGTTGTTATTTTGGTTGTAGGGATAATGTTCTTTTCACAAATGTTACCAAAAGTGTTATGATGTTGGCATGTTTACTTTTGGCTATAGAAACATAGCTGTAGTGCTCCACCGCCCTATAATGAGGCGTGTCTAATGATACCCTTGTAGGCCTACAGTTCAATTTCTTATATCAGTTAGGAATAGTAAAATAGTATTTTTAAAACACTTTTGTTAAAGGATAAAGTTATTTTTTGTATAATAGTATAAAGTTCATACAGTATAGTATAAAGTACTTTTAAAACCTTTCGCCAGTGCTGGCTTTCGCCTGGCGAACATCTGAGTGAGGGAGGCCTTACTTTTAAACCCAAGGCAGGTGTTCGCCAGGCCTGGCGAACGAAAGGGATTGCCAGGCGCTAACATCTTGAATTCTTGCTAAATCTAGCGCTTCGGCGAATGAAAAAAAAAAAAAAACGCGAGAAACACAAATTTGTTACATCTGCAGTGTGTTATAAAAACATATAAGTAAATATATATTGTTGGCACATAGCAGGGATGTTTTTTTTCATCATATTACCTTACCTTACCTTACTTATATCATATCATTTATTACCTTTCCTAACATAATCCAAGCTTAATTATTAACCTCGGGAGAAGACGATAATGTTATATCTGTAATAGCCTCACTTTATACAAAGGAGTTAATAATTAATAATTTTACTATACCTAACCGATATAAAATAGTTAACTGTTGGGATACAAAGGTTAGGTTAGGTTAGACACGCCTCATTATAGGGCGGTGGTGCACTACAGCTATATTTCTATAGCCCGTAGTAAACATGCCATCATCAAAACACTTTTGGTAACATTTGTGAAAGGAAAGTGATCCTTACAACCAAAATAACAATCTAAATCTAAATAAGTCATCTCGGGGTAGGGGGGGGGGTAGGGGGGTAGGAATACAGCTGATGTCTTGAGCTCTCGACTGGAACATCGAAGGTCTTGAAAAACTACGTATATACGCTATTTCATAATAATTTATGATTTAAAGATATTTTACAACTACAATGGGATTCCTGCATCATATCATACATAAATATTTTACTAATTTATAATTTGAAATCAAGAAAATGGTATTTAAACACGGGAAAGGGAGGGCTCTCGCGACTTTGCTTCGCCAGGCTGTTCCAATACGATCGTTCGCCAGCCCTGGCGAAAGTTCGTCTGGCGAACTTTTAATAGTACGAAATTCCCGATCGCCCGGCGAAACCTTTCGCCAGAACTAGCAAAAGGTTTTAAAAGTACGGGCCATAAAGTTAACCTTGTTATAGTATAAAGTGTAGTATAGCATAAAGTATAAAGTTAATTTTGTTATAGTGTAAAGTTATTTTCAATTTCTTTGTTATAGTATAAAGTGAGACTATTGCGGAAACAACATTTTCGTCTTCTCACGAGGTTAACATGTAAGTTTAGGTTATGTTATGTGCACTGTAGATGTAAACAAATTTGCGCTAGATTTAGCAGGAATGCAAGATGTTAGCGCCTGGCGATCCCTTCGCCCGCCCTGGCGAACGTTGGGTTTAAAAGTAAGGCCTCCCTCACTCAGAGGTTCGCCTGGCGTAGCTTCGCCTGGCGAACGCCAGCACTAGCGAAGGTTTTAAAAGTACGGGCCTTAGGCAGAGAAGGCTGGGACCAGCCTTGGGGCAGCCGTGTTTGGGTGGTGGATTCTCTCAGAAACGGAGTTAAGTATTGGTTTGTATTTTTCGGATAGGATTTTTATCCATGTGAATGTGATATTAAATGTGTTCTTGTCAGTTCGGAAGTGTTTAATATGATACACAAATACGTACATTTTACATGTCTCAAGACAGTGGAAAATCAGTGCCTTCAGTTAAGCCTGATACCACATTCCATAACTAAAGGAATAATTGATTCATACAGAAAGATAAATAAAGGATGAGACTAAGATGTTGAGGATGAGAGAAAAGCAGAAATAAAAGCCTTAAATAAAAGTTTTGAATAACAGCTTAACAGGGGACACTAAACTAAACTAATAAGTTACTAAAATATCTACATGGATTTCACTACAGGGCTTCTGTAAGCGCCATGTGTGAACATTCACTCAGTAGTCGCGCTTCTAGCAGTTGGGCCACTAAAATTGCTCGTCCAAACAGGGCCTTAAGAGGATCGTCTCCTTTTTTTCGATTTTTCAATAGGCCTACATTGACCATTTTATAAAATTTCTAAAAAATCCAAGACAAATCATACAGCTATTCTGATTTCATGTCTGAATAGAATAATCCTTCTACTATAATATGCAGAAGCCATTTTTGAGAAGTCGACCTTACTTTTTTTGTGAATATTTTCCGGTGACCGTTAAAACACCCTAATAGGTTTTGTAAATATGACACTTATATAAGAAGCACATGAAACTACAGCAATTGCTACAAAATGGTTTATAATACGTTAAAATCTGACTGAAAATTCGTGTGCCACGCGTAAAAATGGACCTAATAACCGCGATCTTTTTCCTTTTCGTTATGTCTTGTACGAAATACTCGTATATGATATAATTATCTGTTATTTAGCTGTTATTGTTGCTCTAATGGGGTTTTACAACATATAATAATGGTCGAAAAAATAACAGTTTTCCAGTCGGACGGGTATCATATGTGTCCTTTTCTCAGCGCGGCCGGCCGCCGTGGACCACACGTCTTTGCATCTGCGGATCACTGGTGCTTAACTCTACGGGGCCACATTGCCAATTTTCACACTCAGACTCCCATGCAGTACACTCCGTGACCTCACACGAAGAGGTCGTGTGGTGCCCTGCTCCGGTGCCCTCGCCCCTTACACATGGATCTCTGGTGTCATGTACGAGGAAATTGTTCATGAATCTTTAGGTGCGCATATACCTCGCAATTGAAACGTCATGAGAGTAGTGATGTGAACATGGCTATGTTTTAAATTCAATTGAATTCATTCCTCCGCCGAGTGCCAAGTACTGTGTTAGTGACCGTTGGAGCTGAGTGCCCCGTTGTCCCGAGCGCCATAATTCACCTGTCACGAGGCGGGCGAGCCAGGCGCGCCAGGCGCCGCGGTCACCACCCCCACGATGGGGGAAAACCGCAAAGTAAACACTGAGGGGGAAGACTCGCGGGATAGCTGTCCCACCCCCCCCGGCTGAAGAGTGCGCTTCAGCCTGTAATTCAGTGGACAGGACCGCTGAACCCATCGGCATGCAAGAGGCACAAAATGATGGTGATGCCCAGGTGGGTGACGGCGCTGCTGACCAAGGAGGTGACGGCTTCACGTTAGTGGGCCAGAAAAAGAGAAAGAAAAGAGAGCCCAATAACGCCAGCAAGACGCCACTCGCACCGAGGAAAGACTCCGTCTCGCCTTCCCTGAAGGCACCACGAAAAAAGAAAAAATGAAATGGCTACAGGACCTTGGCAACCCCTCTTCGAACCTGAGGGGTAAACCCATTGACCTTGTGAGAGGGGACACGCTCTCCTCGCCATATATCTATGTCGCCCGCTCCCAGCAGAGCTATATAGAAAACCTTACCGGGGGACTTATTGGAGGTATTACCTTCAAATCATGCGATGAAAAGAAGAAATCGGAAAAATATGACGAATACCTCGTCACACATTATAACAAGGACCTTGACCTTGATAATGCATATGCACTCGATGGAGTCCACAAGGCCATTCGAGTGTACAAGGATGGCCAACCATTAAACCGAATCTGCATCGTATGGAAAGGAGAGCAACCCCCTCCAAGTACATACAATTTTCTTCGGAAATACATGCCCACCAGCCACGTGCGGCCGTGGAGGGCATCCCCCGTCATATGCTACAACTGCATGGGAAGCGGCCATGTAGCTAAGTATTGCAAGGATAAGGCACGCTGCGCAGCATGTGGCGAGCAACACAGTGCTGCAGGGCGAGAGCCTGCTGCAGATGCACCAAGCTTTGTCCCATCCTGCTTCAGGTGTGGGAAGGCAGGTGTCACTGCCTGGCACTGGGGGTGCACAGCCCTCCCTGCTCTGGCACCTCCCCCCCTCCTCCTGTGGCCGCAGCACCGACCACGAGTGCCCAGCGCGGCCCTCCCTGCCCTGGCCCCTCCCCCCACCCACTATGGCCCCGGCGCCGACCGCGAGTGACCAGCGCGGCCCTCCTAACCCAACCCGCCAGCGTGCCGGGGGAGTGCCCAGCCGTGCCGTGTGTGACGTCACCAGCCGCAGAGACTTCCCGGGGCTGTCGGTGAGTGGGGAAGCAGAGGTAGCCGAACTACGCGACACGGTTGCGTTGTTTAAGGAGCAGGTTGACAAGATGATGCTAATCATCACAGAGCTCAAGACCGCGACCCCCTCCCCCCCCAGGCGCCCGCCGAGGAGGCCGTCCCTCACCCTCGGGCAGGGATGACCGCAGGCCTGGCCGGGGAATCCCCCGCAAAACCATGTGGAAGAAGTGACGTCACGCCAGCTGACCATAGTGACATAAATGTGCAGGAGCTTTTAAAGGAAATCAAAGCTCTGAGACAAGAAAACAATAACTTGAGACAGGACAAGGAAAAAATGAACAGGGACTGTCATTGCTGAGATACTAGTGCTTCTATTAGTGTTAAAGAAACGAGCGAGCAGATACGATGTCATGACATCAGTGCTGATAACCAGAGTGGGCGTGTCAGCGCTGACAGCAGCGACGAACACTACACGATCCCTGCGGCACCGAGTCAGACGAGGAGTCCAGTGACGTCACCAGCCCCCCAGGTACACCCGGCACAACAACCGAGGGGACTGTGCTAAGAAGTGGGACAAAGCTAAGACCTAATATTTGACATGGTTAAAAGTACTTTTAAGCTTAGGACAATCATCTGTAATAGAATGTACATTATTCATGAAGTTATATGTTTCTTATGTGAACCTAAATTCCGTAATATCAATGGATATAAGCGCATGAAGTACAGATTACATAATAATACACTACTCACATATGGATAGACACACAATTAAATTCATATCATGGAATATGCATAGTATTAAACCTAGGCTGAGTGACCTAGAGTTTTATATTCGTAAATATAATATTGATGTGATTTGCGTGCAAGAACCTTTTGCTGCTGCTGCTAAAATGAAAATTGCACCTTCAATTAAGGATATCATTCTTATGTGAATACAGCCATGACTGGATTGTTGACATATGTGAAGGTAACATTGCCACATAAATTAGTTAAAAATCCGAGAACACTGATGTTCAATTTCATCATTTAAAAATTCAGACTGCCTCTGGGTATTTTTCACTATATAATATATATGCCAGATCGTCAAAATTTCTGGCTGTTGCTTTACCCAATTTTCACAACCAAGGCACGTTATGCATGGGCGACCTTAATGCAAGGCACCCACACTTTGGAGACAGCCAGCGTAATAGTAATGGGAAGAATTCAAACATTTCATTAATAGTAGATCACTAACAGTATATGACACAGAAATAGAAACTCATTTGGGAGGTGGCAGGTTAGATTACGTATTTGGCAAATATCTAGTTCATGGTAATGTCTGTACTTCACTGGTACGAGAATTAGTTAGTGACCACTTTGCAATCCGAACTGACTATACTGTTGACAGCAACTCAGCCCCTAAAACACCTAGGCTTAGAATAATCATCCCACCGGGCCTGGAGCATCACTTCAAGGCACGTGTCTTTGATTGGTACAACACATATGAAGTAACAACAGTTGAAAATTTCTCTCAGGATTTAATCAAAGTTGTCACTGACTACTATAACACATGGGTCTGTTCACGAAAACTCTCGAAGAAAAAGAGCCCCCAAGCCCCCATGCTCCGAGGTGGATCAATGACCCAATTCTAGCCAAGGAACATCAACGAGTTCAGGAGCTTGCCAATTGCTATAAAGATAACAAGACATCAGACAATCTTATTCAGTTTTTAAAGCCAATAAAGAATTCAGAGAACTAAAAACTGAGATTCGTAGTAAACACTGGGAACAATTTTTGCAAAGCATCAATAGTCAAACTTCCATGGCTGATGTATGGAGAAAGATTAATAGGCTGACAGGTAAAGCTCCCACAACACCGCAGTTTCACAGCCCACAAGAACAGGCTAATATGCTACTGGAGCAGTGGGCTGAAAACTCTCAGCTGAGCTCACTTCCACAAGGGATAAAAGACCATCTCGACAAGTCAAAAATAGATAGGAAATTCAATATAGCAGTAGCCTGTGCTGCTATTGACCCATCCGACTTTGCCGAAATAACCGAGTGGGAACTGAGAAATGCCCTTGTGAAAGGCAAGGCAACAGCCCCTGGCGAGGATGGCATTACTTACAGTGTTCTTCGCCTCATTGCGCAGGTGCCAGGCAACCCACTCTTACACCTGTATAGACTCAGCCTATCACAAGGAATCCTCCCAAGCTCCTGGACTAAAAGTTTAATCATCCCTATACCCAAATCCAACACTGACAAATACAGACCAATTTCCTTGACCTCCTGTCTGTGCAAAGTACTTGAGAGAATAATTCTGAACAGACTCATGTACCGTATACATGCTAAGTTATCCCCCAGACTGTATGGATTTCTCCCAGGACGTAGCAGTCAGCATTGTTTTGCAGAATACTTAACAAACTCAATACCAGGCATGTAAACCGTATTTCTTGATCTTCAATCTGCCTTTGATATTGCAAAAAGAGAAATGATCCTTGAGCAACTAGCTAGCTTTGGTATTCAGGGAAAACTGTTAACATGGATTCAAATGTATCTATCCAATCGATCGGCTCAGGTTTTCTTCAGGGGTGTTAAAGTACTCATGCAAAAGTGTTTGAACTCGGCACACCTCAGGGAGGCGTACTTAGTCCCATGCTATTTAACATCCTAATGCATAGATTACTAGGCGATATACCACTTGAGGGCAGTGACTCCATTATTTGCTATGCCGATGATATTTGCATTAAATCCTCATCCGAGGAGAGAATGCAACAGATCCTTGATGTGCTTTCAGCAAGGGCTACAGAGTGTGGCTTGATAATATCGACTGAAAAAACCAAGGCACTTAACCCTAAAACAATCCCTCTGCCAAGGTTTCACATCAATGACGTTGAGCTAGATCTCTGTCACCAATACAAATATCTCGGGGTGGCTGTTAATGATGCAGAGTTCATACAAAACCTGAAGAAAAGGCTGTGGGAACGTCTGAAGCCACTTAGGACACTTGTCGGCAAAGACCATGGTATTAATGTCAATATTGCTAGACTCTTTTACCTGTCATACATACGGTCGGTCATAGATTATCATGCATTGCACCTAGTATTATACAAGGAATCAGAGTTGGCTAGTTTAGAAATTGTACAAAATGAGGCCATGAGGCTTATTCTCGGCGCCCCTAAGACAACGAGGATTGTGAATATGAGATCAGAACTTAATTTGCCGTCTGTCTATGAAAGAATATTATACATAAACACCACATTTAGCGTCAAAGCAATAAGAGAACCCCTCTATTGTACAGAGTTCCAAAGACAACTAAAACAGAATAGTGGAGCTAACTTTGAATGGCAACATCGATTCAAATTCAAATCCATGGCAACAAGTTTCATGTAAGCACTTGTCTCAGCAGAACATATCCATAACTAAGACCCTACATGGACGTTCTGCTCCACCGTGGAAAATGTCGGACCTAAGTGTATTTTATACGACTGCCCCCAAAAAAGACAGTGTCCCCCCTGCTGTACTTAAGCAGTATGCTTTAGCAATTATCAATGAGCACCTTGAAACTATGCCCAATGCGTATGAATGCTACACTGATGGATCCTTGCAGTCTGGGAGTAGAGCAGGATGCGCTTTTGTCGTATATAAAAACAATATTTTGCAGCACCAGGATTGTAGGCGGGTTCAAGACTGGGCTAGCACTACGCAAACTGAGTTGGCAGGAATGCTCATAGCCACCGAATTTCTATTAAGTCAAGGCTCAGGAGTCATTCTCTGCGACTCACAGGAGAGTGCTCTCCAGGCATTGAACACACTAGACAAAGGTGCAGGAAATATTGCAAATGACATAAGGATAAATGTGTATCGTGCAAAAGAACGAGGCCATGATATACGTTTTGTGTGGATACCATCGCATGTTGGAATCCCCAGGCATGATCATGCTGACCGCCTAGCAAAATCAGCATGTGACAAGCAAAGTGTTGATATAGATCTTGGAGTACCTCTTGCTAGGATTTCACACATAATTAAAACTTCCTTCAAAGAGGACTTGTCTGACTTGATTAATTCTCAACGGCCTGAAAGCTGTAGCATAAAGCACTATGACAGGTTTATGCAAGATGTTTTCATCTATGGTTTATACAAAACAAGAACAAGACAGTGTGATATTGTGACCGCAAGAATCAGGCTGGGATATAGATTGTACTGGCAGGTCAGTACAGCCTGTAATGTTGAAGAAACGAAGTGTAAATTATGCAATGAAGAATATAAGCGAACACTTGTACATTATATCTCAGAGTGCCATGTAATACAGCCTTTCAGACCACCTAGCATGAGGTATGGAGAACTATGTAACTACTTCATATCATCTGATGTCTTGGAAGATATAATTATGTTATATCCTAAATTTGGAATGTAGCATCACATGACCACATATCAAATGTTACATTGCCTTTCCACGCCCAAGCCGTATGCCGGCTTGACAGATGAGTAGATAAATTACTGATCGTTCTTTTCCTTTAAATGATATATTTTAGACCGTAATAATTTTATGATATAGATTTATTCTGTAATACTATTATATAATGCTTTGACCATGTATCAAATGTATTACAGCTTGCCCACGCCTGTGCAGTTAGCCAGGGTGGTAAATAAAGGACTAAACTAAACTTAAAGACTCCCATGCAGTTCTAAGCCTAGTAACACCAGGGCAGGACGTCATCAAGATTCCTCCTGTGTTTTGGGCGATTTTACGGGGATAAACCCCTCGGCCTGGGTCGTCCCTATACCCAGAGTGTGACTGGTGTGTGTGGGTGTACCATCACCAAATTGTGTCGGACATAAAAGCCAAGGCATGTGGAAAATCAGTGTTATATGAAAATTACGAATGCTGAGTCCAGTGCCTAAGTAACGAGGTGCTCTACGAGGGACTGTTGGCGAGGCCTGTGGAGTGTATGTGTGACAGCACTTGACCTGCGCTCGCATCCTCCCCTCGCCCGACCGCGAGAGTTAATCACCTCAGCGGCGGTCTGTCACCCGCCCGCAGCCCCCACCATGGAGGGGGAAGGTGGCTTGGGGCCACCGCGGTGCCACCCACTCTCACGACCCCTCAGCCTGTGGAAGAGATTGATTCTTCTGACAACAACGAGAAATCACCTGCAAACCCTGACGTTGACGACGAGGGCTAGCAAGTCGTCATTACGAAAAGAAATAAAAAGACATCACGTGAATCCGGCAACGCGACTGATGAACGACCCAGGAACAATCACCGAGAACCCATCGCCCCAAGACAGAAGTACATCCACCTGGCCTTCCCCGAGGAAACGTCCACGGTCGATAAAATAAGGTGGATGAAGGAAGTCAAACTCCCTTCCCTCCAAGAGCATGGACCGCTAGACATAGTGCAGGGGAAATGGCGATCCTCGCGCTATGTCTACGTCTGATGGGACCAACGACACTACGTAGCCCAGATGATGAATGGTGCTATCGCAGGGATTTCGCTTGAAGAGAAAGACGAGTATCAGCCCAGACCCAAGAGATACGGGGAATACCTGGTTACCAGGTTTCCAAAGGAGGCCCCTGCAGATGACGCATTGCACCTTCCGGGTGTTTTTAAAGCCCGGAGAATCTATAAATAAGGGCAGCCATTAAATAGATTCATAATTGTGTGGAGCGGAGAACGCCCGCCACCCACTGCACATCACTTCTTTGGCAAGTACATAGAGCCGAGCTCTATACGCCCATGGAGCTCTGAGGTGGTGGCCTGCTACAAGTGCCAAGTTACGGCCACATAGCCAAACACTGCAGGAAGGAATCAGCTTGTGCTGTCTGAGCAGAAGCTCACCAGACAAAGGACTGCTCTGCAAGAAACAGAGGAAAGGACAACGACACCGAAGACGCCGTCACCATCGTGAAGAGGTGCATCAAATGCGGGGAGCAAGGTGTCACGGCCTGGCACCGTAACTACCCGTACAGGCCGGCACGCCTACACCCCCCCCCCCCTGCCCCGACCGTACTCATCGACCGCGGAGTGGAGATGCCCAGCCCAGCTACACCCAAGGTCTATATAAGTACAGGTCTCGTCACTAAGCGACTCAAATTCGTCCATCTCGCGCATGACGTCATCTGGAGACAGAGCCTAGGGGTTCGACGCTAATCGTGTGGTCATTCTTTGATGTGAGAGAGAGCCGTAAGGATCTCTCCCTCTCTCCGTTTTCGCTCGCTTGACTGACCGGCGCGCGCAAAGCCACAATACCCAGTCGTTGGTTGCAGCTTATATATGTACATTTATGTTATTATTATGTTTATGTATTGCCATTATTATTATTATGATTATTATTATTAACATTATTATTGTTATTGTTGTATTTGTTTTATAATAAATTCGTCAAAAAACATTTGGAGTTTACATATGCCATGTCTTTTTATTTTCATTTTACGTCTTTATTATGCCATGTCTAAGCTGCAACATGAAAATTACAAAACTTGATTCACGTAGAATATGTGATATAGGCCTATAAACAATTGCTGATAATCATCGCCTGTAAAATCTGCCCAATATGCAAATCGTTCAACATGCCGACATCTAAAATTACTTAAGTATCAGTTCATTTACCACCGTTTTCTATTATCTCCCTTCCACACTACCATGCTCTAATTCCCCCCGCCCCCCTTGCTCTCAGCTCTCTCCAAGTGACGTCATAGGCCTTATCACCCAAAGCTGCGCAGAACTCCGAAGTGAAATTGCTGAACTTAAAAATGTGAAAGGAAAGAGAGTGATAGTGTATATAGGAAAAATATACCTCCTAATGATGTCAGTGATATCGAAAATGTGGATGAGGTCTCTCATGCTAATGCCAATATTACACATGATAATGATATTACACTTGATAAGGATAATATTACACATGGTAATGATAATATTACACATGATAATGATAATAATACACATGATACTATCGACGAACCATCTGAAAGCGGTGATGACCGTGAAAATAACGTCGGCGAAGATATGCAGGAAACGGACGACCTTTGGGAAAACACTCTGAGAATGGTGGCAGGTACGAATTATTCATATAATGTCAATATAAGGAGATTGAGCAGAACTTTTGCAAATAGACAAGAAGCAACAGATATATGTAATGCTATTAAAGACATATGTAAACTAAAGGGCTTCATTAAACAAATAGTTGACCACTCAGCTAATAATGTGTGATGAGGGACAAGAAAATAATTGCCTTTCTTTCATGGAATATACGTGGTGTCAACTGTAGAATTAACTTGCTTTATTATGTTTATAATAATAATGTTGACATTATCTGTTTACAAGATCCCTTCACATCAACCACTAAATTAAAAACCGCCCCTAGAATTAGAGGATATCATTCCTATACAAACATAGGAATGAAAGGTCTAATGACTTATGTTAGTGACTCCATACCGCATAAACTGGTGGAGACGTCCGATGACAACAATGTGCAATATCATCATCTACATATTCGAACAGCCTCTGGGTTTTTCTCCCTGCACAATGTATACGCAAGGTGTAAAAAGTTTCAAACCGATTCACTGTCTAACTTTCAGAATCATGGCACAATATGCATGGGAGATTTTAATGCTAGACATTCTTCATTTGGTGATCGTCAATGTAATGAAAGTGGCGAAGAATTCAGACATTTTGTGAACAACAGATCTATGACCGTATATGATACAGATAGAAAAAAACTCATGTGGCAGGGGGCAGGCTGGATTATGTAATAGGAAGGGATCTTGTACATGGCAACGTCAGATGCATGCTTGCAACAGAGTTAATCAGTGACCACTTTGCAATAGAAATGAGATACGCTGTCGACAACAGCCTATCCGCAAAAACAAATAGGCTGAAAATCTCTATTCCTTCTTTCCTTGAGCACCACTTAAAATCACGCATCTATGATTGGTATAACGACTACACAGTAACGAGTGTTGATCAGTTCTCCATGGATATGACGAAAGTGGTCACTGATTACAACACCTGGGTCTGTCCAAAGAAGATCTTAAAGAATAATAACTCACAACCCTCGAAACGACCTAAGTGGGTCGGTGGCCCCACATTATCAAAGGAACAAAAGCGAGTTCAGGAGCTTCTTAATATCTACAGGCAGGACAATACCCGTGACAGCCTCATACAGTTTCTTAGAGCTAACCAAAATCTACGGGAATTAAAAACTCAAATTAGAAATGAACACTTTGAACAGTTCCTACAAAGCATTAACAATAACACTTAAATGTCTGAGGTCTGGAAAAAAAAATCTTTCAGGCAAACCGACTAATGCTCCACAGTTTCATAGTCCTCTTGCACAGGCAGATATGCTCCTTAGTCAGTGGGGTGGAGCGTCCAAACTGAGCTCACTTCCCACAAATATTCAGAATCACCTTAATCAGTCTAAAGTTGCACGGAAATTTGCTATAGAGATTGGATGTTCTGATTCCGAAATTTCTGACTCTGCTGAGATTAGTGAGTCGGAATTGAACAATGCACTAAGCCCAAGGTGAAGATGGAATTACCTATAGTGTCCTCCGCCTTATAGCCCAGGTACCTGGTAATCCCCTTTTGCACCTGTACAGGTTGAGCTTGTCACAAGGTATTCTACCTGACTCCTGGACGTGCAGTCTAATCATCCCTATACAGAAACCAAACACTGATAAACACCGCCCGATTTCACTAACCTCATGTTTATGCAAAGTCCTAGAAAGGATAATTCTAAACAGACTCAGGTACAGGTTACAAGGTAAATTATCCCAAAGCCTTTGCTTTGCTTAGGATTCTTACCGGAACGTAGTACACAACATTGCTTTGCAGAGTATTTTCTTTATCTTAAGTCAGCTTTTGACATTGCAAACAGAGAAGTCATTCTAGAGCAATTGGCAAGCTTTGGCATGCGAGGTAAATTATTGAGTTGGATTAGAATGTATCTTTCTAACAGATCCGCAAGTGTCTAGTTCAGGGGAGTGAGGAGTTCCACCTCACAGCCCTTTGAATTTGGGACGCCACAGGGAGTTCTCAGCCCTATGCTGTTCAATGTCCTTATGCACAAATTGGTGACAGATATTCCACTTGGGGATTGGGAATCTATTGTATGTTATGCTGATGATATATGTGTCAGAGCATTATCATATGAAAGAATGCAAAGAATTCTCGACGAACTCACAAGGGCACATGAATGTGGATTAGTCATCTCTGCTGAAAAAAACAATGGCTCTCAACCCAGGTATTATATCCCCACCCACGTTTCACATAGGAAACCAGGAACCTGACATGTGTTATAAGTATAAATATCTCGGGGTGAACGTAAATGATGCAGACCTGATCACTTCTCTGAAGAAGAGACTCTAGGAAAGATTGAAACCGCTGAAAGTCCTTGTCGGAAAGGGACATGGCATCAATGTTAAGCTCGCTAGATTGTTTTACTTGGCCTTTATAAGGTCAGTTGTAGACTACCATGCACTGCAGTTATTGCAGTATAAGGACAGATGTAAATAGTTTGGAGATAGTACAAAACGAAGCTATTATCCTCGGCGCCCCGAGAACAGCAAGGATAGTGAACATGAGATCAGAACTAAACGCACCATCCATTTCTGATAGAATAATATATATTTGCACTCTGTTTGGGGTCAAAGCCTGAGGGAACCCTTGTATCTCACATATTTCCAAAAAGTGCTGCAACATACAATCATGCAAGCAGACGAGGCTAATCAGACACACGAGCGTTCTCTGGTACACAAAATCTGCATGAACATTACCAAGCTTAACGTTCCCATAAGTAAGATACCAAAAGGTCGATCCATTCCCCCATGGAAAAACTCATCACTGACTGCACTTTACTTGTCTACCGCAAAAAAAAAAAAAAAAAAAAAAAAACAGTGTACCTAACTGCGTGTTGAAACAAATTGCTTTGGCGACGGTAAAGGAACACTTAGAATCTATGGGCGATGTGTACGAGTGTTACGATGACGGATCCGTACAGTCTGGATACAAAGCTGGTTGTGCTTGCGCTTTATACAAAAATGGTTTATTGCAACATCAAGTTCATATGAGAGTACAAAATTGGGCCAGCACCACTCAAACGGAGTTGGCGGGTATACTCCTTGCAACAGAATACTTAATGTCTCAGGGCTCTGGAGTAGTTTTTTGTGATTCCAAAAGCGCTCTTCAGACACTAAATTCCTTCAAAAGAGATGGTGGTGAGGGAATTGTGAACTGCATTAAGCGTAATGTAACATGCAAGAGAGCGCAATTTTAACATTCAATTTTTATGGATACCATCTCATGTTGGTATATGCAAGCAGGACCATGTAGACAATTTGGCGAAAGAGGCTTGTAGCAAAGATATTGTAAATATAGATCTTGGGATGCCTCTTGCTAGGGTTGCACACATATTAAAAAGTTCTCATAAAGAAGAACTGATAAATCTGACGAGTTCACAAGGGCCTGAAAGCTGTAGTGTAATGCACTACGATCAGTATAGAGATTGTAAGCCATCCTATGGGTGGCACCGAAGTAAAACCAGACAATGTGACGTAGTTATTGCCAGAATACGTTTAGGTTATAGAATGTACTGGCAACTGCAAGGTGCAAGAAGTGCAGATGAATCTAGATGTAGACTGTGTAATGAGGAAAATGTGCGAACGCTTGAGCATTATATCTCGGAGTGTCATGCGATACAGCCTTTCAGACCAACTAACATGAGATATAAGGAACTATGTGATTATTTTATAGAATCTGATACATTGGAAGATATACTCATGCTATATCCTAATTTTACTATGTAAAACTATCATAATCATAAAACGCACCACAGAACACTTTTATGTAAACACAAAGGCAAAGGTAGATCAAAGTAATATACGTTTGCATGCTGTATGACATATTCCCATTTTACCATGTATAGTTACTGTAATCACAGAATACTGTACTCTGTCGAATGTATGTGAATATATGTAACACTCTGTAATCACGATTGCCCACGCCTGAGCAGTTAGCCAGGGTGGTAAATATACTTACTTAACTTAACTTTAAAGACTCCCATGAAAAGACGAAACGCTATTACAGGGCGGTCTAAATGTATATATATAAGGTATGTAAGGATATATAGATAATTTTCATGTATCCCATGACCTTTTGTTTAATTATATTGTTACTTCCGTTTCTGTGTATGCTTGCTTGTAGATTGTTTGTCTGTTGTTTTTTATTTGATTGTGTTATCTGATATTTCTAAAAGTTATGAATACATTTTAATGAGATTTTAACCAAAGTTGTATTTTAACCTAACTAAGACGCCGATTGCACTTTGGTGGTGATGCAGACCATGGTTCGGATATAGTATTTTTTCTAACTTAAAAAGTTATGGACATATTTTAATAAATCTGAGGCATGTTTTAGCCTAACAAATATTCCATAACATTTTTGTGGTGATCCGGATCATTTGGCAATTCTACCCCCTATTTGGGGGGGGGGGGAGTTTTGCATTTATAAAATCTATTGCTCATAGATCAAACTAACTATATATGATGAAAACATAAAGAAAATAAAACATTCCATATGAGCAGCATATCATGTTTATTTATTTGTATGATTTGTTTTTTGTTTTTTGGACGCTTGCCAGATTTAAAAAATTATTCCGAAAAAAATGAAGGTTGGTCTCATCTTACATGAAATTTAATTTTATTTTATTATCTCTAATCACTTCGTCACAATTGCCGATTTCCTTAGGTAAGGTGAAAAAATGAATATTTCGGCTAACATAGAACAGCGGTCGGGCCTTGAAATTCCTTGAAAATGTAAAAAAAACTCGATTTCGGCAAGATGGGCAAAAAACGCCGAAAGAAAGACGATCCCCTTTATATCGTCAGTTGAAGGGGATTGGGGGTGGGGTTTTGCAGTGGATGTTTTAAAAATCGTCCAGAAAGTGGATGTATCTAGTGGACCTGTAAGGCCGTGTCTCACTAGCACTTTTTCCGCAGTTTCCACGGAAATCGTGGTCATTTTGGCTCGCGCAGTCACACTAGCGATGAGAACCACGGAAACAGTCCGACCAAAATTCTAAACACAGAAAGATGGGTTCAACCCCCGCACAAGCTCTGGCGTTGATGGACGTTATTCTGGCTATGTGGCGACGATTTAATGCGAAACAACGAATGTATGATGCTAAATAAGGGCTTATTCTCGCTACTCTCATCTAGTCAGCTGACGGGGACAAATGTAAACAAACAGGCGAGCAGCTAGTTACAAACTTGTATCGGTTTTTATTAAATACAAAAGAGAATTTTGCCAATTTAAAAATATTATTTACAGTTTAGAGTGTCTTTTTGAATCGTTTTTAAATTATAAGTGCTTTTTTTTGTTTTTGTTTTTTTACATTACTATAACGATTATCTATTATAGCTTATCATTTGAACGAAAAAGACAACGGAAACTTGCCAGCGAAAACGAAAATTATCGTTTGACTGGAATTTATCGCATTCACCCAAAATACAAGTGGTAGCGAGAAAAAACCACGGAAACGTCAAAGAACCACGGAAATTGTGCTAGTGTGATACCCCCTTTAACATTGCTGATAAAAATCTTCGTCTTAATTACTCAAATGCAATATCATTCTGTTGCGATTCTGCTCAGCAAGGTGCCCTCTTTTTTTTTTTTTTTTTTTTTTTTTTTTTGTGAATTGTTATTATACCTTTCATGATTTTTTCTGCTTGACATCATTTGGTCATGGTATGTGTTGGCAGCTATTTTGGACGTCATCCTGAATTCTCGAGTTAGGTCAAAGAAAGTTTTTTGGAAACTTTTAACATGTTCACGACGGTATTCTGGGCCATTCCTGAAAAAAGTCTAATCATGAAATCAAATAGGGACGGTCATCGTGACGTCACCAGAGCTGTCACGTGATCAATCGGAGGCAGTGGTGGGCAAAAACAAAATCCCACAAACTCCGTTATAAAGTATTGATCTGTCGCGAACATCGTCCCTTTTTTCGATTTATATAAGATTCGCATCCTTGTTCACCGTTTTCTAATAAACTTTTACATGGTAAACAGTTGCATTATTATTGGATGTACAAGTGGACAACAAAAAGGCTCAACTTTGAGTTTTAATTGTTTTCCAAAAGACCCCGAGAGCAGGAGGCTTTGGCTATCAATCGCAAGAACTTTGATCCTGCACCTGAGAGTGATGTAAGAGTTTGTGCTAATGTTACGTGCGATAACTTTTCTATAAAGATATTCTAAAATTTAAACCGTTATGTTATACCGTCATATCTCTTCCTAGGGGATGTATTTCCTCGTGGTTAGGCCTAGGCCTAGGCGGTGGTAGATGTGGGTAACTGATTACTATTGAGTATCTTCTTACGCTTTTAATTTCAGTTAATTTGATTTTAAAACTTTCCCTGAACAAAGGTCGTAAGACATTAAATGAGAACAAAATGAAAATATTAAACCTAATGACTGTTACACTGCCCTCTTAATAACTTAAGGATATTTGCTTAAATCTTTTCAAGGTATCAAGGTGAATATTGCGTGGAAATGTAAATCTAACCTTTTAGAAAAGTGGCTATAACGTCCGAAAAATATTGATAAACCCTGTTTTGAGCAACTTTTCGAAAAAATAGGCCTAAAATGCAAAGAGCGAGCAAGAAAGAAATTCACAAATTCAGAGAATTTAATCCTACGACTATGAACCACTTACTATAGGCAGTATTGAGTACTTACTTGTACCCTTCCAGAGATTTGTAGGCCTTTAATTCTTTTTGTGTAAATACTAGGTGTTTGCATAAAGGTCGGTCAACCAAACAATTAGTATGGCCCAGCAAAAACAGATAGCTGTATTCTGATTTTTTCTGATGTTGAATACTAAATTCCATTATTATGTTTTATTTTACAACTTAAGAAAAATACTTGAAAGCTTCTAGTAATTTGCAGGCTTTCAACTCCTTTTCTGTGTAACTACCCGACGTGTATATTAGGCAGAGATAAATATCACCAAAACTAACATCGGATCAACCACTATGGCTTTCAAACCAGCCACCAGAGATTAGAAAGGATCTTATAA